>JBAIZL010000004.1:1725616-2160616 GCA_036971475.1 Prosapia bicincta | reverse complement strand
AAAAACGTCAGAATAACCTTCAGTGGAGAACTTATTGCTCTGACATTGCTAAACAGGTTATCGTTACAGGGGTCGCGGGAAGTAGGGAGGGAATTTGTAGGGAACGGCGTAGTGAAATATATGTGGGTTTAAAAATCTAATTTTCATCGGCACGGTTAGCTTAGAACTGAATGCAATTTATAACTGTTACACTCTATAACGGAACACTCTTTTTTCTCTTCCTCTTACCCTCTTCTTTCTCCTCTCTTCTTTTTATTTTCAACATCGATTTGCTCAATGTAACCAATGCGATTGAAGATGTAATTTTTTTACAAGTTACCTCCTTTTTAAGCTCGTGCAAGGACGTTCGTACATGGTTTCCATCTTGTGAATATATTTGAATGTTTGCAATAATTTTGGTATAACGGTAAGTATTTTAACAAAACTTCGAAACCGTCACTAATAAATAAACGGTAAAGGATGGCGCAAATAAAAGAAAAACAAAATAAAGTGGCAGTTTATCTTGTATAGTGATACTTCCATATTGCTAATTTACTTTATCCAGTCACGGATGGGCGTTGGATAAAATAAATTAGCAATATGTAAGTAAGTTAATTTTGTTTTTCGACGATCGCTGTATTATTGTCGTATTAAGTACAATAATCATTATAAATATAGCAAGGGACATTCAAACTATAGCAGTATGAACAGGCCAAGATCTATAACAATTCTGGGTTAATCAATTTAATCTGTTCTTTTCTATATTTACAATATATATATATATATATATATATATATATATATTAAACCAATTATATATATATATATATATATATATATATATATATATATTAAACCAATTATATATATATATATATATATATATATATATATATATATATATATATATATATATATATATATATATATATATAAAGAACATTAGTAAAAATACAAATACAAGAATTATAATTGAATTTACAATTCAAAGCTTTTCGTTGGCTAACAGTACCAACATCATCAGGAATATTAAACCAAAATGTTTAATATTCCTGATGATGTTGATACTGTTAGCCAACGAAAAGCTTTGAATTGTAAATTCAATTATAATTCTTGTATTTGTGTTTTGACATGTTCTTTATTAATACACAAGAATACATATTGCGATATAGCGTTGGCAAACCGACATTTCCTTTATGTTATCGTATTTATGCTTCACGAACATCGTTTAGTTATTGTAAAAGTTAATGCATGTTCGTGTAAAATTCGGGTATGTCTACATTAAAGTAAGAAATACTTGGAAGTTAGAAAGCTGCGACGAAAGGGCAACCACCAAGACTTAAGTCTTGGCGTGCTGACAGAAATGTGGGTCAGAACATAGTGCACGGTGCCATGTGACAAGGATTGACTGGCTGAAACGAGTTCAACGCACCCCCAACCCTTGCCACCGTTACTTTAGAAATTCGCGCACATTCTTAAGCCTCTACAAATCCCAATATCGGAAGTTCTAAATAGGTTAGCTGTTCATGCTTTCGTGCTTTCTGTTTGCTTTCACATATGCAGTTGTGTAGAAAGCTCGCAGGGCAAAACGATAGCAGTTAGCATTCGCAGGGGGTTTGCTCCTCATGGTTGAACATTTAAAGATTTAATTTACTGCATTAAATATTTACGGCTGTAAAAGGATTCGATATAGTTGCGACTAAACTAAACGAATTTAAATTTTCTTTCAAATTTATAAAAGGATGTAGAGCTGGATGCATTAAGACACACACTAAATGAACTTTATCAATATGTAGAACTTTTATTTCTCACTAAATGAACTCCATTACAATATAGATCTTTTCTTTCACACTAAATGAACTCCATCACAATGTAGCACTTTTCTATCATACTAAATGAACTGCCATGACAATGTAGAATTTTTATTTCACACTAAATGAACTGGATAACAATGTAGCACTTTCTTTCTCACTAAATGAACTTCTTTACAATATAGCTCTTTTCTTTCACATTAAATGAACTCCATCACAATGTAGCACTTTTCTATCATACTAAATGAACTGCCATGACAATGTAGAATTTTTATTTCACACTAAATGAACTGGATAACAATGTAGCACTTTCTTTCACACTAAATGAACTTCTTTACAATATAGCTCTTTTCTTTCACATTAAATGAACTCCATCACAATGTAGCACTTTTCTATCATACTAAATGAACTGCCATGACAATGTAGAATTTTTATTTCACACTAAATGAACTCGATAACAATGTAGCACTTTCTTTCACACTAAATGAACTTCTTTACAATATAGCTCTTTTCTTTCACATTAAATGAACTCCATCACAATGTAGCACTTTTCTATCATACTAAATGAACTGCCATGACAATGTAGAATTTTTATTTCACACTAAATGAACTCGATAACAATGTAGCACTTTCTTTCACACTAAATGAACTTCTTTACAATATAGATCTTTTCTTTCACACTAAATGAACTCCATCACAATGTAGCACTTTTCTATCATACTAAATGAACTGCCATGACAATGTAGAATTTTTATTTCACACTAAATGAACTCGATAACAATGTAGCACTTTCTTTCACACTAAATGAACTTCTTTACAATATAGCTCTTTTCTTTCACATTAAATGAACTCCATCACAATGTAGCACTTTTCTATCATACTAAATGAACTGCCATGACAATGTAGAATTTTTATTTCACACTAAATGAACTCGATAACAATGTAGCACTTTCTTTCACACTAAATGAACTTCTTTACAATATAGATCTTTTCTTTCACACTAAATGAATTCCATCACAATGTAGCACTTTTCTATCATACTAAATGAACTGCCATGACAATGTAGAATTTTTATTTCACACTAAATGAACTCGATAACAATGTAGCACTTTCTTTCACACTAAATGAACTTCTTTACAATATAGCTCTTTTCTTTCACATTAAATGAACTCCATCACAATGTAGCACTTTTCTATCATACTAAATGAACTGCCATGACAATGTAGAATTTTTATTTCACACTAAATGAACTCGATAACAATGTAGCACTTTCTTTCACACTAAATGAACTTCTTTACAATATAGCTCTTTTCTTTCACATTAAATGAACTCCATCACAATGTAGCACTTTTCTATCATACTAAATGAACTGCCATGACAATGTAGAATTTTTATTTCACACTAAATGAACTCGATAACAATGTAGCACTTTCTTTCACACTAAATGAACTTCTTTACAATATAGCTCTTTTCTTTCACATTAAATGAACTCCATCACAATGTAGCACTTTTCTATCATACTAAATGAACTGCCATGACAATGTAGAATTTTTATTTCACACTAAATGAACCCGATAACAATGTAGCACTTTCTTTCACACTAAATGAACATCTTTACGATATAGCTCTTTTCTCTCACACTAAATGAACTCCATCACAATGTAACACTTTTCGTTCACACTAAATAAACTCCATCACAATGTAGCACTTTTCTATCATACTAAATTGAACTGCCATGACAATGTAGAATTTTTATTTCACACTAAATGAACCCGATAACAATGTAGCACTTTCTTTCACACTTAATGAACATCTTTACGATATAGCTCTTTTCTCTCACACTAAATGAACTCCATCACAATGTAGCACTTTTCTATCACACTAAATGAACTGCCATAACAATGTAGAACCTTAAATCGTCCCCAACATTAGGCTTGTTTCTGTACTTACGTTTTAGATATGTTAAGCTCGAAAACCCTCTTTCACATAGGTATGTAGTTGAAAACCTAATAAGAATCTTTACAGCATTATTTGAAAGTTTTTGGTACTCGTTTCAAAAATCGATAAAAAAATGTAACAACGTAGCACTGAAATATTTTTTAACATCGGATCTCATCATAGCACGAAACAGAAAGAAATAAAAAATGTTTAATTTTTCAATACCTGCAAATTTTTGCACACCCCCAAGGGGTACGCGTGCTACAGTTTGAGAATCCATGCTTCAGATATTGTTGGATGCTAAAGCCCGCGAAGGGCCAAAATGTCTGATGTATCTTAAAATTTGTTTCACTAAGGCTTTAAAATACTAAAGCTCTTTACCAAGAACGTTTTAATGGCAGGTTCAAGTATGTCGTGGAAATGGTATCAATACACCCCCATATTTAATTATATTAAATTTAAACTAGATTAATAATTATATTAATTAAAACAACCTCTCACCACAAATTCAACAAATTTTATTTTAACCTTATGTACATTTCGACTACAAAGTAATCATCTTCAGAGGTATTTTTACAAATAACTCTTATTTGTAAAAATACCTCTGAAGATGATTACTATGTAGTCGAAATGTACATAAGGTTAAAATAAAATTTGTTGAATTTGTGGTGAGAGGTTGTTTTAATTAATATAAACATTTACGCCACAGTTGCTTTAAGTTGTTGTTAGATTAATAATTAATTTCAACAGCATTCCAATGCAGTGTTTAATATAATGTAGCACTTACACATTTTAAAGGTATTGTAAATAATTATAAATGTCGAAATCTTGTTGATGTTCATGACGAGCTGGTTGTTAATTACGTTTGACACTTTTGCTATTACTTACGACCAGACTTTTTGTTAACTAAAAGTTACACTTGAAGGAAACGTTTTCGTCTTACGACTTGGAGGCTGAAGAAGTCGTAAGACGAAAACCAAGTGTAAGTTAATTTAACAACTTTTAGTTAACAAAAAGTCTGGTCGCAAGTAATAGCAAAAGTGTAATAAGTAATTCATAAGTGGTTTACTGTTTAATTGTCTGCACGTTTTCATGCCGACATTGCATTTATAAAATTAAGGAAGTCGTCACTCCTGACCTAGTTCATAACGTTACACCTGAAACACAAATGAACACTGTGAGCTGTGTAGTACAATTAAAATTATAAAGGTATTTGTAAATCAGAATTATAAGTGGACAGCTGGCGCAGCGTTCCTAGTTCATCAATAAGTAACTGATTGTATATGTGGGAAAGGTTTTAAACTGTATTCAAAATATTGGATTAAATAATTCAAAGTAGGAGAAATGTGTTCATGTGAATTGTAAATTTTAAAATAGTTTTGTTTTGTTTTGATCGTTTCGTTCACTTAAAATAGCAGCCGGTAGAGATTTTCTAAAATCTCGCTGCAATACCCTTCGGACTCTTCGAATTCATCTCACCACACGTGCAGCGGCTTTATAGAGCCAGTACGCTTCCTGTAGGATAGATACTTCCGCACAGATGTCTGGAGCTGTTGTATATGTCACTTGGTAACCGACATTCCTGGCTCATTGTGATCTCTTAATTACTTTGTAGCCAGTCTAATAGTAGTTAACTTAATTATGTCAACACAACACTGCGTTATAGCGTAGTAAAAGCAGTGAGAGATTGCGATCTGTGGAAAGGCCACGACTACAGTGGAACGGCACCTTACGCGGGACATTGAAAAACACACTAACTCTAATGCTTATATAAATGAAGAAGAAATTGTGTAACATTGAATATTTAAAAGAAAATAACATTTAACTCGTAGACTGGGGTACGTTAGTTACATTATAACATACTAATAAAATTATTAGTAAATTATTTTTCTAAACATTTTTCTGGTATTGACTGCTTTAAATAATATAATGCAATATCTTTCGTATATTTAATATTTGTCGCTAATTGTACTCCTACCAGGGGCAAAGTTATGAACGGACATAAATTAATCTTTCCTCTCCGGAACTACTACGCAGGAGTATTTCAAATGGTCCCTTCCTATGACATGCAAGTAAGCATACATCAGGTTAGGGAATGTTCCATCGCAGGATGTTTTCCTTTTACCTGATAATTCATTCCAAATAATGAGAACATGTTCACTAGCATGTATTAGAACCTTGGATAGATAATTTGGCCACACTTGCGGTGACTTTGTCACCATTTACGTTCTTTTCACAACCTCTGACACTCTCCCCTCACTTGGCGTGACTTTGTCACCAGTTAGGTTCTTTTCACAACTTCAGATACCGTACCCTCACTTGCGGTGACTTTGTCACCATTTACGTTCTTTTCACAACCTCTGACACTCTCCCCTCACTTGGCGTGACTTTGTCACCAGTTAGGTTCTTTTCACAACCTCAGATACCGTACCCTCACTTGCTGTGGCTCTGTCACCAGTTACGTTTTTTCCACAACCTCAGATACCCTACCCTCACTAGGTGTGACTTTGTCACCAGTTAGGTTCTTTTCACAACCTCAGATACTCTGCTCACACTTGCCGTGACTTTGTCACCAGTTAGGTTAGGTTCTTTTCACAACCTCAGATACCGTACCCTCACTTGCCGTGACTTTGTCACCAGTTACGTTCTTTCCACAACCTCTGATACTCTGGCCTCACTTGCCTTGACTTTGTCACCAGTTACGTTTTTTCCACAACCTCAGATACCCTACCCTCACTAGGTGTGACTTTGTCACCAGTTAGGTTCTTTTCACAACCTCAGATACTCTGCTCACACTTGCCGTGACTTTGTCACCAGTTAGGTTAGGTTCTTTTCACAACCTCAGATACCGTACCCTCACTTGCTGTGACTCTGTCACCAGTTACGTTTTTTCCACAACCTCAGATACCGTACCCTCACTTGCCGTGACTTTGTCACCAGTTACGTTCTTTCCACAACCTCTGATACTCTGGCCTCACTTGCCTTGACTTTGTCACCAGTTACGTTTTTTCCACAACCTCAGATACCCTACCCTCACTAGGTGTGACTTTGTCACCAGTTAGGTTCTTTTCACAACCTCAGATACTCTGCTCACACTTGCCGTGACTTTGTCACCAGTTAGGTTAGGTTCTTTTCACAACCTCAGATACCGTACCCTCACTTGCCGTGACTTTGTCACCAGTTACGTTCTTTCCACAACCTCATACCTCCTATATTATTCACCACTTTCCATCCTGCATTGAGAATAGGCGATTTCAGTTCCATGAATTTCTTCCCCTGAAGCACAAACACAAGGATTGATTAGAAGAGTAAGTAGCGACTTTAGATACAGTCATCCGGACTTGCGATGGTACTATGAATCAGGGCGTAGAATGGAATTTCAAAATTATTCAAATTATCTATAACAAATGTCGCAGATATGGTTTCTGGCAACTCTTGTTAACCTGAGTTCACAATTACACCTTCAGTAATAGCCTTTTCAATTTTTATAAATGGAGAAATTGGAACTTTTTTTGTGTTTTGTTTTGACATCTTGGAAGCGGTGGCAGCCAGATACCGGGGGGATGGGTTTGAGTCGAGCCCGCTCGATGAGAGTGACACCATAGCGAGAAGAGTGATGACTAACAAACGGACCGGAAATGCTTCCGATCGTCTTGTTGTTGCGTCATAAATAATAATAATATTTTCGTTATCTCAAATCGGCATTTGCTTTAATCGTTTAATTCATTTAAATGCAAATAATACATAAATAAGACATCGTTGATAATTTATTGAATTTGTAATCAATTACACCTCACACGTATTGTAACAGTTTAAAACAAGATTTGGAATCGGCACTATAACCAATAGACAATCGACGATTATTCGATACAATTAGAATCGACGATTACTGGAATCGAGAATAGAAGTCTATCTCTATTTGTAATTATCTAATAAAAAGCAATTAAAAAAAATTTTGTCTTTGTTCACATGGAATTGATTTGAAATTTTTTTTATTTCTCTTACTTGTTTTTATTTTTATTTTTGTTATACTGGAAGTGGAGGCAGTTAAAAACTTTCCGCGATAATATTACGGTATAATGGAAGGTGAAATAATTGGATGACGTCATCGGCAAACGCCGCCTACGGCTGGAGGTAATGTTTTGATTTTAGTAGACTGGTGCTGTGACTGAACGGATGTAACAGATAGTTCAGTTTCACAAAGTGGAAACGTCGGTTACTAATTATATTATCCTGTCGGTGTTTTATCAGTGCGCGTTATCATAATACCTTTGCCACGAACTTATTTAGTTAATTAATTATTAAATTGCTGTTCAAGAGATAGTCACAGAAAGCCCAGATTCCCTTAACTTCCCTCTTTCGTTTTCTTTTTTCCAAATTTTCGTATCTTAGTTTTGTCACAAACGTAGATATTCGTTTATATTTCAAATTTAAAAGATTTAATGACATTTACGCTACTCTAGAGCGAAAATAAATATAAATTAACAAAATAATGTAATTATACGTTTGTTCCTAATTTAAATAAACTTTAAATGTTTTCAGTACTCTATAAGCATTAGTTTTAAGTACGTGTACAGTGTGATATTTATTTAGAAAATCAATTTAAAGACTTGCAAATATAACGTGTTTTTAAAAGCTAATTTTCATTTTTTATTTTATAAACTAAAATGTGTTTTTTTTAATTGTTTTTTGTACTGCAAAGTGAAAACGTTTATAGTCACGTCTACAGAAATTTCAAATTGAGAAAACATTTAATCTTGCTTAGTGAGAAATTATTTAAACAGTTAAGTTGTTGTAATTTAAGAAACAATAAAAAAAAGAATTTTTATATTTAATACCAACATCTCAAGTACAAATAACAAACTTGATCTAATAGTAGTTTGCCAATTTTCTAATTAAAATCGCCAGAAATACGAATTTATACAAATCGGAATAAAAATACATAACTTATTATTATCGTTATATTGAATTATTTGTATTGAGATTTTTTTACATTTTAATTAATTAATATATATATATATATATATATATATATATATATATATATATATTATAATTTATCATAACTACAGTAAACTCCCGATTGTCCGTGGGCGGATTAACCGGTTTGCGGATTATCCGGGGTCTGCCATTGTTTTACAAATATCCAATTTTTATTACAATCAGATTCATGTGTTTAAATTTCCAAACGGTGAATTAGGACGTAAATACATATAAGGCTTAATAGAAGTTAAGATGAAGGGAATAGATATGTAAATATGTACGTACTAATTTTTACATTGAAAGGGAACCATCCCGATGCGGGCCAGCGAAATAAAAGGAGCGAGCTACTGTATATAAGAGACAATGACAAAATGCTTGGACGTCCGAAAACCTAATGTGTATCATAAGATTGTAAACAAATATGTCAGCTAATCTCGGCTATAAGTAGTCTAGGACGTGACATATGCATTATCCATGTCTGTCATATACATTATCGATATTTATGGCTTTGTGACACAACTAGATACTGTGCGACAAAATGGTTCTCAAGAAACTTAGATCGCACATTAAAGTTAAATCAATGCTCACAAAAAAAAACAGACGAAAGTGAAAGTTTTTTTTCTTAAAAAGTGAAAATATTATGTGTAAAGGAAATTACATATGTACATACATACTTACTTTTGAAATATACTTAGGTACGTATTGTAAATAGTTAGATATATAAATGTACATGTTATAATCCGTCAAATACATCGACATTTTAAATTATTTTCTATATTTATTTTGTCCTCTGAAGATGATTTGTGAGTTGCATTAACCGGGGTCATTATTTGTGTAACTTATGGTATAATAATTGATTATCGATAGTTTTGCGTATTCTTTGTTCATAGCGGATTATCCGGGGAATTCGTTGCCACCCTATTCCACGGATAATCGGGAGTTTACTGTATTTAATAATGACATTTTTCTTTAACAATGATTAATAAATAACGTGACATAACCTAAGTGTAAAACAGCTGTTCTACAACATAACCTATAAGACAAGTCAGCTGTTGCATGAAATCATATGTTATAGTTTAATTCACATTGATGTAAGTTATACTCTCGCGACATTTTATGTTTATGTCCATCAAATAAGTATTTTTAGGGGTCGTTATAAAAGTTTTCACTTGAAAAATATTGATTCTACGAGTCTTTTAAAAGTTCGATAAACACTTCATCACCTTTTTGCAGGGATTTCTAATTGCAATGACCATAGGTAGCTCATTTAAACGTATGCATGCTCAATCGTCAAACGAACCTATGCGCATTTCATATATTGTGTGTGCTTATTTATCACTCACTCTGCTTTCAACTCGTTTTATACAACGTGTTAATACTATGAAATTTTATTTTCGTAATAAGAGTTTGAAATAATTAAGAAGAAATATGTCATAAAAGTGGGTAATGCAAAGTCTGTTGCTGATCTCCTGGTCAGTGAAGGAAATTTGGATAATTTAAGTTTCTTCAGACAATTTGTCTCAGTATAAAAAACCCTGGGCTTGAAAGTAAATGAAATAATTTTATCCTAGTTAATTCAGTTCTCAGCTTATAGGTTAGCAAAATATATAAAAAGGTTTTTAACGACAGTTTTCTTTAATTTTTAGTCAAAAGTTTGTCTATTTTGTTTTGTTATTGTTATTGATACAGACGGCTAAGATGTTACTAGAACAGTCTTATCTTGCGGTTTATAGAAGATTCTTTAATCTGGTAGATATGGGTTGAGTTCTATTTCCTGAATAGAAAACATGTTTACGCAATCCTAAACTACTGTCCTTCATTCTTTTCATAGATTTTCCTATTCCTTGTATTAGCTCACACTCTCCCTATATAATATCTTCTTCAAATTTTCAATGGCTAATAAAATACTTTTTGTTCTTCCACTCAGTTCAAATACGTTTTCCTAAACCTGTAGTGGTTGACACTTGATGTTAATACAGTTTTGTCAAATATTAATTCATTAATTAAATTTAATTAAATAATTTTAGTTTTATACTTGAGAAAACTTTCCACAAATGGGGCGAGGTATACAATGTAGTTATTTCGTCCCATTTTGCTTAAAATAAGTGATAACATATGATTTTATAAAACAGCTGATTTTATGGTATAGGTTATGTGATAGAGCAGCTGTTTTAAGACATAGGTTATGTTACTGCATTTATATTAATTGGTAATTAATTAATTAGTACATCAAATAGATTTTTTGACCTAAGTAGGAATTGACTTGAATTTTTTAAATGTATTTCTGGTAAAGTCGTCCTTTGCTACTTGTAGCAGTTTATCTTTTTGTTAATGCTTTTATGAAAACCATCATTTTATTTTCAAGTGCTTTTTGTTTTTATCTTTGTTGTGAACAAAAGACCCATTGTCTTCTAACGCATTAATTAGTTTGTTTTGCTTTATTCATGTTATCAAATAAATTATATTGTCTTTCAACTTAGGTATGTTTTCAGTATTTATTGTACCTTATGTAATCGATAATCTCCTTCACCGAGCCGTGGGTTTATCGGTTGTATTTTTCCACTTATTTTTACAGAAACTTCTATTCATTATGAAAAATTCATCAGGATATATGCGCCTTTTCGCGTATATAAACAGTTGTTTAATAATGAGAACGGATAATTATTTATTATATTAATGATTGTAAATTATGTTTAAGAAAATCAACGGTGTCTAGGAACAGGGTCGAATCAGGAGACGCTGTTATTCTATTAGTGACGGATTTTTAAAGTGTAAACGTCTATAGCGACGCCTAGAAAAACTTATTGGTTGTACATAAACGTACAATTTCTTGACAGTATAAATTCCATCAGGTTACGTGAAGTCACCTCTAAGTGAATTAAATTATAACATATGATTTCATGAAACAACTGATTTTGTGTTATATGTTATGTTGTAGAACAGCTGTTTTACACGTAGGTTATGTTACATTATTTATTGCATATTAACTAATCCCAGCAGGCGAAGCAATGTAAAGCAAATACTGCCTTTTGATTGGTCGTGTAGAACTTCCCACTCCACCTACAACATTGTGAATCATTGAAACATTGTGAACCTGGCACTCCAGGTTTTGGGTTGAATTAAAATACAAAACCCCTTAGTGTTTATTTTTAATAAATCTAGAGGATTTTTTATAAAGTTTTAGCTACCTATATACGAGTATTATATTCTATATATATATATATATATATATATATATATATATATATATATATATATATATATATATATGGTGACATAAAATAATTTTCATAAACAAGAATATACGAATATTACTTCATTTTATTGTTCATTGAAGCTTTTCGCTAATTTACATTATTAGCATTTTCAAAATATATGAATCACTGTCCAGTTATGTGACCAGAGTAAGACTCACAAGTAAGTGGAATCTTACTCTGGTCACATAACTGGACAGTGATTCATATATTTTGAAAATGCTAATAATGTAAATTAGCGAAAAGCTTCAATGAACAATAAAATGAAGTAATATTCGTATATTCTTGTTTATGAAAATTATTTTATGTCACCATACATATTCAACAAGAAAAATAATTCATCTAAGTTTTACAATATATATATATATAAATATATATATATTTATTTATTTCATTTAATTTTTTATTGTAATGGGGTGGAGTCAAGTTTTATTATTTTAGAGAAAAGTGGTAATTTTGGTATTTCTTAATGTAAGACATATCATATGTTTCACATTATATTATAATTTATCTTAGGTACCTATATTATAGGTGTGACAGTTATTGTTTAATTACTTAGTTCAATTTCCGAGTAAAGTAGGTAAGTAAGCCTACTTATTTGACTTGGAGATCTTAATTACCAAAGTAATTTATAGAATACCTACCCTGTCAGCTAAATATTAATAATTCTACCAAATGATATAGTTGAACTCATAAACATTTGATGTTTACGTACAAGTACATATTATAATATTTTGGCGTGAATTAAATCCTCCAATTTTCAACTATAATAATATAAACATTTCATTTATTTGAGGCCCATGTAATTTATTTTGAGGCTTGCATATCTGAGGCCGAAATAATTTTCTAAAGGCTCTATGAATTTGACGGTTGTTGTTGGTGGAGTGAGAGGAGCTACAGACCAATCAAAAGGCAGTATTTGCCTTACACTGCTTCGCCTTCTGGGATCAGTTAATATGCTTATTTATTGAACATTGTTAAGGGAGAAGGTTATAAATAAATAGTTTTTATAAGTTACTATATATATTAATTTATTTACATTTTCATAAATCTCAATACAAGTAATTCAAATTATGAACAAATACAAATATGTATTTTTAATCCAATTTTTGATATGAAAACATTTTTAACAGTATAACAAGTGTTTCGGTAATTTATAATTTCTCCTTACTCAAATTGAATGCTTTTCTCAATTCTAAATAACTGCAAACGTCACTATAAACCTTTTCACTTCTGTCGTCACTCCTCTGACGTAAGCATTCTTCTTAGCCTTTTTATTTTTTTTATAAAGACTTAATTTGAATTGAGGTAAAGCGTTCTTTTCCAATGTGAAATTCGTTGATCACATCAGAACTGCTATAATGCCATATCCAGATTCAGTTGGCTCCATTATTTTAACGGCTATTGAATGAGGGTGCTGGTTACTGCCATAAAGGTCCTTGGTTCTATCTTATAATTGGTCCCCATAAAATTCCCTATAACTCCATAAAAGTCCCCATAATTATTAGGCGCTTTCCCACGCATAAAACCGACTCTAGACTGTGGAAATCAGGACTGTAAAATCAGTGGGGTTAAGGGGGGGGTTGAAGAGTAAAGCTTTGTGTTACACCTAGCCATACTCTGCCGCACTTTGTTGTGGCACATCGTGGTTACATGGATGAGAAATGCATGAAACAAAGCAAAGCATACGTTTCATACAAGTTTAATTTTGCAATACTTCAGAGGCTAAGGAAATGTAGAGTTAAGGCCCGGTGTACATGAGCTTGAAAGTAATCGGGACGCCGAGATAGTTTTCTATCTGATACCTATCGGAGTTTCAGCGCACATGAGCTAGAATGTAAGCGCGCGTCATTTCAAGCTTATCTTTTTGATAGTTATTTTCCATGTTGGGGACTGGCTTCACTCTTATGTTGTTTCTAATAATATCATATTATGATAGGCCTCAGATATTTTTGAAAAACTCTATAGCTATTTGTCTTGCCACAAAACTTGCCAGCTGATATTTGGCCTAAATCCGTTTCAGCATCACAAATGAGAATAAGATTAAAATTAATGTGATTTTTCTGTTTAACAAACTCTATTTAACTCCTCCTTTAAATTTTCTAAAGTGTTTAGATATAAAAATTTAATTTATATATATAATAAATAAAATATGGTGATATGTTTTAAAATGAAATACCTATTGAGATTTGTAAATTACATTTAAAACTAGCTATTGTTATGAATAAAACAAAATGGGAATTAAAACTTAATAATATTAATATCCTTTTGTTTAAATATAGACAGCGAATTAAAACATCACATGAAATAATAAAGTTAATTAACAATAACAAACCTAATCATACACACATAAAACAATACTCGCAAATTTATCAAATTCAACAAAAATTACAAAGTAATGATCTTATTATAACAAAACTATAGATAAATTAATTAATAACATAATAAGAAAACAGAAAATTGACAATAGGTTTGTAAATAATACAAGATACATAGATTTAATTACTGAAAATATATAAATAAATATAAATATGATATTAAATAAAATGATTAGTAACTATTGCAGATTAATATTTAAAACTATAAATAACAAACCTAATGAATATTAATGTTACACATTGATGTCAATTGGTTATTCAATCATAATTAAAGTTAAACATATAAATAATATGAAATTAGTCATTATATTATCGAAAACGTACCTAATAAAATGGCACAGATAGAAAGTAAGCTGCGGTGCATGTGCGCTGTCCCATTAGCCACTGTGTACTTGTGGAACGCTGGCGATAGAATTGACGCAAAGATAGGAGGAGAAACATGCGTCAGTCCTGTACCTATCGAGATAGGCCGAGGCTACCCAATAGCTATCTGCGTCCCATGTGCATTGCCCCATTATTCCCAATGTACTTCTGCCTATCCAGCTTGAAAACTATCTCTGCGTCCCGATTACTTTCAAGCTCATCTGCACCGGGCCTAAGGCTGTGTCATTTGTTGGTCGATCCGTTGCCAGAATCAATTTACGAAATATTTTTCCAGTTCCTCATGGCGCATCCAAGAAGAAGCTCCCCCCAATTCCGCCATTTATCATTTACATTATGATATTATAATGCCCTTATGTTCACACGTTAATTTGGTAATGCTTCATTGGACATATGACTGGATATCACCTGTGGTGTAACTCTGATCACGCTACAAATCCACAGCAAATGAGGCAGTCGCAGCTCGGTTGATGCTGGCATTACCAAATAACGACTACTTAGGATTTGGAGATCAGGGCACCTCGATCACGACATGATCACTCAAAAGTGCCTCGATTATGGTGAATATTTAATTCAGATTGTATAATAATCTGAATGGGATGCAAGTGGATATGTTTGTTTTTCTTTAATAAACAATGTAATTGGGAGCAGTTTTTAATTTGGACTACGGTTATCGTTGCTCTCTCGTGATCTCTCAAGTGATCCCCTCGCTTGAAGCAGACGGCGAGGTTGCTGATACATAGCTGACCAATATAAACGCTGTTTTCTCGTGGTGGCAGCTGTGTTACAAAGGTGGAAAATATATATAAACAATCTCTGCAACGGGTTGTATAAAGTGTCAAAATTTGAGCAGAATCGGTGCATAAGGTTTTAAGTTTTTGAAGCGTACACAAACCAACTTAACATTTAGATATATAAAGATGAAAGGTTTTCTCTTGTCTAAATGGAATTGGAATATGGAAATTAGTTTGGCAAAAATCTGTGGTTGAAGGGTAAATAATGAATCTTATAAAGGTTGAAAGTAAATTGGTAAGATTGAGCGAGATTTTCTGGTGAATGTATGCACCTAAATAACGTAAAATCAGGGGAGAAAAGGCAAATAATTATGGTTAAATTATAGCAAAGGATGAAGGGATGATTGAACAATTTTAAGCCGGCTTTCGTTACATTGTTATTACTTCCTTCAATGAATTGAAGGGATAGAACTAAGGACAGCTCCTAGTCGGCGTATCTGTTGTTACAGTTTGGGAATAAGAGATTAATGGAAGCGGACTAAATATGAGAGGGAATCCAATAAAGGGATTATCGTATCCCATGCCAGGATAGCTGTATCGTTCGGAACAGCCGGCGGGAGAATTGAAGGGATAGAACTGAGGACAGCTCCTAGTCGGCGTATCTGTTGTTACAGTTTGGGAATAAGAGATTAATGGAAGCGGACTAAATATGAGAGGGAATCCAATAAAGGGATTATCGTATCCCATAGTAGGATAGCTGTATCGTTCGGAACAGCCGGCGGGAGAATTGAAGGGATAGAACTGAGGACAGCTCCTAGTCGGCGTATCTGTTGTTACAGTTTGGGAATAAGAGATTAATGGAAGCGGACTAAATATGAGAGGGGATCCAACAGAGGGATTATCGTATCCCATGCCAGGATAGCTGTATCGTTTGGAACAGCCGTCGGGAGAATTGAAGGGATAGAACTGAGGACAGCTCCTAGTCGGCGTATCTGTTGTTACAGTTTGGGAATAAGAGATTAATGAAAGCGGACTAAATATGAGAGGGGATCCAACAGAGGGATTATCGTATCCCATGCCAGGATAGCTGTATCGTTTGGAACAGCCGTCGGGAGAATTGAAGGGATAGAACTGAGGACAGCTCCTAGTCGGCGTATCTGTTGTTACAGTTTGGGAATAAGAGATTAATGAAAGCGGACTAAATATGAGAGGGGATCCAACAGAGGGATTATCGTATCCCATGCCAGGATAGCTGTATCGTTCGGAACAGCTGGCGGGAGAATTGAATGGATAGAACTGAGGACAGCTCCTAGTCGGCGTATCTGTTGTTACAGTTTGGGAATAAGAGATTAATGAAAGCGGACTAAATATGAGAGGGGATCCAACAGAGGGATTATCGTATCCCATGCCAGGATAGCTGTATCGTTTGGAACAGCCGTCGGGAGAATTGAAGGGATAGAACTGAGGACAGCTCCTAGTCGGCGTATCTGTTGTTACAGTTTGGGAATAAGAGATTAATGAAAGCGGACTAAATATGAGAGGGGATCCAACAGAGGGATTATCGTATCCCATGCCAGGATAGCTGTATCGTTTGGAACAGCCGTCGGGAGAATTGAAGGGATAGAACTGAGGACAGCTCCTAGTCGGCGTATCTGTTGTTACAGTTTGGGAATAAGAGATTAATGAAAGCGGACTAAATATGAGAGGGGATCCAACAGAGGGATTATCGTATCCCATGCCAGGATAGCTGTATCGTTTGGAACAGCCGTCGGGAGAATTGAAGGGATAGAACTGAGGACAGCTCCTAGTCGGCGTATCTGTTGTTACAGTTTGGGAATAAGAGATTAATGGAAGCGGACTAAATATGAGAGGGAATCCAATAAAGGGATTATCGTATCCCATGCCAGGATAGCTGTATCGTTCGGAACAGCCGTCAGGAGAATTGAAGGGATAGAACTGAGGACAGCTCCTAGTCGGCGTATCTGTTGTTACAGTTTGGGAATAAGAGATTAATGGAAGCGGACTAAATATGAGAGGGAATCCAATAGAGGGATTATCGTAACCCATAGTAGGATAGCTGTATCGTTCGGAACAGCCGTCAGGAGAATTGAAGGGATAGAACTGAGGACAGCTCCTAGTCGGCGTATCTGTTGTTACAGTTTGGGAATAAGAGATTAATGGAAGCGGACTAAATATGAGAGGGAATCCAATAAAGGGATTATCGTATCCCATGCCAGGATAGCTGTATCGTTCGGAACAGCCGTCGGGAGAATTGAAGGGATAGAACTGAGGACAGCTCCTAGTCGGCGTATCTGTTGTTACAGTTTGGGAATAAGAGATTAATGGAAGCGGACTAAATATGAGAGGGAATCCAATAAAGGGATTATCGTATCCCATAGTAGGATAGCTGTATCGTTCGGAACAGCCGGCGGGAGAATTGAAGGGATAGAACTGAGGACAGCTCCTAGTCGGCGTATCTGTTGTTACAGTTTGGGAATAAGAGATTAATGGAAGCGGACTAAATATGAGAGGGAATCCAATAAAGGGATTATCGTATCCCATAGTAGGATAGCTGTATCGTTCGGAACAGACGGCGGAAGAACAGTCAGTGGTTTGAGTATTAATGCGACGTGTGTTAACATAATGTTGCTTTGCTGCTCTTAAGGTGAAAACGTTTTAATCTAACGACTTGACCACTTGGTTTGAAGTACTTTTTCTTTAAACAAATGTCCTGAGTCAAAGTTTTCTATTGTTATAGCCATCATCTACCACGTTATCCGGTTTATAATTAGGTAGTACAATAAAAAATTGCTCACCAAATTCAGATTCTTTTAAAAATTCCATCTATTAGTTCACACTCTCCTATATATATATATATATATATATATATATATATATATATATAATATGTTTTCTTATTTAATAATTTAAAATAACCTAGGTTATTCAAATACAAGAATATTATTTATTTATATTCAAAGCTTTTCGTTGGTAAACAATGCCAACATCATCAGGAATCATTGTATTAATAATAAGCACCAATTTCCAAACATTGAAAATATGAAACTTATAAAAGAAATCAATAAAGGATTAAGAATGAATATATATAAAGCATTTTAAATATATAAATACAGTAATGATAACAAATTAATAAAAGAACAAATACAAATACATTCTAAATTTGATACTATTTTCAATTGTCTATAATGTTACAGCAGCAAAATAAACTTGACAATTTGTATAAATTTAGCAACAATTCTATTTATAATTTAACAGATCTTTTAGGGCTATATCTTTGCATTATTGTATTTTTCATTCCTGATGATGTTGGTACTGTTTACCAACGAAAAGCTTTGAATATAAATAAATAATATTCTTGTATTTGAATAACCTATGTTGTTTTAAATTATTAAACAAGTAAACATATTATATATATATATATATATATATATATATATATATATATATATATCTTGTTCAAATTTTCAATCGTTATTAAAATACTTTTTATCCATCCACTCAAGTTCAAATACATTTTTTTAAACTGATTTTATGTTATAGGATATGTAGTATGACAGCTGTTTAAGCGCGTAGGGTGTGTTTCTTTATTTATATTAGTTGTAATTATTATTTAAAACATATTACAATGAAATTCTTGGGAAGAACCCCAATACTACAAAAATAATCAAAAATAAATAATACAAGTTACTTGAGATCAATGACCATGTCATCATCATCAGAGGGTCTTATTACAAAATTACAATCTAGCAAAGAAGAAGTTACAAACTAGAGTTAATAGTTTGTAATTCGTAGTTTGTGATTAGTCACTATAGTTTGTAACTTCTTGTTTGCTAAATTGTAATTTTGTAATACGACCCTCTGATGATGAAATGTGCATAAGGATTTAGTCTTAAGTAACTTGTTTATTTGTTATTTTTGATTATTTTTGTGGTATTGGGGTTCTTTCCAATATTTTCCTTGTAATATATTGTATCACTGTGCTCTGGATATTCTATAGTAAAAAGTAACTAAAATCAAATTTTCCTTTGTAGACATAAGTAGGAATTGACTTTTAAATGTTTTTGTTTATATTGCTTGTTTTATATCGCAGTTGGAATGTTCAAGGGTCATCTGACTTTTGTCACGTCTTATATATAGGTGGACTTTGACGGAGAAATTCAGGGGCGTTGTAGATTCGGCCACAGAATATTAACGGTTACGTGGACCGATTTGGTTAAAGTTATTCTTCATAGATTAGGAAGGAACTGATATGTTATAGGAACGGTGAAGTAGCGAAAACAACTGCATTTTTCCGATATGTTATGCGAGTTAAAACCACAGAGCACTTAATATAAATAGAGATGACACGGCGAAAGGTCCTGTGAAGCAGGCTCACCCGACCAAGATGGCGGCCCCCCTCCACTTTCCGACCCACTACCTCGAAGTCCCCCCGAGTACCCCGAGCGTCAAGTCAAGCTCACATAAGTGCTATGTGGTCAAGCTCCGTTTTTTTCGATGTTCAATGCGTGTTTTGTTGTGCTGTATGTGTTTGAAGCAATGTGTACGATGTGGTTGTAGTGTATTTTATAATTGTTGTATTATTTTGGCTTGTTGATAATGGCTTGGTCAGTTGGGAATATATACGCCTCCTAAATGAAATTCAGGAAAAAGAAGGACTACACTTTGTCAATAAGCTTTCTAAGACCCATGTGCAATACGAAAGGCAGAAAATGAAAGTCGTCTTAGCCGCCCAAGTATTTAGCAATTTAGTAGCTGATTCAATATCATATTTAATGCTGAATAATGCTGATGGGTGTCAGGGTTGTTCGCCAACAATTAATTTTCTAATGGTATTTAATGATTTATTTGATATTTTGAATAGCAAGAGTGTAATGGCAAAGGGGTTCAAGAAAGCTTTATGCCCATTAAATATAGAAACCAACATCGCTCGCATGATGGAAGCCAAAGACTACACAACGAATCTGAAAGATCTTAAGGGCCTTCCAATTTTAAATTCACGTCGAAAGACAAGGTTTATTGGATTTTCAGTATGCATAGATAGCTCTACGTTATTACTCCAAGATTACGTAAGCGGGAACTCCACTATGCCCCTCCTGAAATACCTTCCTTTATACACATTGAGTCAAGGCCACATTGCGAGACTATTTGGCTACATCAGGAGCTCTACGTTATTACTCCAAGATTACGTAAGCGGGAACTCCACTATGCCCCTCCTGAAATACCTTCCTTTATACACATTGAGTCAAGACCACATTGAGAGACTATTTTGCTACATCAGGAGTCGTGGAGGATGTAACAATAATCCCACGGCTAAAAGGTTCACCGGAACTATTAAAAGAATTTTGTTACACACTGAAATTTATATTAAGTGCTCTGTGGTTAAAACTTCTCTGGCCAACGTTACCGGACAGGGCATCAAAGGAAAGAAGTGCGAGGTGAATCTTATAAACTTGTCAGCAGGTTCTCCAGTAATTCCACACAAGCATGACAGTTAACGCGATTATCATGACAATATGGTTGCCTATAAGCAAAGCCAGAGGAGCGTATTGTATTAATGGTTGAACCTTACTACAAACAACTGTCAATGAGCTATCGTTAATTGTTCTCCTGTGTCTGTAGACCATACATAGTAAAACAATAATGAATTGCAGCCAGTTAGTTATTAGCACGTTGGGACTATTTAATGGACAGCCCCCTCTTTCGTTAAACGTTTCTATCACTAAGTATGTACGTATTGAAAAGATGCATTCCTTTTTGGTACCATGGTTACTAAACTACACCTACAGTATAGCATTTTATATTCCAGCTTGCTAGATTAAGTATTAGGATTGGTAACCACTTACAAGGTTTTATTGCTTTTGGTACAATGGTTACTAAACTACACCTACAGTATAGCATTTTATATTCCAGCTTGCTAGATTAAGTATTAGGATTGGTAACCACTTACAAGGTTTTATTGCTTTTGGTACAATGGTTACTAAACTACACCTACAGTATAGCATTTTATATTCCAGCTTGCTAGATTAAGTATTAGGATTGGTAACCACTTACAAGGTTTTATTGCTTTTGGTACAATGGTTACTAAACTACACCTACAGTATAGCATTTTATATTCCAGCTTGCTAGATTAAGTATTAGGATTGGTAACCACTTACAAGGTTTTATTGCTTTTGGTACAATGGTTACTAAACTACACCTACAGTATAGCATTTTATATTCCAGCTTGCTAGATTAAGTATTAGGATTGGTAACCACTTACAAGGTTTTATTGCTTTTGGTACAATGGTTACTAAACTACACCTACAGTATAGCATTTTATATTCCAGCTTGCTAGATTAAGTATTAGGATTGGTAACCACTTACAAGGTTTTATTGCTTTTGGTACAATGGTTACTAAACTACACCTACAGTATAGCATTTTATATTCCAGCTTGCTAGATTAAGTATTAGGATTGGTAACCACTTACAAGGTTTTATTGCTTTTGGTACCATGGTTACTAAACTACACCTACAGTATAGCATTATATATTCCAGCTTGCTAGATTAAGTATTAGGATTGGTAACCACTTACAAGGTTTTATTGCTTTTGGTACAATGGTTACTAAACTACACCTACAGTATAGCATTTTATATTCCAGCTTGCTAGATTAAGTATTAGGATTGGTAACCACTTACAAGGTTTTATTGCTTTTGGTACAATGGTTACTAAACTACACCTACAGTATAGCATTTTATATTCCAGCTTGCTAGATTAAGTATTAGGATTGGTAACCACTTACAAGGTTTTATTGCTTTTGGTACAATGGTTACTAAACTACACCTACAGTATAGCATTTTATATTCCAGCTTGCTAGATTAAGTATTAGGATTGGTAACCACTTACAAGGTTTTATTGCTTTTGGTACAATGGTTACTAAACTACACCTACAGTATAGCATTTTATATTCCAGCTTGCTAGATTAAGTATTAGGATTGGTAACCACTTACAAGGTTTTATTGCTTTTGGTACAATGGTTACTAAACTACACCTACAGTATAGCATTTTATATTCCAGCTTGCTAGATTAAGTATTAGGATTGGTAACCACTTACAAGGTTTTATTGCTTTTGGTACAATGGTTACTAAACTACACCTACAGTATAGCATTTTATATTCCAGCTTGCTAGATTAAGTATTAGGATTGGTAACCACTTACAAGGTTTTATTGCTTTTGGTACAATGGTTACTAAACTACACCTATAGTATAGCATTTTATATTCCAGCTTGCTAGATTAAGTATTAGGATTGGTAACCACTTACAAGGTTTTTATTTCTTTTGTTACATTTTTAGCTTTTGTGCCTTTGTTATTATTTATTTTTAGGTATTGCGCTTTTAATAAGAGACGTACGAATTTATTATTTTCTATATTTATTATTTTTTATAACTAGTAGGGGTTTATTATTGCTATTTTGATTAAATTTGCAATATTTATTTTTTATATTTCTTATTTTATTTTCACGAGCTTTTAGTTAAAGATTTGACTGTTGGATAGTAGTTATATTTTTATCTAATAGTTCCTACTTAAAAAATTTAAATTATTTTACTTTGTTAAGAAAACCTTCAACCTAAGAACATGTAATTTAATTGATAGGTTTTACTCGTAATGTTATAAAAAATAACTGCTTTCCTTAGTGACTACCTTATCGGGAGTCCCTCTTTTCCCAAAATTCTGGCTGCCTGCCTGTACTTTAAAGAATTTTAATCCCTGTTGAAGTCCTGAAATTTATAAGAATAATTATTACAAAGTTATTCAAATTATTTATTCAAATTGGGAGAAAATTGTCAAAATAATGTTCCAAGTGTTTAGCATAACGGTTCAAGCCCTGAAAACGTGTGTATCAATTGTTCGAAACAATATACTCGATTGGATTTGTGACCCTAGTATGACGAATTTTAAATGATTCTCATTGACTTTAAACTAAAAATGAAAGCACAAATTCTCTGTGTCTTACAACTGTGTACATAAAGAACAAAACATTCACAGGCGTTAAATTCTGCTGGACGAACGTCTAGACGTTGTAATCAACACGCTATTTTAAATATGAACATTATAAAGTTCGTATGATTTCTACGGTCGGACTAACGTTTTCATAGCTTACACCTGTTAGCGGAAGGGTTACATATACGTACAAAGTGCTAGGTTCTGTAAAGGGAAATTGGTTGACGGTTTGAAGAAATAAGAAAGTTCAACTTAACCCCTCCCCCACACTCAGTCTGTTTTCCTTTTCACTTAGACTTAGTAGTAAACCCTTATAAGCGTTCAGTTATTTGATTCTATGTAGTCAGTCAGAGAGTCAGTGCTAGAAACCATAGTAGAAGACAAAATGCCTTAATAGAAGACAATAGGAGTAATGTGTTGAAACGACATTGCTAAGGATTTTATGTAGTCAGAGAGTCAGTGCTAGAAACCATAGCGGAAGATAAAATGCCTTAATAGAAGACAATAGGAGTAATGTGTTGAAACGACATTGCTAAGGATTTTATGTAGACAACCGTATAATGTCATAAGCCAAGGCCATTTCACTGCATAATATGTTTGGTTTTGCAATTTAGAGAATCTGTGTTGTGGAATGCCAATAAGTAGCACGAAATTTGGGGACCTATTTTATGTTTAGGTCATGGACTCCACCTAGTTAACAGAATTATGCTTGTAAGCACTATTGTTCATCTGCGGAGAAAAGAGTTATAAGTTATAATGTAGCTAAAGACTATCCAATAATAATTTTTTTTCATATTTTATATGCTACTTAAAAATAAATTTTAGGAATTCAAGATATTAAAAATGCCGAATATTGCGATCTAAATGTAGTTAACTGCAAAACCATGTTGAATAAAAGAAAGTGTCAAGTCAATTCCTACTTCGATTAACAACAAAAATGTTATATTAAACAATAACAATTAATATAAATAAAGTAGCATAACCTGTGCTTTATCAAATTATATGTTGTCCCTTATATAAGCCAAAATGGACAAAATAACAGTATTGCATTCATTGCCCCTTTTGTGAAAAGTTTTTCTCTCATATAAAACTAAAATTAATTCATTAAATTAAATCATGAATTAATAATTGAAAAAAAAAACTAATAATATCAAGTGACAACAATTTCCAAAATATGAAAACTTGAGTGAACGAATTAAAAGTATTTTATTAACTATTTAATAAATATATATATATATATATATATATATATATATATATATATATATATATATATATATAAGGAGAGTGTGAACTAATAAAAGTAATTGAATAATGAAAATAACTTCCTTCTTTAAACGCACATAAACTGAGTGTTTCCTTATGGTTTAGAACACTATATAACCATTTACTATATAGCTACTTTATAAATTTAACTAATAACTATAAGGTTAAGAAAAATATCAAAACTAATTAATGCAACCACGTACATTGATTTCTGGTATATCGTTAGGGTGGGGGTGAATAAACTGTATAATTGTCGACTTTAGGGGTAATTATTGTGTGTCATGGCGTGGTGCGAATTGTGTGGAGTTTGGAGTTGTGTGTGGGAGTGTAATTTGATATTTTATATTGCTCGATTATTAGAAGTCAGATAATCGTATTTAACTTATGTAAAATTTGAGTTAATACGTTTTGGGAGTTATGGTTTGTGCATGGTTTAATGTATTCATAGTATCGTGGGTAAAATGTTCATCTTTTTCGTAATGTAGAAGCTAAAGCATGAATTAGAATTTAAAATATAGACTATACGCTAGGGGCGTTTTATGAATTATATGTTTTTTTATACTAGTTTCGAATTGTTTACTGATTGTTTGGATGTATAACAGGTTATTTTGTAATCTGCTTTATTGTATTTTGTTTGATAGGTGATGCTGTGTATTTTACATGTTTATTGTGCGACCTATTAAGGTGACAGTTTTATTGCCATTAGCTTGGGCCGTACGTTTGGTATATTTAGTCGCTTACGTGAAAAAAGTAACGGAGTCGCTGTATTGCCTCTAGTTTGAGTTCAACATAATTATTTCAGTTTTGAGTTCAGTTTTATTTGCAAAATTATTGTTTTTTTACAAGTTGTAAGTCTGCAGTTGCTGTGACATATAACTTTATGCATTACTGAGGGCTAAACATCGGGGTTTAATCCGATCTAGATTGGATGTTGTAATAGGAATCTATCTGAGCACACGGATAGGCAGTAGATCTTGATTGAATGTTGTAAAAGGAATCTATCTGGAAACATGGATAGGCAGTCGATCTTGATTGAATGTTGTAAAAGGAATCTATCTGAGCACACTTATAGGCAGTAGATTTTGATTGAATGTTGTAAAAGGAATCTATCTGGGAATATGGATAGGCAGTCGATCTTGATTGAATGTTGTAAAAGGAATCTATCTGAGCACACGGATAGGCAGTAGATTTTGATTGAATGATGTAAAAGGAATCTATCTGGGAACATGAATAGGCAGTCTATCTTGATTGAATGTTGTAAAAGGAACCTATCTGGGCACACGGATAGGCAGTCGATCTTGATTGACTGTTGTAAAAGGAATATATGTGGGCACACGGATTGACTATCGATCTTGACTGAATGTTGTAAAAGGAATCTATGAGGGCACACGGATTGGCAGTCGATCTTGTTGGAATGTTATAACAGGAATCTATCTAGGAACACGGATAAGCAGTCGATCTTGATTGAATGTTGTAAAAGGAATCTATCTGGGCACACGGATAAGCAGACGATCTTGATTGAATGTTGTAAAAGAAATTTATGTGGGCACACGGATAGTCAGTCGATCTTGATTGAATGTTGTAAAAGGAATTTATCTGGACACACGGATAGGCAGTCGATCTTGATTGAATGTTGTAAAAGAAATTTATGTGGGCACACGGATAGGCAGTCGATCTTGATTGAATGTTGTAAAAGGAATTTATCTGGACACACGGATAGGCAGTCGATCTTGATTGAATGTTGTAAAAGAAATCTATGTGGGCACACGGATTGGCAGTCGATCTTGATTGAATGTTGTAAAAGGAATCTATCTGGGCACACGGATAGGCAGTCGATCTTGATTGAATGTTGTAAAAGAAATCTATGTGGGCACACGGATTGGCAGTCGATCTTGATTGAATGTTGTAAAAGGAATCTATCTGGGCACACGGATAGGCAGTCGATCTTGATTGAATGTTGTAAAAGGAATATATGTGGGCACACGGATTGGCAGTCGATCTTGATTGAATGTTGTAAAAGGAATCTATCTGGGCACACGGATAAGCAGTCGATCTTGATTGAATGTTGTAAAAGAAATTTATGTGGGCACACGGATAGTCAGTCGATCTTGATTGAATTTTGTAAAAGGAATCTATGTGGGCACACGGATTGGCAGTCGATCTTGATTGAATGTTGTAAAAGGAATCTATCTGGGCACACGGATAGGCAGTCGATCTTGATTGAATGTTGTAAAAGGAATTTATCTGGGCACACGGATAGGCAGTCGATCTTGATTGAATGTTGTAAAAGAAATCTATGTTCGCACACGGATTGGCAGTCGATCTTGATTGAATGTTGTAAAAGCAATATATGTGGGCACACGGATTGACAGTCGATCTTGATTGAATGTTGTAAAAGGAATCTATCTGGGCACACGGATAGGCAGTCGATCTTGATTGAATGTTGTAAAAGAAATCTATGAGGGCACACGGATTGGCAGTCGATCTTGATTGAATGTTGTAAAAGGAATCTATCTGGGCACACGGATAGGCAGTCGATCTTGATTGAATGTTGTAAAAGGAATATATGTGAGCACACGGATTGGCAGTCGATCTTGATTGACTGTTGTAAAAGGAATATATGTGGGCACACGGATTGGCAATCGATCTTGACGGAATGTTGTAAAAGGAATCTATGTTGGCACACGGATTGGCAGTCGATCTTGATTGAATGTTGTAACAGGAATCTATCTAGGAACACGGATAATCAGTCGATCTGGATTGAATGTTGTAAAAGGAATCTATCTGAGCACACGGATAGGCAGTAGATTTTGATTGAATGATGTAAAAGGAATGTATCTGGGAACATGAATAGGCAGTCTATCTTGATTGAATGTTGTAAAAGGAACCTATCTAGGCACACGGATAGGCAGTCGATCTTGATTGACTGTTGTAAAAGGAATATATGTGGGCACACGGATTGACAATCGATCTTGACTGAATGTTGTAAAAGGAATCTATTAGGGCACACGGATTGGCAGTCGATCTTGTTTGAATGTTGTAACCGGAATCTATCTAGGAACACGGATAAGCAGTCGATCTTGATTGAATGTTGTAAAAGGAATCTATCTGGGCACACGGATAAGCAGACGATCTTGATTGAATGTTGTAAAAGAAATTTATGTGGGCACACGGATAGTCAGTCGATCTTGATTGAATGTTGTAAAAGGAATCTATCTGGGCACACGGATAGGCAGTCGATCTTGATTGAATGTTGTAAAAGAAATCTATGTGGGCACACGGATAGGCAGTCGATCTTGATTGACTGTTGTAAAAGGAATATATGTGGGCACACGGATTGACAATCGATCTTGATTGAATGTTGTAAAAGGAATATATGTGGGCACACGGATTGGCAGTCGATCTTGATTGAATGTTGTAAAAGGAATCTATGTTGGCACACGGATTGGCAGTCGATCTTGATTGAATGTTGTAACAGGAATCTATCTAGGAACACGGATAAGCAGTCGATCTGGATTGAATGTTGTAAAAGGAATCTATCTGGGCACACGGATAAGCAGACGATCTTGATTGAATGTTGTAAAAGAAATTTATGTGGGCACACGGATTGGCAGTCGATCTTGATTGAATGTTGTAAAAGGAATCTATTTTGGCACACGGATGATCAGTCTTGTATTACCTCTGCGACTTCCCCACATCGCCAGTTTACAGTAAACCAATAAGAAACACAATAACGCTGCTCCGTTGCGCAACGAGAATTCAGTTGGGAAATATAGTGGGCACCAATGAATTTCTCATTAAATCATTGTTTCAACTAAACTATTAGGTGGACATGTGTAACATTATTTCAATCAATACAATAATTTTATTATTTACCAACATTCACGTGCAGAGGGATGCCCGGAAGGTTAATCGTTGCCGTGTAACTATGATTATTCCTCACCTCACCCTGATTAGTCCCAGCGAGAAAATAAGTTTCAAAAATGCAATTATAAACTTTAATGTTGTTAAAAGTTTAATCCTGTTAAATAGTGAAAATTCTACATTTTGTGTTATCCGAATATTATATAATAAGGGATTAAGCCACGTGGTGTTTTTAATTCAATTAGAATGCACATAACTGTGCTGGCTAACTATTAATTATGTAACATATAACTGCAATATTCAACATCTATTACCATAATTAATAGTGTTACAAAGGGACATACTGAAATCAGTTACTTTAGGACTATTGGCAAACGCTATTTTAAATCTTCATATGCGGATTATTTCAGTTAAACTAAGAAATGTAATACACCTATTTCTAGACAGAGTTTTAAAATTTTATCGTTGCAATAAACCAACCACAATTCTCAATCAAACCCGGTGCCAAAAATGTGTCCCTATCGGCTCTATCTGTGTAACATAACACTAATTACACATCTGCACTTCTATAAAACTAGATAGAGAGTTAGTGTACAATTACCGGGACATAGCGAGAGATGTTGTCTATTAGACATTTAAAGTTGTGGAGGAGCCCGCTAAGTCTTTATAGAAACCCCTATTCTACACGCATCGGTGTCTTAATCACCATTGTGCCTAGTTGCAAAAGATAGGTAGTCATTTGCTTGGCTTTACACTTATACTAGCCGGCGATCATCCCCTAGTAACCATCTCCGTCTCTTGCCTTAGCTCGTGAGTTATCTTCGCAAATTCTGACCTTCTCACGTGACTTAGATTATTCCAACATCTAAGAAATGGATTTACTACCCTGTCAATACTTCCAGTTTTATGTTTTTAATAAACATCCTCTCTCTCTCTCTCTCTCTCTCTCTCTCTCTCTTTCTCTCTCTCTCTCTCTCTCTCTTTCTCTCTCTCTCACTCGTCTCTCTCTCACTCATCTCTCTCTGACTTGTTCAGTCTGTCCTTCAGAAATGTACCTGACCTGCAGATGTACCATGAGCATATCCCTATGTCCAATATAGCTTTAATTACTTACTGGAAGACTAGCTTGCAAAGCATTGAGTTCTGTCCAAAAGATATCAACAGCTGTTTTGATGCAAAGATTGTCATCTTCTTGATCACTTTTGTGTGACATAACCTTGCCTTGATGGAAATGTTAAAATTATTCCGTTTTCCACTGAATGTATAAGATTCACCATCTAGTAAATACGTGTAACGTACAAGCAGTTAAGAAGTAGAATTAAGCTAGATAGATAATATATAATTTGTCTGGGGACGAGTAAATCCATCCTCGACATAGGATCTGGCTGACGAAACTCACGGAGAAGGGGTTAAAATAATGCGTATCTGTGTTATAACTACTTCTTAAGGAAGTCATTAATTTAGTTTAATATTTTTTTGAGGATATTTTAACACAGATGCTTCAGTTCAACTAAAATTATATATTTATATATATATATATATATATATATATATATATATATATATATATATATATATATATATATATATATATATATATAAACTTTGCAATACTGTTTTCTTGTTTTCACTTATCACGTAATCTATACTAATAATTTTTAATAACAGTCTCAGTTGATGCTCGAAAATGAGGACATAGTAATTAGTCCTCGAAAGTTATCTCTTTCATATACCAAGTAAAATTCTTGTTTAAGTACATTAAAGTGTAAGTTATATATATATATATATATATATATATATATATATATATATATATATATATATATATATACATACATATATATACATTTATATATAAATTTATTTTCCACTTTTTTGTTAATGTATTATTTTAAAACTGTAGTTTATTCTTAATTTATTTCCTTGTTTGTCTCTATTATACTATTTCATTTTGTGTTAACATTTGAGCTCTTAAACTTCCAAAACCGTATATGCAATGTTTCTTTTAAAAGTAACACCAATGTTGGAAGTTAGTACCAAGTCTGGTAGATGGTGCTCGCGAGGTTTTACTTGTTAATTCTTGATTTACGTTTAGGGAAAGTTAATTTTACAGAAGTATATCATCCAAATTATTATCATGAACTTTTTGTAAAGAATTTCTAGGTGTAATGATATAAATTTTATATTTGCATGTTCTATAATGTTTTGTTATGTTACTGCACAACTAGAATAACTCTCAACACATTAATCCTCACGGAACAACTACGAGTAAACTCGCTTCACGTAGGCCTACATTGTTGGAAATGTTCACAAAGTTTGCAATTTCCTTAAGGCAGGGAAGGAGAGCCAAAGCGTGATTTTCGCCTTTAAAAAAGTACAGTAATAGGTTTAAAAAAAACCTCTATTTTTTATTATTTATTTGCTATGTTTTTAAGTCTGTAGTTTTTGAACAAAATGACGCCATATTATATTTTACAGAAATATCGAGCTCCTGTCTTCTAAATATAAAGAGAGACGTTAAGGGGAATTAAACCTAATATTCTCGATATTTTTAAATCCATTCCTAACATTGTCTTATATAAAAAAACTTCGTGTAAAATGATAGTATTTTCTATTCATGTTTATTTGACCACTCTAAATAACAATTGAATAAATAATAAAACGGTTTATATCGAGTCAAAATTGTTTTATTTACTATTGCAAAGCTTTGGCAACTGATTTGTTGCCCTTACCAAGCATGTAGTGTTCCGCACGACTAGTCTTTGGTGCGGAAAGACGAGTAGCAGAGCTATAGCTCGAAGTAAAGGTTTTGGAAACAGATTTGTTGCCCTTACCAAGCATGTAGTGTTCCGCACTAGTCTTTGGTGCGGAAAGACGAGTAGCAGAGCTATAGCTCGAAGGAAAGGTTTTGGCAACAGATTTGTTGCCCTTACCAAGCATGTAGTGTTCCGCACGACTAGTCTTTGGTGCGGAAAGACGAGTAGCAGAGCTATAGCTCGAAGGAAAGGTTTCGGCAACAGATTTGTTGCCCTTACCAAGCATGTAGTGTTCCGCACGACTAGTCTTTGGTGCGGAAAGACGAGTAGCAGAGCTATAGCTCGAAGGAAAGGTTTCGGCAACAGATTTGTTGCCCTTACCAAGCATGTAGTGTTCCGCACGACTAGTCTTTGGTGCGGAAAGACGAGTAGCAGAGCTATAGCTCGAAGGAAAGGTTTCGGCAACAGATTTGTTGCCCTTACCAAGCATGTAGTGTTCCGCACGACTAGTCTTTGGTGCAGAAAGACGAGTAGCAGAGCTATAGCTCGAAGGAAAGGTTTCGGCAACAGATTTGTTGCCCTTACCAAGCATGTAGTGTTCCGCACGACTAGTCTTTGGTGCGGAAAGACGAGTAGCAGAGCTATAGCTCGAAGGAAAGGTTTTGGCAACAGATTTGTTGCTCTTACCAAGCATGTAGTGTTCCGCACTAGTCTTTGGTGCGAAAAGACGACTAGCAGAGCTATAGCTCGAAGGAAAGGTATTGGCAACTGATTTCTTGCCCTTACCATGCTTGTAGTATTCCGCACGACTAGTTTGTGGTGCGGAAAGACGAGTATGAGAGCTATAGCTCGAAGGAAAGGTTTCGGCAACTGATTTGTTGCCCTTACCATGCTTGTAGTATTCCGCACGACTAGTCTTTGGTGCGGAAAGACGAGTAGCAGAGCTATAGCTCGAAGGAAAGGTTTTGGCAACAGATTTGTTGCCCTTACCATGCTTGTAGTATTCCGCACGACTAGTCTTTGGTGCGGAAAGACGAGTAGCAGAGCTATAACTCGAAGGAAAGGTTTTGGCAACAGATTTGTTGCCCTTACCAAGCATGTAGTATTCCGCACGACTAGTCTTTGGTGCGGAAAGACGAGTAGCAGAGCTATAACTCGAAGGAAAGGTTTTGGCAACAGATTTGTTGCCCTTACCAAGCTTGTAGTATTCCGCACGACTAGTCTTTGGTGCGGAAAGACGAGTAGCAGAGCTATAGCTCGAAGGAAAGGTTTTGGCAACAGATTTGTTGCCCTTACCAAACTTGTAGTATTCCGCACGACTAGTCTTTGGTGCAGAAAGACGAGTAGCAGAGCTATAGCTCGAAGGAAAGGTTTCGGCAACAGATTTGTTGCCCTTACCATGCTTGTAGTATTCCGCACGACTAGTCTTTTGTGCGGAAAGACGAGTAGCAGAGCTATAGCTCGAAGAAAAGGTTTTGGCAACAGATTTGTTGCCCTTACCAAGCATGTAGTGTTCCGCACGACTAGTCTTTGGTGCGGAAAGACGAGTAGCAGAGCTATAGCTCGAAGGAAAGGTTTCGGCAACAGATTTGTTGCCCTTACCATGCTTGTAGTATTCCGCACGACTAGTCTTTTGTGCGGAAAGACGAGTAGCAGAGCTATAGCTCGAAGGAAAGGTTTTGGCAACAGATTTGTTGCCCTTACCAAGCTTGTAGTATTCCACACGACTAGTCTTTGGTGCGGAAAGACGAGTAGCAGAGCTATAGCTCGAAGGAAAGGTTTTGGCAACAGATTTGTTGCCCTTACCATGCTTGTAGTATTCCGCACGACTAGTCTTTGGTGCGGAAAGACGAGTAGCAGAGCTATAGCTCGAAGGAAAGGTTTCGGCAACTGATTTGTTGCCCTTACCAAGCTTGTAGTATTCCGCACGACTAGTCTTTTGTGCGGAAAGACGAGTAGCAGAGCTATAGCTCGAAGAAAAGGTTTTGGCAACAGATTTGTTGCCCTTACCAAGCTTGTAGTATTCCGCACGACTAGTCTTTTGTGCGGAAAGACGAGTAGCAGAGTTATAGCTCAAAGGCAAGTTTTTGGTAAAGTGTAGGGGGTTTGATGTTACATCACATATTTAAACTCGAAATGTAAGGATTTTTTTGTAGCACTACAGGCTTGATAAGGGAAACAAATCAGTTGCCGAAACGTTGCACTAATTAAATAAAACAATTTGTACTCTATATTCAACCGTATTATCATATATTGAGAAAATTTTCATTTTATGGGAAATAATTTTGATAAAACAACATGCTATACATTTAAAGGACTACGCATGTGACCGCATCTAATCAATTTCATATTGTTCCATCATCTTCACCATAGAGTTGACATTTATATCACCTCTTTAAGATCCCGTCAAGGTATTCTAAATTTTTTTTAGGAAACGCCCAAGAACGTAATTTCCTTTTGGATTTTTGCTTTTATTTTTCTTGGAGGTGATATTTCGTAATTTCGTGAACTCTGCTCTGAGGAACTCCTTTGATTCATAACGACTTGTGCATATGTTGTGAGTACAAGAGTATCTTGGGAGATGTTGGGTAGTATGTTATTGCTTGCTAGTGTATTTGTGAGTGTGACATTTAATTAGGAACAGGGATGGAGACGTGGGCCATCAGCAGCTCTCTTCACTCAGTTAAGTCAGGATAAACCAAGCAAGAACTTTCCTCGAGGTCACTTGAGCATTCCGCCTTCCCAGCTGGATCAGTATCAGCTTAATAAAACCGTCCTTTTGCATCTGTGCCTGCCCTGAAGGAAGACAAGTATTGCGTTTTGCCTGAATGCTAATTATAGTAGAACCTCTCTAATTCGTCACGTTCGGGATCGAAGGGGTGACGAATTCGAGAAAAAGACGAATTACGGAAATTGTGAAATTAACATGTAACTGTGGGTAAACATAGCACATAAATGGGTAATGTAAATAATGTTCTACTTAAATTATTTATATCTGCCGAAAATCTCAACAACACTATAAAAACACAAGTAGCCTGCAGTACTGTTCGTAATTACAAGTACAGTATGCTACTCTATTTTCGTTAGATATTAAAAAAAAAAAAACATTAGAGTACCTTGTAGGAACAGTCAATTAAATACGCTTTTAAAAAGATATCATTTTCCCTTTTGTGCTAAAGAATTCTTTTCTGATAGCGCCTGATCTACGTGAAAGTGAAGACGATTTTTTTATATTTTTGCAACGAATTACAGAAGGTGACGAATTAGAGAGGCTCTACACTAGTTCCCACCGTCACGTCGAGTAGTACTAGTTCTAGTAAAATTGCGTGTCCAACTGATTTTTCGACATTAACAATTTTTCAATTCATTCTTTTTACCTCACACTCTTTATATATATATATATATATATATATATATATATATATTAAATATGGTGATATGTTTTCTTGTAATATAGTTAATAAATTAAAAATATTTCAAAAACAAGAATACTTTTATTGCATATATTATTCAAAGCTTTTCGCCAATAAAACAGTACCAGCGTATTCAGGGAAATAATTATCTAACAAAATCTGTTTTATCGGCGAAAAGCTTTGAATAATATTTGCAATAAAAGTATTCTTGTTTTTGAAATATTTTTATTTCATTAATTATATATATATATATATATAATCTTGTTCAAATTTTCGATCGTTAATAAAATACTTTTTATCCATCCACTCAACAGCAAATACATTTTTTTAAACTTGTAAACAATGACACTCTATATAGTTAATACAGTTTGTCAAATATTAATTTATCTATTAAATTTAATGAAATAATACAAAAGAAAAACTTTTCACTAAAGGGGAAAGGTATGCAATATAGTTATTTCGTCCCATTTGGCTTTACATAAGTGATAAGATATGATTTCATAAAACAGCTGAATTTACGTTATATGTTATGTGATACAACACTGTTTTAACTCGTGGGCTATGTTACCTTTCATTTATAATAATTGTAATTATTTAAAATAAAATAATTAAAATTAGATTTGTCTTTTTTTGAAGTACGTAATAACATAAGATTCAATAAAACAGCTGATTTTATGTTACAGGTTATGTTTTCAAACAGCTGTTATAACTCAAAGGTTATCTTACTTTATTTATAATAATTGTAATTACTTAATAAAAAGTCATTAAAATTAACAAACAATTCCTTTGTTAACCTAAGTTAAATTTTTTTTGTTGGCTTGAAAAATCTTTCTTTAATTGTTTATTAACGAATCACTGTTTTTGTACATATCACTACATTCATCCTTTAGAGCAGCGCGTACAATCCGTTTGATGACATTTAAGAATATTTTTTGCTATATATGTTTCGCCTTATCCATTTTGGGACCGAAAAGCTCTTGTCTGACTATACTGGTTACCAGAGCAAATCGGAATTATGGCCAAGTAAACGGAATCTAAGCAGATATTGACTTCCCTTGCACCAAATGCATTACATGGACTTTGCATAAACAATATTAGTTGATACATATCCGATTAGATTCGCTTTGACCAGAGATCAGCGCTCCCCTGCTGACGGGATTATTGCAGGTACCCGTGGGCTGCGTTTTATGTAAAGCAGTTGCTTTTAGCAAAGGATTACGTTTCGCTGTATTTAATTAAAGTTCACTGTGGAAAGGGTTGCGTCATGAACAATGTTCTACCTTTAAAACAACTGTTATGCGCTATTGGGGGTACTGAAACGGCAAACGATTTCATTGTTCTCATCCGTAGATCATTTAAAAAACATTTAACTTTCAAAAAACATTTATCGAATACTGGCATACTGTGACTATTTTCGATGACAATGCAAGGTTGGTAAAACATTATACAGTTTTATCTTGAAACAAATAATTCTTTAAAAAATTAGTCAATTTCTACTAAGGACAAATAGAAAACGTTTGCTTTAGTAACTTTAAATTTTATAATTACAAATAATGTAAATATGTATATACATATGACAGAATCACAATATTAACTGACAAAATTAAAAGCGAATTTCCTTGCAATATTCCATTTCCCCCTATATAAAGTATATAGTATTTGACTATTATTCTTCTTTATTACTAATTATTCGTTTTTTTAAAGTAATATATTTCTAGCAATGGGAAAGTTGACTTAGTGCCATAGTGCTGAATTTCAAACACGTAGTCATTTAGTTCAAATCGTACTGTGATATTTACTTTTTAAAATTTAACTAAAGAATAAATATTTAAACAAAACTGTATTATAATCAATTGTCATCCTCTACTAATTAAAAAAATGTATTTGAACTTGATTGGATGAATAAAAACGTATCTTATTACCGATTGAAAATTTGTACAAGATATATCTCAGGAGAGTTAGAGCTAATAGATGGAATTGAATTGAGTGGCAAAAAAGTATTAAAACAAGTCCGGCTAATTTAATGAAATATATAACAGATTTCTCATCTTCTCAGAGCAATTTGTGGTAGTAATCTGTCTTGGATGGGAATACCTGAATCAGTCATAAAACACATATTAATTATGAATTAACTAATTTCATTAAATATAGTTTTATGTAACAATAATCTGTGTTCACCAAGAATTTTCTTTCTGTGTATGTAAGAACAAAATGTATTGTTTGCATGTTTTTGATTCAAACAATTAAATGATTATTATAGCTTTTCCAAAGATTTACTACACGGACGTAACTTGGTGACTAATCAATAAGAACACAGAAGTGAACCAAAACTATTTTCCATTTTACAAAAAAAATTCGTCGAATTTCTAACAACAGAATTGATTACGAGATTTTGTAAAGACTTAAAAATCGAATAAAAACAAGTAATATATATATATATATATATATATATATATATATATATATATATATAGATAGATATTTTACGTTATCCATTGTTTTTCTGTTGCACTGACTTTATGAAGTTAATATATTACTATTGTGATTACTCTCTGTGAGTGATTGATAAATACTTTTTGTATTTCAATATCCTCAGTTTGGTATATATATATATATATATATATATATATATATATATATATATATATATATATATATATATATGAAGTTAATATATTACTATTGTAAGTAATTTTATCCACCATTAAGTGCAATGATTTTACCTTTTGTGATGAGGCGCCTTTCTGTGAGTGATTCGACAATGGTCAAGTGACCGAAAAGCGTCTCATCACACAAGGTAAAATCATTGCACTTAATGGTGGATAAAATTACTTACAATAGTAATATATTAACTTCATATATATATATATATATATATATATATATATATATATATATATATATATATATATTTAAAACAACATGGGTTATTCAAATACAAGAATATTTATTAATTTATATTCAAAGCTTTTCGTTAGTAAACAGTACCAACATCATCAGGAATGAAAATTACAATAATGCAAGCTATAGGCCTAAAACATATGTTAAATTAGAAATAGAATTGTTGCTAAATTTATACAAATTGCCAAGTTTATTTTGTTGCTGTAACATTATAGACATTGAATATAGTATCAAATTTAGAATGTATTTGTTCTTTTAATAATTTGTTATTATTACTGTATTTATATATTTCGAATGCTTCATATATATTCATTCCTAATCCTTTATTAATTTCTTTTATAAGTTTCATATTTTCAATATTTGGAAATTGGTGCTTATTATTAATACAACGATTTGCAAAATTTGATTTATATATTTCTGGATTTATATAGGCATTCAAATGTTCTTTATAATTTTCTTTTAATTTTTTCTTGGTTTGACCTACATAAGATTTAATACAGTATTCGCATTCTAATTTATAAACACTACCTTTTTCATGCATATTATTTGTTTTATTATTGTTATTTATTATGTTTATTATTTTGTTATTAGTTTTGTATGCAATTTTGATATTTGTATTTTTAAATAATTTGATATTTTTTATTTCATAGCCTATAAATAAAAATGAAGTCCATATTGTATTATTATTATTTTTGTAAATTATATCATTATGTTGTTTATTAAAAATATTATAATTAGGTTTGTCAACAGTTTTCTTTTTATAACAGTTTTCTAATGAAATTTGATAAATTATGTTTTTTTTCTCTTATTTTATTTTCTTCATTCATGGGTATTTTATGCATTCTATATAAAGTTAAATAAAACAGCCATTTTTTGATATATATATATATATATATATATATATATATATATATATATATATATATACATATATATATATACATTACTTAAAATCAATTCATACTTAGGTCTACACAGAAAAATTTTATTTGATTTAACATTTTATTAAATAATTACACAAAATCTAAATAAACTTACGACAGTATTACAATGTTAAGACTCGAAATTCACAGCGAAAATAATTATTAAACTGAATTAATTACATTTAATTAATATATAATGTTTGACAGAAAATGTATTACCATCAAGTGTCATCAATTAGAAGTTTTAAAACATTCATTTGAATAAGATATATAAATATATAGAGAGAAAGTATGAAGTAATAAAAAAATTGAATAAATTAGAAAAATGAATTAAAATAATTTTTTACTTTCTAAATGAAATATAAAAAATATAACATTTTTTAATGTTAATGTTATTTATACATAATAATATATTGTTAATAATAAATTTTAATATAATATATATATTTTTAAAAAAATTGAATTTCCGTTTCATTTGTAGTCATACAAAATTTAATGTTTCCGGATATTAGAAAAACATTTTATTTACTAAAATTAATTTAATACATTTATTTTGTTATTAATGTCAGTGTTTGTAATTTTTCTATTGCTCTGGTCTACCTTGAAATGTTTGTGGAATAGTAGTTATAATCTTATAAAAACGTATTTAAAAAAACATCGTATTGAAGAATGATAGGGCCTAATAATACTTTTTTTGTATAAGACGCTACTTAACAACGTTTTCCCAAACAATGTAGCAACAGTAATGAACAATGTAGTCTAAAATAACATTAACTTATGTAATTACTGCAAAGCTCTATATACGTACTTTATGCATTCTTCATTAGCACGCCAATTTTTTGTCTGATGTACAGGAACGTACTTCCATCTAATCCTAGTTTCGTGAGTCTCGGTCCCGTCTACGGTACACGTACTTTATGCATTCTTCATTAGAACGCCAATTTTTTGTCTGATGTACAGGAACGTACTTCCATCTAATCCTAGTTTCGTGAGTCTCGGTCCCGTCTACGGTACACGTACTTTATGCATTCTTCATTAGAACGCCAATTTTTTGTCTGATGTACAGGAACGTACTTCCGTGTAATCCTAGTTTTCGTGAGTCCCCGTCCCGTCTACTATACACGTACTTTATGCATTCTTCATTAGAACGCCAATTTTTTGTCTGATGTACAGGAACGTACTTCCATCTAATCCTAGTTTCGTGAGTCTCGGTCCCGTCTACGGTACACGTACTTTATGCATTCTTCATTAGAACGCCAATTTTTTGTCTGATGTACAGGAACGTACTTCCATCTAATCCTAGTTTCGTGAGTCTCGGTCCCGTCTACGGTACACGTACTTTATGCATTCTTCATTAGAACGCCAATTTTTTGTCTGATGTACAGGAACGTACTTTCATCTAATCCTAGTTCGTGAGTCTCGGTCCCGTCTACGGTACACGTACTTTATGTATTCTTCATTAGAACGCCAATTGTTTGTCTGATATACACTAACGTACTTCCATCTAATCCTAGTTTCGTGAGTCTCGGTCCCGTCTACGGTACACGTACTTTATGCATTCTTCATTAGAACGCCAATTTTTTGTCTGATGTACAGGAACGTACTTCCATCTAATCCTAGTTTCGTGAGTTTCGGTCCCGTCTACGGTACACGTACTTTATGCATTCTTCATTAGAACGCCAATTTTTTGTCTGATGTACAGGAACGTACTTCCATCTAATCCTAGTTTCGTGAGTCTCGGTCCCGTCTACGGTACACATACTTTATGCATTCTTCATTAGAACGCCAATTTTTTGTCTGATGTACAGGGACGTACTTCCATCTAATCCTAGTTTCGTGAGTCTCGGTCCCGTCTACGGTACACGTACTTTATGCATTCTTCATTAGAACGCCAATTTTTTGTCTGATGTACAGGAACGTACTTCCATCTAATCCTAGTTTCGTGAGTCTCGGTCCCGTCTACGGTACACGTACTTTATGTATTCTTCATTAGAACGCCAATTTTTTGTCTGATGTACAGGAACGTACTTTCATCTAATCCTAGTTCGTGAGTCTCGGTCCCGTCTACGGTACACGTACTTTATGTATTCTTCATTAGAACGCCAATTTTTTGTCTGATGTACAGGAACGTACTTCCATCTAATCCTAGTTTCGTGAGTCCCCGTCCCGTCTACCATACACGTACTTTATGCATTCTTCATTAGAACGCCAATTTTTTGTGTGATGTTCAGGAACGTACTTCCATCTAATCCTAGTTTCGTGAGTCTCGGTCCCGTCTACGGTACACGTACTTTATGCATTCTTCATTAGAACGCCAATTTTTTGTCTGATGTACAGGAACGTACTTCCGTGTAATCCTAGTTTTCGTGAGTCCCCGTCCCGTCTACGGTACACGTACTTTATGCATTCTTCATTAGAACGCCAATTTTTTGTCTGATGTACAGGAACGTACTTCCATCTAATCCTAGTTTCGTGAGTCTCGGTCCCGTCTACGGTACACGTACTTTATGCATTCTTCATTAGAACGCCAATTTTTTGTCTGATGTACAGGAACGTACTTCCATCTAATCCTAGTTTCGTGAGTCTCGGTCCCGTCTACGGTACACGTACTTTATGCATTCTTCATTAGAACGCCAATTTTTTGTCTGATGTACAGGAACGTACTTCCATCTAATCCTAGTTTCGTGATTCTCGGTCCCGTCTACGGTACACGTACTTTATGCATTCTTCATTAGAACGCCAATTTTTTGTCTGATGTACAGGAACGTACTTCCATCTAATCCTAGTTTCGTGAGTCTCGGTCCCGTCTACGGTACACGTACTTTATGCATTCTTCATTAGAACGCCAATTTTTTGTCTGATGTACAGGAACGTACTTCCATCTAATCCTAGTTTCGTGAGTCTCGGTCCCGTCTACGGTACACGTACTTTATGCATTCTTCATTAGAACGCCAATTTTTTGTCTGATGTACAGGAACGTACTTCCATCTAATCCTAGTTTCGTGAGTCTCGGTCCCGTCTACGGTACACGTACTTTATGTATTCTTCATTAGAACGCCAATTTTTTGTCTGATGTACAGGAACGTACTTTCATCTAATCCTAGTTCGTGAGTCTCGGTCCCGTCTACGGTACACGTACTTTATGTATTCTTCATTAGAACGCCAATTTTTTGTCTGATGTACAGGAACGTACTTCCATCTAATCCTAGTTTCGTGAGTCCCCGTCCCGTCTACCATACACGTACTTTATGCATTCTTCATTAGAACGCCAATTTTTTGTCTGATGTACAGGAACGTACTTCCATCTAATCCTAGTTTCGTGAGTCCCCGTCCCGTCTACCATACACGTACTTTATGCATTCTTCATTAGAACGCCAATTTTTTGTCTGATGTACAGGAACGTACTTCCATCTAATCCTAGTTTCGTGAGTCTCGGTCCCGTCTACGGTACACGTACTTTATGCATTCTTCAGTAGTACTCCAATTTTTTGTCTGATGTACAGGAACGTACTTCCATCTAATCCTAGTTTCGTGAGTCTCGATCCCGTCTACGGTACACGTATTTTGTGCATTCTTCAGTAGTACTCCAATGTTTTGTCTGATGTACAGGAACGTATTTCCGTGTAATCCTAGTTTTCGTGAGTCCCCGTCCCGTCTACCATACACGTACTTTATGCATTCTTCATTAGAACGCCAATTTTTTGTCTAATGTACAGGAACGTACTTCCATCTAATCCTAGTTTCGTGAGTCTCGGTCCCGTCTACGGTACACGTACTTTATGCATTCTTCATTAGAACGCCAATTTTTTGTCTGATGTACAGGAATGTACTTCCATCTAATCCTAGTTTCGTGAGTCTCGGTCCCGTCTACGGTACACGTATTTTGTGGATTCTTCAGTAGTAATCCAATTTTTTGTCTGATGTACAGGAACGTACTTCCATCTAATCCTAGTTTCGTGAATCTCGGTCCCGTCTACGGTACACGTATTTTGTGCATTCTTCAGTAGTAATCCAATTTTTTGTCTGATGTACAGGAACGTACTTCCATCTAATCCTAGTTTCGTGAGTCTCGGTCCCGTCTACGGTACACGTATTTTGTGCATTCTTCAGTAGTACTCCAATGTTTTGTCTGATGTACAGGAACGTATTTCCGTGTAATCCTAGTTTTCGTGAGTCCCCGTCCCGTCTACCATACACGTACTTTATGCATTCTTCATTAGAACGCCAATTTTTTGTCTAATGTACAGGAACGTACTTCCATCTAATCCTAGTTTCGTGAGTCTCGGTCCCGTCTACGGTACACGTACTTTATGCATTCTTCATTAGAACGCCAATTTTTTGTCTAATGTACAGGAACGTACTTCCATCTAATCCTAGTTTCGTGAGTCTCGGTCCCGTCTACGGTACACGTATTTTGTGCATTCTTCAGTAGTAATCCAATTTTTTGTCTGATGTACAGGAACGTACTTCCATCTAATCCTAGTTTCGTGAGTCTCCTTCCCGTCTACGGTAGACGTATTTTGTGCATTCTTCAGTAGTAATCCAATTTTTTGTCTGATGTACAGGAACGTACTTCCATCTAATCCTAGTTTCGTGAGTCTCGGTCCCGTCTACGGTACACGTATTTTGTGCATTCTTCAGTAGTAATCCAATTTTTTGTCTGATGTACAGGAACGTACTTCCATCTAATCCTAGTTTCGTGAGTCTCGGTCCCGTCTACGGTACTTTATGTATTCTTCATTAGAACGCCAATTTTTTGTCTGATGTACAGGAACGTACTTTCATCTAATCCTAGTTCGTGAGTCTCGGTCCCGTCTACGGTACACGTACTTTATGTATTCTTCATTAGAACGCCAATTTTTTGTCTGATGTACAGGAACGTACTTCCATCTAATCCTAGTTTCGTGAGTCCCCGTCCCGTCTACCTTACACGTACTTTATGCATTCTTCATTAGAACGCCAATTTTTTGTGTGATGTACAGGAACGTACTTCCATCTAATCCTAGTTTCGTGAGTCTCGGTCCCGTCTACGGTACACGTACTTTATGCATTCTTCATTAGAACGCTAATTTTTTGTCTGATGTACAGGAACGTACTTCCGTGTAATCCTAGTTTTCGTGAGGCCCCGTCCCGTCTACTATACACGTACGTTATGCATTCTTCATTAGAACGCCAATTTTTTGTTTGATGTACAGGAACGTACTTCCATCTAATCCTAGTTTCGTGAGTCTCGGTCCCGTCTACGGTACACGTACTTTATGCATTCTTCATTAGAACGCCAATTTTTTGTCTGATGTACAGGAACGTACTTCCATCTAATCCTAGTTTCGTGAGTCTCGGTCCCGTCTACGGTACACGTACTTTATGCATTCTTCATTAGAACGCCAATTTTTTGTCTGATGTACAGGAACGTACTTTCATCTAATCCTAGTTCGTGAGTCTCGGTCCCGTCTACGGTACACGTACTTTATGTATTCTTCATTAGAACGCCAATTTTTTGTCTGATGTACAGGAACGTACTTCCATCTAATCCTAGTTTCGTGAGTCTCGGTCCCGTCTACGGTACACGTACTTTATGCATTCTTCATTAGAACGCCAATTTTTTGTCTGATGTACAGGAACGTACTTCCATCTAATCCTAGTTTCGTGAGTCTCGGTCCCGTCTACGGTACACGTACTTTATGCACTCTTCATTAGAACGCCAATTTTTTGTCTGATGTACAGGAACGTACTTCCATCTAATCCTAGTTTCGTGAGTCCCCGTCCCGTCTACCATACACGTACTTTATGCATTCTTCATTAGAACGCCAATTTTTTGTCTGATGTACAGGAACGTACTTCCATCTAATCCTAGTTTCGTGAGTCTCGGTCCCGTCTACGGTACACGTACTTTATGCATTCTTCATTAGAACGCCAATTTTTTGTCTGATGTACAGGAACGTACTTCCATCTAATCCTAGTTTCGTGAGTCTCGGTCCCGTCTACGGTACACGTACTTTATGCATTCTTCAGTAGTACTCCAATTTTTTGTCTGATGTACAGGAACGTACTTCCATCTAATCCTAGTTTCGTGAGTCCCCGTCCCGTCTACCATACACGTACTTTATGCATTCTTCATTAGAACGCCAATTTTTTGTCTGATGTACAGGAACGTACTTCCATCTAATCCTAGTTTCGTGAGTCTCGGTCCCGTCTACGGTACACGTACTTTATGCATTCTTCAGTAGTACTCCAATTTTTTGTCTGATGTACAGGAACGTACTTCCATCTAATCCTAGTTTCGTGAGTCTCGGTCCCGTCTACGGTACACGTATTTTGTGCATTCTTCAGTAGTACTCCAATGTTTTGTCTGATGTACAGGAACGTATTTCCGTGTAATCCTAGTTTTCGTGAGTCCCCGTCCCGTCTACCATACACGTACTTTATGCATTCTTCATTAGAACGCCAATTTTTTGTCTAATGTACAGGAACGTACTTCCATCTAATCCTAGTTTCGTGAGTCTCGGTCCCGTCTACGGTACACGTACTTTATGCATTCTTCATTAGAACGCCAATTTTTTGTCTAATGTACAGGAACGTACTTCCATCTAATCCTAGTTTCGTGAGTCTCGGTCCCGTCTACGGTACACGTATTTTGTGCATTCTTCAGTAGTAATCCAATTTTTTGTCTGATGTACAGGAACGTACTTCCATCTAATCCTAGTTTCGTGAGTCTCGGTCCCGTCTACGGTACACGTATTTTGTGCATTCTTCAGTAGTAATCCAATTTTTTGTCTGATGTACAGGAACGTACTTCCATCTAATCCTAGTTTCGTGTCTCGGTCCCGTCTACGGTACACGTATTTTGTGCATTCTTCAGTAGTACTCCAATTTTTTGTCTAATGTACAGGAACGTACTTCCATGTAATCTTAGTAATTAATCCGAATTATCGAGGCTACTGTATTAAAATAATTGTTCTTTGTTGTCGCGTTTCAGAATGACTTCATTCTCGAAACTTCAAATAGTACTCTTTTGAGAATAGAGTTATTACGAAACGTGTCAACAGACAAATATAGTAATGTTAGAAAAGGCAGAAAAAATTTACTGTATAGAAATATTCTCAACTGAAGTAAAGATAAATTTGTAAATTACTAATTTTTATGTCTAAAATGTTGAAGTTGTATAAAGAATGGTTTACTAAAGTTGAAGCAATGATTTCAGTTTGTTTTTAATAAAAGATACACAGAGAGGATTATGAAACTAAAGGTTCTGTACAGATAAGAGTCGTACATTATAATGTAATTACGTCACGCATTATCTTTAAAGTAAACAGTCTTTAAAAGATGTAAAAACAACGTTTTCCTCTAGAATTAATTTAGTTGTATTTTAATATATTAAATGACCCAAGCTCGTGTATAGCCTACTGATGTAAAAAATGAATAGTCCTGTTGGTTGAAAATAAAGAAATTACACGTAAGATAATGACACATTTCTTGTTATGTGACAAGGTGAAAATACTTTCGTTACATATTTTGTTTCACGATGAGACAGTCAAAACGGTCTCAAAAGTTGCAGATTTTGGACATTAGCAAAATCTTTAAAATATTATTGTTAAGGACTGTAGGGGACCCAGGTACTCTCATTATCTGATTAAGTAACCAAAGCCAGTCCACGGGCTGAATTTGTAAACGAAACATATCTAGTAAGAACGAATTATTTTTTTCTTGTATACAAAATTAAAATAAAATTAATTATTGTTATTTACAGAAGATAAAACTAAAAAATGAAATTCAATAATAAAAATAAAAAAAACACCAGAGTTTAATAAAATGTAAGACCGAAAAAGGCAAAATATTGTAAAGTATAATTTATTAACAAATTTGTTTGAGAACAATTGTTAATAATAAGTGGTTAATTAAGTGCTCCAAAAATTATAAAAGCTTCAAATGAGGGAGAAAATTATATCGAGTGCCGATAAAGCGTATCTAACAAACAGAGTAGCGTAAAATTGTCACTCAAGTTGGCAATAAAATCTAAAAATATGAAAAGACCATGTCGTTGAAAAATATTAGATTTTTAAACCATGAATGACATTTTACAGCAACAGTTAAAAAACGAGCACAAACCTCTGAAAACAGGCGTAAAAGAACACACACCTTTTTCCAGTTAAGGTGAATTATTTAATCTCTAATAAGCTGCTTAGCGGAGGTAGTGGGGCGTCCTGATATGAAGGGACGAAAACCAGCTTTCGTGGCGAACGGACAGGTTTTCCGGAGATCCAGGACGACGATTCCAAGATGCTAGTTCTTGGCTAAGACAAAAATCTAGCCCAAGATGAAGTGGAGGTGGTCTGTCTTTGATTGTTCGTGAATTCGAAAGTAAAATTTTTTCACAATGTGATAAATTACAAACAGTATTTAAAGGCAGACCTAAAACCGATCATTAGCGAGTGCTACAAGATTCAAGACTCCAAGAAAGCCATTGGAGAAGAGGAGCAACCACGGTGAAAGGTTTTGGGGCAAATCAGAATTTTAATAACCTAATAACCATTTATTAAATTCTGTAAACTTATAGATGCATATTTCTTTAAATAAAAATTTAATAACTAAGTGATTATTCATAATTGAAAACGTGTGTTAGCAAATGACTTTCTTTTAACAGAAATATAAGTGGTAGTAATTAAATGAAAATTATTCATTTATAAAATGCAAGTTCTAAATCTCAAGATTAAAGTTACATCAAGTTATAACAAGTTATAACAAGTTACGTCACGCTATAACAAGTTACGTCAAGTTATAACAAGTTACATCAAGTTATAACAAGTTACATCAAGTTATAACAAGTTACATCAAGTTATAACAAGTTACATCAAGTTATAACAAGTTACATCAAGTTATAACAAGTTACATCAAGTTATAACAAGTTACATCAAGCTATAACAAGTTACATCAAGTTATAACAAGTTACATCAAGTTATAACAAGTTACATCAAGTTACAAACAAGTTATAACAAGTTACACCAAGTTATAACAAGTTACACCAAGTTATAACAAGTTACATCAAGTTATAACGAGTTACATCAAGTTATAACAAGTTACATCATGTTATAACAAGTTAAAGCTCAACAAAGTTAAGTCATTAGTAACATAATTTATATAAAACGAACCAAAGTAATAGAGTAAGGAATTCAGAGAGAAAATCTATAATAAATGATTAATCACTTAGTTGATATATTAGTAGTTATTTTACTATGGACGTAGTTATTTTACGTCCATATAACTTATATTAAACAACCATGGGCTCACAAATATAAATTAAAAATTAAGTATTTAGGAAGTAATGTCGCCTTTTTACTTTTAACAATAATTTTATGGGCATAAAATAAGTTTGTATAAATTGTTGTATTTAAATATGTATTTAAAAATATGTATGTAATTTTAAGTTTAAAAACCACAATGTTCTCAAATGACTACAAATGTTAAAAACTTTTAAATAATAGTTTTAACAATATAATTGATGACCATCGTGCAAGGATTACTTGAACATTGATGAACTTTATCAGTCATTCAAGTTTATTTCATGTTAAATAACTGCTTCTCAAAATTATAAAAAATAACAAACATTCAGTAAAATTAAAGTAATTTTTGCAACATATTTTGAAGAGTCTTATTTTATTATTAAGAGACTTATTTTAGTTTATATTTTAATTTCAATTTAATTAAATCAAGTTGGAACAAACAATGTTTAAAATTATTATAATTATCCTGTGCTAAACCAAATAAATAAAATTTCTGATTTTTTTCCAACTATCAACAAGAGTAGAAGCAAATAATTCAAACAAGCTAGAGAAAATATTCTTTAAGGAATGGTATTGCAATAGCAAAGTAGTATATTAATTTTACAACAAAACAAAAGCTATTAATGAATATATAACTACATAAATGAGAATGAACATTTTGGTTGGTTTTTAAATAAAGTCCAGGGATTTATCCACTAGCAGATCACGCTCGACAAACCACAGGTACCAGGATATGGTAAGTAGGGTAGGATCATATTTGGACCGCGGTTGAACTGACGCGTCTCTGCCCTACAGTACCCATCATCACCATGCACAGCTAACGCATAAAACGCGTAATTGTTGTCACGTTGGATAGGGTGTTGAAAGCGTGTTCAGGGGCAACGTCATGGGAATTGTGGTTTGGCCGCGGTAATACATTCTCAACATTTTTTGTTAAATAAGAACTCGGTTGATAGGCGAGTCAAGAAATATTATTTAATAAAAAATCGGCTACGTTTCGACGACTAAATCGTCGTCCTCATTCAGGCCTACGAGTATAATAGACAGAATTAATATCTAAGTCATAAAAATTCACATACAGAATTATAAGGTAGTTTTATAAACTATAGTTTAATATATTTATTTGGATTTAATTTCATTAAATTAAATTCAAACCAAATACAAATACAAATCAAATCAATACAAATATTTATCAACCCCGTACGGAGGTCGGGTACTCTGCTAATTACTGATGTATGTTTGGGGAAGTTGTTGACACACTTTAATTAATTGTTTTATAGCTTTTATAATCATAAACTATTACGTTTTATAGTGTATTTTTTTCATTATTTAATTTATTTGTGTTGATCTTTTGTTAATTTATTAGTATTAATAACTTAGTTGTGCATTGTAATGTTTTTCATCGTATAATTTTGTATGTGAATTTTTATGACTTAGATGTTAATTCTGTCTATTATACTCGTAGGCCTGAATAAGGACGACGATTTAGTTGTCGAAACGTAGCCGAATGTTTAATAAATAAAGGTGTCTTGACTCGCTTATAAACCAAGTTTTAATTATTCTGTTTTATATTTAATATAGTTTTTTCAGTGTAAATTCCCTCCTCATTTGTGTTGTCCTTTGAAAAACAGAGTTTATTCACCCGCTTCTACCCTTTGATGAAGAACAAAGTAGTAAACTTTACGAGGTACGTAAGATAAATAATTGTCCATTGACAAACGTTCCCTAGCTAGCTTCACTCACAAACGGCTACTTGCTAGCTGGTCGAGCAAGTGATGGCTGTACTTAGATAGATAATATCAGGTAGATAATATTTCGTTATTGTTGTAGGAATTTAGTAAATATATGCCTTCGTCCACCTTAGTTCTTGTAGAAATCTTTTTTTAGTAAGATCAGATATTTGCTGTTGAACATCACTCGAAAGTTGGGAAGTCAATCTAGATAATATGAGGTAGGTAATATTTCGTTATTGTTGTAGGAATTTAGTACATATGCCTTTGTCTACCTTAGTTCTTGTAGAAATCTTTTTTAGTAAGATCAGATATTTGCTGTTGAACATCACTCGAAAGTTGGGAAGTCAATCTAGATAATATGAGGTAGGTAATATTTCGTTATTGTTGTAGGAATTTAGTACATATGCCTTTGTCTACCTTAGTTCTTGTAGAAATCTTTTTTAGTAAGATCAGATATTTGCTGTTGAACATCACTCGAAAGTTGGGAAGTCAATCTAGATAATATGAGGTAGGTAATATTTCGTTATTGTTGTAGGAATTTAGTACATATGCCTTTGTCTACCTTAGTTCTTGTAGAAATCTTTTTTAGTAAGATCAGATATTTGCTGTTGAACATCACTCGAAAGTTGGGAAGTCAATCTAGATAATATGAGGTAGGTAATATTTCGTTATTGTTGTAGGAATTTAGTACATATGCCTTTGTCTACCTTAGTTCTTGTAGAAATCTTTTTTAGTAAGATCAGATATTTGCTGTTGAACATCACTCGAAAGTTGCAACTAATCCTCATTCAAACATTTGTGCAAAGTCTCAAATACGTCTCTCTGGCCCTATAGAATTCAAGATCTCCGAAAGTCAATCTAGATAATATGAGGTAGGTAATATTTCGTTATTGTTGTAGGAATTTAGTACATATGCCTTTTGTCTACCTTAGTTCTTGTAGAAATCTTTTTTAGTAAGATCAGATATTTGCTGTTGAACATCACTCGAAAGTTTCAACTAATCCTCATTCAAACATTTGTGCAAAGTCTCAAATACGTCTCTCTGGCCCTATAGAATTCAAGATCTCCGAAAGTCAATCTAGATAATATGAGGTAGATAATATTTCGTTATTGTTGTAGGAATTTAGTACATATGCCTTTGTCTACCTTAGTTCTTGTAGAAATCTTTTTTAGTAAGATCAGATATTTGCTGTTGAACATCACTCGAAAGTTGCAACTAATCCTCATTCAAACATTTGTGCAAAGTCTCAAATACGTCTCTCTGGCCCTATAGAATTCAAGATCTCCGAAAGTCAATCTAGATAATATGAGGTAGATAATATTTCGTTATTGTTGTAGGAATTTAGTACATATGCCTTTGTCTACCTTAGTTCTTGTAGAAATCTTTTTTAGTAAGATCAGATATTTGCTGTTGAACATCACTCGAAAGTTGCAACTAATCCTCATTCAAACATTTGTGCAAAGTCTCAAATACGTCTCTCTGGCCCTATAGAATTCAAGATCTCCGAAAGTCAATCTAGATAATATCAGGTAGATAATATTTCGTTATTGTTGTAGGAATTTAGTACATATGCCTTTGTCTACCTTAGTTCTTGTAGAAATCTTTTTTAGTAAGATCAGATATTTGCTGTTGAACATCACTCGAAAGTTGGGAAGTCAATCTAGATAATATCAGGTAGATAATATTTCGTTATTGTTGTAGGAATTTAGTACATATGCCTTGTCTACCTTAGTACTTGTAGAAATCTTTTTTAGTAAGATCAGATATTTGCTGTTGAACATCACTCGAAAGTTGCAACTAATCCTCATTCAAACATTTGTGCAAAGTCTCAAATATGTCTCTCTGGCCCTATAGAATTCAAGATCTCCGAAAGTCAATCTAGATAATATGAGGTAGATAATATTTCGTTATTGTTGTAGGAATTTAGTACATATGCCTTTGTCTACCTTAGTTCTTGTAGAAATCTTTTTTAGTAAGATCAGATATTTGCTGTTGAACATCACTCGAAAGTTGCAACTAATCCTCATTCAAACATTTGTGCAAAGTCTCAAATATGTCTCTCTGGCCCTATAGAATTCAAGATCTCCGAAAGTCAATCTAGATAATATGAGGTAGATAATATTTCGTTATTGTTGTAGGAATTTAGTACATATGCCTTTGTCTACCTTAGTTCTTGTAGAAATCTTTTTTAGTAAGATCAGATATTTGCTGTTGAACATCACTCGAAAGTTGCAACTAATCCTCATTCAAACATTTGTGCAAAGTCTCAAATATGTCTCTCTGGCCCTATAGAATTCAAGATCTCCGAAAGTCAATCTAGATAATATGAGGTAGATAATATTTCGTTATTGTTGTAGGAATTTAGTACATATGCCTTTGTCTACCTTAGTTCTTGTAGAAATCTTTTTTAGTAAGATCAGATATTTGCTGTTGAACATCACTCGAAAGTTGCAACTAATCCTCATTCAAACATTTGTGCAAAGTCTCAAATACGTCTCTCTGGCCCTATAGAATTCAAGATCTCCGAAAGTCAATCTAGATAATATGAGGTAGATAATATTTCGTTATTGTTGTAGGAATTTAGTACATATGCCTTGTCTACCTTAGTTCTTGTAGAAATCTTTTTTAGTAAGATCAGATATTTGCTGCTGAACATCACTCGAAAGTTGCAACTAATCCTCATTCAAAAATTTGTGCAAAGTCTCAAATACGTCTCTCTGGCCCTATAGAATTCAAGATCTCTGAAAGTCAATTTTTTTTATCACAGATTCTATCTTGTCTGATACTCTGAAGATCGTCATTGACCTTATCTGGAGGCTTAGATTATACTTACTGATTTGGTAAAAACTGTCAGATAAGTAAGCTAAACATTGCAGTCTATCGCTATCATGTAACCTGTCATTTGACCTGAGTCATATTTTTATTTTATAAACTTCTTGTTCAAAATTTCTGGTGTAGATATTTTTTATTTATTTGTTAGATTTGTTCATGTAATTACTAGTTACTAATTCATTATACACATCCGCCATTACAAATTTTTACACGAACCCCCTAACAAATCTCTGTGAAGCCCCAGGGGTTCGCGTACTCCAGGTTGAGTACTAAATGACCTTCAACGTCAGCTGAACGATATGTAGAGGATCGGTTCGTAGGATGTTTTCTACGAGAATCAAGATCCCCCTTTTCGTCTTTTTATCAAGATTTCTTAAAATATAGATACCGAAACTACGTAACAGCGAATATAATGGATTTGCCTGGTCAAGTCATTCTCCAATATTTTGTTCTACAAATAGTTCTCACTTCGTCTTAACATATCTTTTTTCCTGTAAATATTCTATTTGCAATATTGCATTGTAATTATTATTTTGAAATTTGAAATTACCGTATGCGCCAAATTAAACGGTGCTGAAACTAAATCATCTATAGTTTCAGTGATGCAAAACGTACCAGAGCGTTACCACAAATTGAACGGAGATCATATACCACATGTTATTCCCTAGTCTAACTGATTAAGCTTCTTTTTACTTGTGTGCGTTTGTAAAACTATGTAAAAAAGTAATATAAATGTCATTCCTACTTGAAGCAACAAAGAAAAATTTTATTTTAGTTTCTTTTGGTTTTATAATTACAAATAATATAAATGTGTATATACATATGTCAGAATAACAATATTAAGTGGCAAAATATAAAGTGAATTTGCTTGCAATTTTCCATTTTACTTTCTATGTATAGTGTTGTACTGTTATTTTTGTTTGTTAATATTTATACGTTTTCTTTTTTTTGTCGCTTGCATTGTGTTGTACTATATTCTTATCCCTTTCCTTTTGCATTGTCCGTCGTTTTTGAAGCAAGGTTCTACACCGTTAATCCAGTTTCTTTGTTTATTTTATTCTTTTTATTCATTTTTAAATTTGAGCATTATTTATGGTATTGTGTGGTAACCAAGGCAACTATTTAAGGTTGTGCAGTGGAGGTTTCGATAACAACCAGATGAGGGCAAAAAAAAAACATATACATCTTTGAGAATTAAGTTTCTAGCTATGGAACCGTTAGCTCAAACTTTGAATACAAGGATACTCGGTTCGAATTCCGATAGACCCCTAGATTTTTATAATTTAATTATTTAATAAATATTTGGAAAAACTGTATTAACATCAATTGTCCACTATTGGTTTAACAATGGAATGTTAAACAGTACAATAGTTCAATATAGTTGAACTTAATTGTATGAATAAAAATACATTTCATTAACGATTGTAAAGTTGTACACGATATATTATACCAGGAGAGTGTGAGCTAATAGAAGGAATTTGATAAAATAAAATTAAATAAAAGAAAATCTTACAGTTGTTTTACAACGGTGTTTCTGAAACTCAATCAAACTGGAAATATAGTCAGCAAAAAGTTCGAAATTAAGTTTTAATAAAAATATAAATTATCTGAAAATATTTGTGAGCGCGCGCGTGCGCATGCATAAACGTATTAATATTTCCCGTCTGTCCAAACTACCTCTTTCTGTAGGTTAGTGATCGTAATTGCTAACTTAAATAATGGTAGCAGAGAGTTAAACTCCTAAAATGGTCCGCAGAAGACCTTACGTACCCGTCTTAGATCATTTAACCAATACCTCCTCTTCTTTTCGACTCCCCTCTTCCCTAAGACCTTGCCTCAGTTAATTGCTGAAGAATTTTCTTCCATAAGAGTTGGCCGAGGTATTGTAAAGTACTTGAAGCAAATACCACATGATTTTATTGTAGCTCGGGATTTTTTTTTGCAGTTTAAGTTTTACATTAGTACCCAAGGGGGTCCAGAATATTTAAGGTTGGCGTACATGGGCGGTATAAATAATGGGGTCTAAGGTTAGAATGGAATACCTGTGAGAAAATTGGGCTTCAAAGTCCGCTTCCCCAGAATATTATATTAAGTGTAATAAAAATTGTGTGATTCTGATAGCACAGAAGCAACACTTGCCTTTAACAATTACATTAACAAGCAAATATAAACTTAAAATCAACTCGTAAATAATGCACTGGCGTTTAATTCTGGTTGCACCTGGATCGGTTAATAATAGCATTTAAGCAGATCAGAAACTTTTTATATAGATAAGTGACATTTTTTTTAGTTTTAAGTAATTCATTTAACATTAATTTTGTATAAATAATATTCGAGCTGGCTTGTGAGTTAATATTAGTAGCTGTGGCTATAAATTTGACAATGCCCAGATCTGATTTTCACTTTTGTTAAAACTTTATAGGTTATGTTTAATATATATATATATATATATATATATATATATATGTTAGTTAATTTGATTTGTGTATTTTCACTGAGGATGACGACAAATTAGTCGTTGAAACGCGTATGAAATAAAAAATTTTATATTTGTGAGTTGTACCATATTTTTATTCTTTAATTATTAATTTTGTAGTTTAAATGAATACAGCCTCTTAAGTACAAATAAAAGTTTTTATTTAAATCGTTATGTGCATTTCGGTTGCACAGCAATCATCTTCAGAGGAAACTATTACAAGAATATCGGTTAATAACGGAATATTAAATATAGGTTATTTTTCTAATAATTTCCTCTGAATATGACTGTTTTGTAATCGAAATGTGCATAAGAATTTAAAAAGAATAAAAAGTTTCAATTGTTTTCAAGTGGTTTTGATTATTTAAAATGAAAACAAGTAATTAAAAAAAAAAAAAATAAGTAAACTCTCACTCAGGCTACTAAAGAAAATATTTTATTTTAGTTACCCCAGAGTGCTATGTATGGAATTGTGTGGTTGCCATGGCAACAGTTTGAGGTTGTATAATAGACGTTTTGACGACAACCCGGTTGGGAAACAAAATTCTTATACATTTGAGAAATATTTATTCTCAGTTCGAATGCGGCTGGTCCCTACAAATTTTATAATTAAATTATTGAATAAATATTTGAAAACACTATAGAAAGCTATATATCTACATAGAAAACTATAGAAAGAAAACTATAGAAAGTTATATATCTACAAAGAAAACTATAGAAATCTATATATCTACATAGAAAACTATAGAAAGCTATATATCTACATAGAAAACTATAGAAAGAAAACTATAGACAGCTATATATCTACATAGAAAACTATAGAAAGTTATATATCTACATAGAAAACTATAGAAATCTATATATCTACATAGAAAACTATAGAAAGAACTATAGAAAGCTATATATCTACATAGAAAACTTTAGAAAGTTATATATCTACACAGAAAACTATAGAAAGATATATATTTACATAGAAAACTATAGAAAGAAAACTATAAAAAACTATTTGTCATTCACTATATATTAACAAAATGTATTTGAACTCGATTAGATTAATAAAAACGTATTTTATTAACGATTGAAAATTTGTACAATACACACACACAAGCATATATATATATATATATATATATATATATATATATATATATATATATATATATATATATTTAAACAACATAGGTTATTCAAATACAAGAATATTTATTAATTTATATCCTTTTATTATTAATATTTATTAATATGAATATAAATTAATAAATATCCTTGTAATTGAATAACCTATGTTGTTTTAAATTATTAAACAAGAAAACGTATTTTATATATATATAAGGAGAGTGTGAGCTAATAGAATGATTTTAAAAATAAGCCACAATTGCTTTATTTGTTATTAATCTTGTAATAATTTTTTTTGGGATCTCCATACTTTTGCGGGGTGCAAATAATCTTCGAAGTCGTCATTGGGTTATAAAAAGTAGCAAATTGTACTAGAGAATATATTGTCACTAAAACAGATTTTCTGGCGTATATACTGTTTCGATCGAAGTACACGACCCGAGTGAAGTACGGACCGATGTCGGAAGCTGCAACACCTTGCCTAGGGGACTTGACGTAAACAAAACTCGGCTATAAACGTTGGGCTACCGATGATCGTGGAGGCCTGCTACCAGCTGCCACCTTCTCTAACATATTGCCTTCGCTCTGGGACAAAGCTTTGGCCGATTAATCCTACCCGTGGTGCCATCTATACCCGGCGTACGGGTTACAGCATAGCACTTCCACAGACGGTTGTCGAAATATAAAAGGGCGTAGCTATATGAACTTGTTTATTTTTAATTTTATTTTATTTCATATTTGATATGTTTACATTAGGGTTTATATTAACATAAAAAAATACGAGTTTTATAGATTTAATTGTACCATTTTGTTTATATTGGTATTATTGTTTGATAACTATTACACCAACAGTAAGTTTACTCTTACATGACGAACATATTTAGATATAATAATAGGCCTGCCATTCCTAATTGGATACGATTGAGGAGGCAGAGGTAGCAAGAGATGATAAACAAAGTTAAAGCAATTACAATAGTTAAATATCAATAGATGAATTTATCGGTTTATTTTTAGATTCCTATATATATTTTAAAACAACATAGGTTATTCAAATACAAGAATATTTATTAATTTATATCAAAAACTTTTCGTTGATAAACATTACCAACATCATCAGGAATGAAGATTACAATAATGTAAGCTATTAATAATATGATATAGCTTACATTATTGTAATTTTCATTCCTGATGATGTTGGTAATGTCCAACGAAAAGCTTTGGATATAAATTAATAAATATTCTTGTATTTGAATAACCTATGTTGTTTTAAATTATTAAACAAGAAAACGTATTATATATATATAATACATATATATATATATATATATATATATATATATATATATATAATTAGGAAAATAATTATCTAATAAAATATTTAAAAAAAATTAAAATAGCACATATGATTTAATTTTGTAAAAATATTTTATTAGATAATTATTTTCTTGAAGATGCTGGTACTATTTTATCGGCTAAAAGCTTTGAATAAATATATTCATTAAAAGTATTCTTGTTTTTGAAATATTTTCAATTTATTATATATATATATATAGTTTAAATTTTCAATCGTTATAAAATAGATTTTATCCTTCCACTGATATTCAAATTAATTTTTTTTTAACTTGTAGATGACACTTGATGTTAAATCAGATTAAAAAATTATTATTCATTCATTAAATTTAATGAATTAATTCAGGTTTTAAGAAAAACTTTTCCCAATTGGGCATGCTATGCAGTATAGTTATTTCGTCCCATTTGGATTAAAATAAGTGATAACACATGATTTCATAGAACAGCTGATTTTATGTTATAGGTTAAGATGTTATAGAACAGATGTTTTAAGCCATGGGCTATGTTACTTTATGTACAATTATACTAATTATTTAATAAAAAGTAACTATAATAAAATTTGTCTTTTTTATTTATCCTATACACTTATCTCTTAGCAAAGTAACCATCAGTTGCAAAAAAAACAATTAAGGATTGAAAAGGGTTGGTTTGCTATCGAAACGTACACAATGTTAATAAAAATTGTATTTAGAGGGTTACTGAGTTATATTTATAAAAACATGCATATATGATATAGCTGATAGGCTATGTATTAAGAAAGTCGTATTAAGGAATTTGGGAGACCGCAGGTTAAAATGAACAATTGCAGAGATATCACATTGGAAAGGTGAAACAATGCCTGTAATATCTATTAGAAGTAAGATATAACGGTTTTGCAATAACAAAACTAAACCGTAAGGGATCAACAAATAAATCGTCAGTATATGATAGGGTATATTAATAACATTGTTACGAAACATTTCTAATTAACCGAATTCGTTAATTTGAATGAATCTTTGTGTTTTCTTAATCAAAGTAACATGTTTAAGAGTAGCTTGAAGGGGTGGAGAAATAAGGGTAGAAACCCACACGCGACTCATCCATCACACGTCCCCACCCTCTAATAAACACTTCCCTGCCGTGTCTACCTTCCCCTAGTCCGCATTGACAAAACCTCGTTAGGTCTGCTTAACTTGTGTAAGGCTTTACTCTGCAGTGGCAAGTAAATAGTAATGGGACAGTACAGGGACGGTTAGGGATGGGCCAGAAACAGTCGACGAGTTCTGTTTTTCTTCCAATATTTTATCATATTTTGTAAGAGGTTTGTACGTTTTCTTTTAAAGTATTTAAATTTAAGGGCATAAAACAGAAAACTCGCATAAACATGAGCGTTTAAATCAAAACGCGTTTCAAGAGCTGTTTTGTCATCGTCAGTATTATTACAAGACAAAACGCATAAATGTTTTAAATACTACTATTTTATTTAATAATTGTCGAATAGATTTGGATTTTATTCTTTTCTACATATTCCTAACAATAATGATAATAATAAGTATTAATTTTAATAAGTATATCATTTTATTACTTTTCTAATTACTTGGGTGTTTATTCTGTTTTACGGGAAGATAATAATAATAATAACTGAATAATTAGCCTGGTTATAACTTGAACAATTATTACTTTTTTGTTGATATTTTAAATAATCACTGAAAAGGGCGACATAGTTCTTGATGTACGTTTTTTGCTACTAAATTTTCTTGTGTTAATTGTGGAAGTTTATTCTATATTTTTGTGTTGGTCTCACAACAATCAAAATAATTTATCTATAGGGCCATAATGAAAGCAAGATTCTTGTGTAACCAATAAAGCCTATATTTGACAGTTATTTAAAATGAACTATTTTGTATATATAGTAACTCCTTAAAATTTGTAGCTACGTGTATAAAAGACAAATAAAAATATTCATTTTATATCATATTTCTCATTGTATGCAAATCGCAAATGCTTCTACCTTACCTCTCTCTCTCTTTCTCTCTCTCTCTCTCTCTCTCTCTCTCTCTCTCTCGGTTAGCTTCAGACACACACACACACACACACACACACACACAAACTTTCTTTTATAGGGGAACTCACGTTCTTTTTTGGGCTACTATCTTGGGTCATAACTTCAGTGTTTACCTTATCTTACTAACTTCAGTAATTATTAAGAAAAGGGCATAATCTTTTTCATGGAAACAAAACCAGACTTTGAACATAAGGATTTTTACTTGTCGCCTCACGATCACTTGAATCCTAGTTGTCCATAATCTGCTGCGGAAACCAAATGTCACCTGGCAGCGGACTCCTTACCCGATACTAACTGCAAAGTTTTTAGAATCTCTTGTGTCCTGAAGAAAGTGAGATGCAACTATAGTCAACATTTTTTTATTCGATTACCCTGCGCAACTGCAGTGAAAGGAAATCATGTTCAGCAAAGTTTAAGGTTATTACCAACTCCATCATACTGTAATGTCACTTCCTTTGTGAAAAGAATACTAAGTCAGTCGTGGATACAGGGTCAAAAAGGGGAAAAATGTTTCAATATAAAGCTTAACTAGTGCAAGTTTCCTATATAAATAAGTAATATAAGAAAAACATTTTTTAAATTCAATTCCTACTTAGGTCAACAATTTTTTAAAAATTTTTACTCACTTTTTGTTAAATAATTACAATTATTATAAATAAAGTAACATCACCTATGCGTTAAAACAGCTGTTCTACCCATAGCCCAAACATAAAACCAGCTGCTTCACTTAACGTAAAAAGCTGTGTTATCACTTATTTTAAGCCAAATGGGAGGGACGAAATAACTATATTGCATGCCTCGCGCCTTTCGTAAAACGTTTTCCTTCTATATAAAACAAAAATGAATTCATTAATTTTATTTACTGAATTATTATTTAAAAACCAAGTGTCACCCATTACAAGTTTTAAGAAATGTATTTGAATTTGAGTGAATGAAAAGAAAGTATTTTATTAACGGTTGAGGATTCGAATACGGTGCGTTTATGAAAGGAGAGTGTGACTTAATAGAAGGAATTGAATAAATGTGGCTCAGCTGGGTCATTATGAGACGGGCGATACGATAAGCCAGTACACATACAACCCTGAATTCCCGCAACTGTTACAAAAAGTAGATAAGTCGTACACATGACATAATGTCAAACATAAAAGACGTTGGTTTTAGCTGTTTTTTGCGAAACAAAAATAAATATATAACTTGCTCAAATTTTCAATTGTTAATACAAAACTTCTATTCATCCACGCCAGTTCAAATACATTTTTTAAAACTTATAGTAGCTAATATAGCATTATCAAATATTGATTCATTAATTAAATTTAATGAAATAATTTTGGTTTTTTATTGGAGAAAAACGTTTTTTACGAAAGGAGCAAAGTGTGCAATATGGTTATTTCGTTGCCTTTGGGACAAAATAAGTGATAACATATGATTTTATAAAACAGTTGATTTTATGTTATAGGTTATGTTACTTTTTTTTATTAATTGCAATAATTTATTTCTCATCTAGCATTGACGAGGTGAACCCAATAACAGTTAAAAGTGCGAATCAACTGTTGAAGGACTCGCTCTTCAACTGTTGTTGGGTTCACCTCGTCAATGCTAGATGAGATTCTAGCTAAACGTCGGTACTGCTATTTATGCACTGTAGAGCGAACGAATACGTATCAGTATATATATATATATATATATATATATATATATATATATATATATATTTGTAGCTTTGCAACACTGTTTTCTTGTATTCACTTATCACTTTCACTATATGTACTTAAACAAGAATCTTACATGGTATTTATGCGAGTTAACTCTCAAAGATAGGTAGATAGTAGACTACGTAGTCTACTACAACCCCCGGCCAGTGATGCCCGATGATGGAGATACGACAAATCTTTGAAAGTTAACTCGCAATAATACCAAGTAAGATTCATATTTAAGTACATATACTGAGAGTGATATATATATTAGTCATAATTTTAGAATAAACTGTCTAAAATTTATATTAAATAACACAAATCCTCCTCTAACTAATAAATTATGTATTAGGCCTATCCACATTTCGATTGCCACCTTCACGGAGGCATCATGAAACAAATGTTTTGATACGCCGAGGTTGGCTGCTTGCGACCGAAATGCAACTGTAGTGGTTAGATGGTATTTTCTGTTAGGTATTGCCTTGTCTTAAACCTAGCTCAGTTGATATCTTTAATATTCTTCGTAACATTCATAGAGGAAAATATTCAACTTGTCAGATCGACAGACCTTTCACAGTTTTTGCCGCAGTGTTATTTTACTATTACGCACAATAATTTTGTGTGTCTATGTTGTATCTGTGTTTACATTTTGCTTCACAGTAAATACGTTTGCCATGTGTTTTGGAGGTATTGTAAAATGACAATGTGAGCCTTGAGCTGTCAGAATTGAACAGCGTTGATGTTAGCGAGGTGATTGGTTGAGCTGTGTAAAACAGCTGTTTAATATGAGCAACATTTAACAGGATGTTTAGGCATTGCAAAAGCTTCCACCTTCACGATCCGGATGGTGCGAATTAGTTCATGAAATTTCAGCCTAGCTATGTAGAAGTGAAACGTCGTTCTGAAGAATTACTTGATTTTTTAAAAAAGATTTATCATGGATTAGTAGGCTGTTACCATGGGAAAAGTAGGCGGTTACCATTGGAAAAGTAGGCGGTTACCACAGTTTGGGACCATTTGAGAAAAAAGATGAAATACTATAAAAGATTAAATAAAAAAATTAATTTGTTCTTCGTAGTTCAAAATAATTTTTTCTATAATTATAATCTACAAAAAAATAGGTAAATAAACTTTTTTAATTAATATGCACCAACCTGAAACATTTTTTAAACTACCTGATAGAGATTATGAAATATATGTTGCCTTTGTATAATGGGTGTGACGCATATCTAAAGATATAAAAGGGAGTAGCGAGATACGCGTCTATAAGGACAAGGCATGAGGATTGTGGATGTATCTCTATAAAAGCATCCTCAAGGGTAACAAGGTGTTACATCTCTGTAAAGTGAAGTTGAGCATTGTAAGGAGATGAATCTCTATAAAAGTACGCCAAAGGGTAACAAGGTGTTACATCTCTGTAAAGTGAAGTTGAGCATTGTAAGGAGATGAATCTCTATAAAAGCACGCCAAAGGGTAACAAGGTGTTACATCTCTGTAAAGTGAAGTTGAGCATTGTAAGGAGATGAATCTCTATAAAAGCACGCCAAAGGGTAACAAGGTGTTACATCTCTGTAAAGTGAAGTTGAGCATTGTAAGGAGACGAATCTCTATAAAAGTACGCCAAAGGGTAACAAGGTGTTACATCTCTGTAAAGTGAAGTTGAGCATTGTAAGAAGATGAATCTCTATAAAAGCACGCCAAAGGGTAACAAGGTGTTGCATCTCTGTAAAGTGAAGTTGGGCATTGTGAGGAGATGTATCTCTATAAAAACACGCCACAGGGTATCATATTATTACATCTCTGTAAAGTGAAGTTGGGGATTGTGAGGAGATGTATCTCTATAAAAACACGCCAAAGGGTAACAAGGTGTTACATCTCTGTAAAGTGAAGTTGGGCATTGTGAGGAGATGTATCTCTATAAAAGCATCCCCAAGGGTAACAAGGTGTTACATCTCTGTAAAGTGAAGTTAGGGATTGTGAGGAGATGTATCTCTATAAAAACACGCCAAAGGGTAACAAGGTGTTACATCTTTTTAAAGTGAAGTTGGGGATTATGAGGAGATGTATCTCTATAAAAGCACTCTAAAAGATAACAAGGTGTTACATCTCTGTAAAGTGAAGTTGGGGATTGTAGGGAGATGCATCTCTATAAAAACACGCCAAAGGGTAACAAGGTGTTACATCTTTTTAAAGTGAAGTTGGGGGTTATGAGGAGATGTGTCTCTATAAAAGCACTCTAAAGGGTAACAAGGTGTTACATCTCTGTAAAGTGAAGTTGGGGATTGTGGGGAGATGAATCTCTATAAAGACCCAACTGATGGTGTCGAAAGTGACGCATGTATAAAGATATAACAGGGGCTAGTGAGATGCGTCTTTATAAGTCATGACTAGATTGCTCTTAATCCTTCCAAAATCATTGCATTTTGCTCCTACTCGGAGTTAGGATACTATGAATACGTCAACCGCTTTATTAACAACGCTTTATTCGCAAGGTGGTAGCCAATCCTGTTCATCTTCTATTCTAGGATAGATTCTTGTTTTTATATCGACCCTTGTTCTAATTTGTGTTTATCGGGGGACAATATCGTAGTTTCTGCTTCCTTTATAACAAATACATATTCTTTACTGTATTCGATAGTTAAAGATAGACGGTTAATATTTTAAAATAGAGAAGGCAGCTAATGAAAGTAAATCTAGGGTATCTGCCATTAGATATTTAAGATAATGGAATTAATGAAAGTAATTCTAGGGTATCTGGCAAATATAAGGGAATTAATGAAAGTAATTTTATGGTATGCGCCATAATTTATTTAAGATAAGGCAGTTAATGAAAGTAATTCTAGGGAAACTACCATGATATATTTTAAGATAAGGGAATTAATGAAAGTAATTCTAGGGTATCTGCCATAACATAAGGAAATTAATGAAAATAATTCTAAGGTATCTGCCATAAGATATTTAAGATGTTCATTGCTACCGGACATTACGGATATTTACTCCATTTTTATAGCTATGTTCATGAGCTTTTCTGTACTCCATGAGTTCAGTACTACAAGGGAATTAATGGAAGCAATTCTAGGGTATCTGCCTTAAGATAAGGGAATTAATGAAAGTAATTCTGAGCTATGGACCATAAGATATTTAAGATAACGGAATTAATGGAAGTAATTCTAGGGTATCTGTAATAAGATATTTAAGATAAGGGAATTAGTGGAAGTAATTCTAAGGTATCTATCATAAGATATTTGAGATAAAGAAATCAATACACGTAATTGCTAGGGTTTCTGCCGTAAGATATTTAAGATAAAAAAATTAATACAAGTATTCTATTGTATCTGCCATAAGATAAGGCAATTACTGAAAATTATTCTAGTGTATTTGCCATAAGATATTTAATATGAGGGAATTAACAAAAGTAATTCTAGGGTATTTCCCTTGAGATATTTAAAATTCAGTAACAATTCAGAAGGGGCGTTTGATACTAAAATGTAATTCCTAATAAGGAGTAAAATTTTACCACTTTTTTAAATCTGCACTAAGCTGTTGGGTGAACTAGTGACGCTTCGTAGTCGTACGTAATTGACTTGTACAGTCGCTCAGAAACACGCATAAGTAGAAACAAGGTGATGTATGTATGCAGATGTCGCGACCCCACCTGGAGCCGAGCGGCTGTGCTACACGTGCCACATCTGTGTCGTTTGCTAAACTTCCTCCGTTCAAGCTTAGCTAATCGTTTGCAATAACCGCACATGGAATGCCCTCTCTGATTGCCGGATAGGAAATACGTATTTATTCATTGCTACCGGACATTACGGATATTTAGCCCATTTTTATAGCTATGTTCATGAGCTTTTTTATACTCCATGAGTTCAGTACTACAAGAAACGCAAGATTTTACTCCTTGTGCTTCGCTGCAATATTACAAACATCTGCTGCAGCTACTTACAGCCGTGAAAGTAAATTAGCTGGCTTTGCTTCAAAGCAAACATTTTGTAGAATGTCTTTATAAAGGTAGTATCGAAAAAAGCGTGCATGCGTGTTTAGAGGTAATTACAAACTCCATTAAAATTAACGGCAACAGTAATTAATTTGTAGATGAAAATATAGTTTTATTATTGTTATTACCTTTAACCTTATTCTGAACATCGTCATACTCGAAAAAACAAAATTTTTAAAATATCTCAATACTGTACGTTTAGTTTAAGAAACCTTTTTCATTAGGGCCTACCTCAAACTTACCTTATACTTATTTTTACATTTAGGCCTTCAGTGAAATATATAGCTTACGGCGTGCGTGTGTGCGTGCGTGCGTGACAGACGAAAGTGACAGATTTTTTTCTTAAAAAGTGAAAATATTATGTGTAAAGGAAATTACATATGTACATACATACTTACTTTTGACATGTTATAATCCGTCAACGAACGAATACATCGACATTTTAAATTATTTTCTGTATTTATTTTGTCCTCTGAAGATTATTTGTGAATTGCATTAACCGGGGTCATTATTTGTGTAACTTATGGTATAATAATCGATCGTTTTGCGTAATCTTTGTTCATAGCGGATTATCCGGGGAATTCGTTATCCGGCGTTGCCGGGCCACCCTATTCCACGGATAATCGGGAGTTTACTGTACTTGTAGTAGATTGCCAGGTGTGTGGAATTTCCGTTGTCAATCGGTGTCACAATTTTGTTCTACTTTCGGATTAACTTGTGTGTGTGTGTGTGCGAGTGTGCGTGCGTGAGTGCTTGTGTGTGTGTGTGGGGGGGGTGCGTGCGTGTGTGAATTTTATGATAAATTATTATAATATTATAAGTTTAGTATTCACGCACACTCACATATACGTACTACGACTTCTATAGAGCTTACCCCAGTGAATTGGTGTGAGAAAAATAAAGAATTCCTTAAAAAGAATTCATGAATAAAGAATCAAGCGTCCATGAATGTATGACTACTAAAACAGCGAAGACGTTTAAATCTAGTCACTGGTTTTCACGCGCCAGTCGTGAGATACTCGTGCCTAACCTTAAACAGTGTATGTGTGTTATTGATTACACACCTGAAAGCTCCGTAAGTAATTCCTAAGTAAAAACGTTTATGGTGTAGGACTCACCTACAGACAGGACTTCTTCATGTACTCTTGTGTACCCATTGCCGTATTCGCGATTTTTATATTCTTAACCTATCTCAAGTTTTTCTTCAGAGCAACCATGAGCAAGAACTGTTTCCCTGAAATTTTCTTTCAACATCAATAGTTTAAACGTCTTTTGATAAAGAAACAAATTATGTTATTGTGGTTGTAATTCATTTTTGTCACTTTTTTATCTATTATAATTCTTCTATTACTTGAAAAATATATAAAGTGTCCTTGGGTCACTATCTTATTTAAGTTATTAACAAAACATTTAATACTCAAAATTATGAACAATTTTATCATGAGAGTGAATGTGGAATAATAAACCATGTAGGCCTATATAAAACTGTCGAGTGAATGCTTGTGGTATATAACTGCTACCTATCAACAAATGTTTTTTTTTATGAAAACGATATGTAAGAACCATGAATAGGCGGAGTATCGATTTGTACGCTCTGACGTCATTGCCGGTTCCTGACCTTGTACTTTGCTTTGGTTTTAACCTGTAGCCACTTCTCCCATTGTGCTGAAAACCATTCATTCCACTTGCAAGCATTTCTTCTACTTTTGTCAGCCCAGTTATTGTAATTTAACATAAAATCAAACGTAATTAATTTTGTTTTTACGAGGTTTATACATTTTGCAATAAAATAATTCCATTGAAGTTTTAGAAATGTACTTCAATTATGAATATAAAAAAGCTTAGTGCTCAAGGCAATTTTATACACCATAAACGTTCTTGAAAGGCTGTAAATTTATTTGTTATTTTATTAAATTTCAAATTACAGAATAAACAGCATAAAACATTTACTGAAAAAGTATAAATATGTAGGCCTACTTATTTCGGAAAACCAAAATTATAATAGCCCTATTTAAACCGAATTTTGTGTGCAGGGTTATATATATATATATATATATATATATATATATATATATATATATATGATGAATTGTTACTATCTGGAGTACATCCGTTCATTCTGCAGTCCATAAATTCATCATATTTTTCCATCCGTAAAGGGGAACTGCGAATTTATGGACTGCAGAATGAACGGATGTACTCCAGATAGTAACAATTCATCATATTTTTCCATCCGTGAAGGAATACGTATCAGCATATATATATATATATATATATATATATATATATATATATATATATATATATATATATAAATATAAAATACGTTTTCTTGTTTAATAATTTAAAACAACACAGGTTATTCAAATACAAGAATATTTATTATTTTATATCCAAAGCTTTTCGTTGGCAAACAGTACCAACATCATCAGGAATGAAAATTACAATCTGTAATGGAATGTAATTTTCATTCCTGATGATGTTGGTACTGTTTGTCAACGAAAATCTTTGGATATAAAATAATAAATATTCTTGTATTTGAATAACCTGTGTTGTTTTAAAATATATATACATACATACACACACACACACACACACACACACACACACACACACACACACATACACACACACATACATATATATATATATATATATATATATATATATATATATATATATATATATATATATATATATATATCACTTATAGACACGCTCGCACACACGCATACACATACACAGGCACACGCACACACACCAACACCGACACCATCACCACCATCATCACTATCACCAAAACCATTAGCACCACCACGACACAAGACAGACACCAAACAAATACACATATATATACACACACACACCGTGAGATTTGTACAGAACTTGCAAAGGATGTACCTTAAATCTTTTACGATATCCGTACAATTCGGCCAATCAAGTAGAAATTGTAAGACCAATATTCTGCAACGAGTGAAGATCATTTAACACTGTAATCAGATCTCTCTCTCACTCTCTATTTATCTATTTATATCTATCTATCTATCTATCTATCTATCTCTCTCTCTCTATATATATATATATATAATGTTAAATATGGTCATATGTTTTCTTGTAATATAGTTAATATTTTTGTATTTGAAATATTTTAAATTTATTATATATATATATATATATATATATATATATATATATATATATATATATATATATATATAGAGAGAGAGAGAGAGAGAGAGAGAATTACGCTACCTACATGAATATATCACCGAAGACGATGTAAAAAAATTGCCATTAAGTTTCACGCATAAGGTAAACACATAATAAAAAAATGCATGGTCACTTTCATTTTTCTACGTTGATTCATTTGCCGTTGTATTTAATGGCTGACAATGGTAACAAGGCCCCTACGTAAGCCGCCACTTACTGCTGTTCGTTTTATCTTAGAATAAACCCAGTTTATATTATGTAGTCCACACAGTGGTCGTCCTGGCTTAGAATATAGTGAATATCCAAGCATCCAACACTCCAGTTGAACTTTGGCAAATGAAGAAAAGTTAATTTTCCGCTAGATGTCCTTGACTGTGCTACGCTCGTATTAACAAGATTGTTAGACCCCCATGAAGCCTTTACTTCTCTATTTTTAGAATAGGATAAGAATTTTAAAATTCATTTTTTATATTATTTTCAATGCTAAATCAGAATACCACTAGGTTTGAAAACTCCAATCATGCCTTAGCGATTTCCATTAATCAAGCTATACTATTATTCACACGATAGCCTTTTATTTTATTGTTCTGACAGTAGAAAAAGGGTCTGAAAAGGGATGTAAACCAAGGGACGCATATGTGACTAATTGTAGTACTCCAACGTGTCTTGCCGAAAGGTACACATTCAGGTAGGTTTTGTAGACCTTGCCGCACTTGTTTTTTACAAGATGTGGGTACTTTACGTTAAGTAGGCTATAGAGAGGAGGCCGAAAATAGGATGTAGAAATGGGACACATATTTACCTGTCCTTGCATGGAACACTCCAAGCATCTTTGAGACAAGTACACATTCACGTAGGTTTTGTAGACCTTGCCACAGTTGTATTTACAAGATATGGGTACTTTACGTTAAGTAGGCTATAGAGAGGAGGCCGAAAATAGGATGTAGAAATGGGACACATATTTACCTGTCCTTGCATGGAACACTCCAAGCATCTTTGAGACAAGTACACATTCACGTAGGTTTTGTAGACCTTGCCACAGTTGTATTTACAAGATATGGGTACTTTACGTTAAGTAGGCTATAGAGAGGAGGCCGAAAATAGGATGTAGAAATGGGACACATATTTACCTGTCCTTGCATGGAACACTCCAAGCATCTTTGAGACAAGTACACATTCACGTAGGTTTTGTAGACCTTGCCACAGTTGTATTTACAAGATATGGGTACTTTACGTTAAGTAGGCTATAGAGAGGAGGCCGAAAATAGGATGTAGAAATGGGACACATATTTACCTGTCCTTGCATGGAACACTCCAAGCATCTTTGGGACAAGTACACATTCACGTAGGTTTTGTAGACCTTGCCACAGTTGTATTTACAAGATATGGGTACTTTACGTTAAGTAGGCTATAGAGAGGAGGCCGAAAATAGGATGTAGAAATGGGACACATATTTACCTGTCCTTGCATGGAACACTCCAAGCATCTTTGGGACAAGTACACATTCACGTAGGTTTTGTAGACCTTGCCACAGTTGTATTTACAAGATATGGGTACTTTACGTTAAGTAGGCTATAGAGAGGAGGCCGAAAATAGGATGTAGAAATGGGACACATATTTACCTGTCCTTGCATGGAACACTCCAAGCATCTTTGAGACAAGTACACATTCACGTAGGTTTTGTAGACCTTGCCACAGTTGTATTTACAAGATATGGGTACTTTACGTTAAGTAGGCTATAGAGAGGAGGCCGAAAATAGGATGTAGAAATGGGACACATATTTACCTGTCCTTGCATGGAACACTCCAAGCATCTTTGAGACAAGTACACATTCACGTAGGTTTTGTAGACCTTGCCACAGTTGTATTTACAAGATATGGGTACTTTACGTTAAGTAGGCTATAGAGAGGAGGCCGAAAATAGGATGTAGAAATGGGACACATATTTACCTGTCCTTGCATGGAACACTCCAAGCATCTTTGGGACAAGTACACATTCACGTAGGTTTTGTAGACCTTGCCACAGTTGTATTTACAAGATATGGGTACTTTACGTTAAGTAGGCTATAGAGAGGAGGCCGAAAATAGGATGTAGAAATGGGACACATATTTACCTGTCCTTGCATGGAACACTCCAAGCATCTTTGGGACAAGTACACATTCACGTAGGTTTTGTAGACCTTGCCACAGTTGTATTTACAAGATATGGGTACTTTACGTTAAGTAGGCTATAGAGAGGAGGCCGAAAATAGGATGTAGAAATGGGACACATATTTACCTGTCCTTGCATGGAACACTCCAAGCATCTTTGGGACAAGTACACATTCACGTAGGTTTTGTAGACCTTGCCACAGTTGTATTTACAAGATATGGGTACTTTACGTTAAGTAGGCTATAGAGAGGAGGCCGAAAATAGGATGTAGAAATGGGACACATATTTACCTGTCCTTGCATGGAACACTCCAAGCATCTTTGGGACAAGTACACATTCACGTAGGTTTTGTAGACCTTGCCACAGTTGTATTTACAAGATATGGGTACTTTACGTTAAGTAGGCTATAGAGAGGAGGCCGAAAATAGGATGTAGAAATGGGACACATATTTACCTGTCCTTGCATGGAACACTCCAAGCATCTTTGAGACAAGTACACATTCACGTAGGTTTTGTAGACCTTGCCACAGTTGTATTTACAAGATATGGGTACTTTACGTTAAGTAGGCTATAGAGAGGAGGCCGAAAATAGGATGTAGAAATGGGACACATATTTACCTGTCCTTGCATGGAACACTCCAAGCATCTTTGAGACAAGTACACATTCACGTAGGTTTTGTAGACCTTGCCACAGTTGTATTTACAAGATATGGGTACTTTACGTTAAGTAGGCTATAGAGAGGAGGCCGAAAATAGGATGTAGAAATGGGACACATATTTACCTTTCCTTGCATGGAACACTCCAAGCATCTTTGAGACAAGTACACATTCACGTAGGTTTTGTAGACCTTGCCACAGTTGTATTTACAAGATATGGGTACTTTACGTTAAGTAGGCTATAGAGAGGAGGCCGAAAATAGGATGTAGAAATGGGACACATATTTACCTGTCCTTGCATGGAACACTCCAAGCATCTTTGGGACAAGTACACATTCACGTAGGTTTTGTAGACCTTGCCGCACTTGTATTCACAAGATGGTACCTCAAGTTAGTATGTAGGCTATAGAGAAGGGGTGGAAAAGAGGATGCAGTCACTACGGATATGTTACGTAAAACTTCCTGTAGTATTTACAAGAGTAACTAATGCATGTTTGCTGAGTTTTGTAGACCTTGCCACACTTGTATTCACAAGATGGTACCTCAAGTTAGTATGTAGGCTATAGAGAAGGGGTGGAAAAGAGGATGCAGTCACTACGGATATGTTACGTAAAACTTCCTGTAGTATTTACAAGAGTAACTAATGCATGTTTGCTGAGTTTTGTAGACCTTGCCACACTTGTATTCACAAGATGGTACCTCAAGTTAGTATGTAGGCTATAGAGAAGGGGTGGAAAAGAGGATGCAGTCACTACGGATATGTTACGTAAAACTTCCTGTAGTATTTACAAGAGTAACTAATGCATGTTTGCTGAGTTTTGTAGACCTTGCCACACTTGTATTCACAAGATGGTACCTCAAGTTAGTATGTAGGCTATAGAGAAGGGGTGGAAAAGAGGATGCAGTCACTACGGATATGTTACGTAAAACTTCCTGTAGTATTTACAAGAGTAACTAATGCATGTTTGCTGAGTTTTGTAGACCTTGCCACACTTGTATTCACAAGATGGTACCTCAAGTTAGTATGTAGGCTATAGAGAAGGGGTGGAAAAGAGGATGCAATCACTACGGATATGTTACGTAAAACTTCCTGTAGTATTTACAAGAGTAACTAATGCATGTTTGCTGAGTTTTGTAGACCTTGCCACACTTGTATTCACAAGATGGTACCTCAAGTTAGTATGTAGGCTATAGAGAAGGGGTGGAAAAGAGGATGCAGTCACTACGGATATGTTACGTAAAACTTCCTGTAGTATTTACAAGAGTAACTAATGCATGTTTGCTGAGTTTTGTAGACCTTGCCACACTTGTATTCACAAGATGGTACCTCAAGTTAGTATGTAGGCTATAGAGAAGGGGTGGAAAAGAGGATGCAATCACTACGGATATGTTACGTAAAACTTCCTGTAGTATTAACAAGAGTAACTAATGCATGTTTGCTGAGTTTTGTAGACCTTGCCACACTTGTATTCACAAGATGGTACCTCAAGTTAGTATGTAGGCTATAGAGAAGGGGTGGAAAAGAGGATGCAGTCACTACGGATATGTTACGTAAAACTTCCTGTAGTATTTACAAGAGTAACTAATGCATGTTTGCTGAGTTTTGTAGACCTTGCCACACTTGTATTCACAAGATTGTACCTCAAGTTAGTATGTAGGCTATAGAGAAGGGGTGGAAAAGAGGATGCAGTCACTACGGATATGTTACGTAAAACTTCCTGTGGTATTTACAAGAGTAACTAATGCATGTTTGCTGAGTTTTGATATAAGCAAAAGTACATACCTTAATACCCTATGTTTGAAACTCATAACGATTATGGGTTTGAAAATTGATATAAGTCTACACGTGAATATCTCAGGCTTGAAAACTCCAATCCCGAATCGTCTTTGGCGGTTTGTGCACTTTGAGATAGGTGTCATTGACCTTGCTTCGCTATAATTCTCAAGAGGTAACACTGAGTTGCTATTAAAGTAGATATTGATTGAGTAATTAGACACCGGTATTTAAAGGATGTGTAGCTTTTATGATTTAGCACGTTTTCAGTTTCATAATATCCATAAACATATCACAATTTAACACGAAGCTGAAATTACGGTCTTGCTATAGTTTGGTTAAAAAACGCGATTTCTTCATGTACGCTTTGTTTATAAAGCGGCACAAATGTCTTCCAGTTCTGTTGGCAAAAGTATTGACCAAAGTAAATACATGAATCCGAAACTAAATTTGTAAAGCAATCGACATAACTAGTCGTCTAAATCCGTCATAAAGTGTTTTGGAGAGAGAGGGGGGCAGTATTTTAGAATTGTGATATTTTGGGGGCAAGCCTGTTCAGAAATAGGGCTTTCTATAGTTAACTTACAGTGTATATATAAATTGGTCGGAAAAAGAACATTGAAGCGTGCCCGAGATGTTCTTGAAATAAATCCCATTGCTATTTAGGCAGAGTTCTTGAGAGTGTCAGGTTGTGAAGTTGGTGTTGTTGTGTGTTACCTGAAGTAATACGCTTCCATAAGATGAGGTATGTGTGTGCGTGCGTGCGCGTGGGCGTGTGTGTAGAGGGGAGCGGAGTCGTTACTCTGTGTTTGTATACAGTCATTTTTTATTTTGCAATGCGCAGTGATATGCTGAACTTGTACCACAATATTTACCGAATTCTATGTTTTATCGGTTACATTTACACCATTATACGTACAAATATTTTTTAGTTCCGGTTTTCAAAAATGTATTATGTAATATAATAAATTTATATTGTTTTTCCAAAGAGGTCTAAACATTGTTGTGTGCTATCTACCATTTAAACTGCCGCATAGTACTTATTGTTATTAATTATTACATTGTCACATTTATGTTGAAATATTCTTTCAATTTTCCAACTTTTAATACTTGAAAAATTAATTTTCAAACAAACTGTTGTCCCTGACAATTCATTATTTTTATATACATCTGTTCTCCATTGTGTTATTGTTTTTTAAAATTTGACGTTTTGTCAATATGTTTACGTTTTTTCAATTCATATATCTTTAAATACAATCTCCAAAATTATACTTTATGCAAATAAATATGCGTGACTTAATAAGTTGATGTTTTATCACGCGCAATAATTTTATATTTTTAGATGTAAATAGTTCGATTATTTATTGTTTGTGTACGTACACGATTTTGTTTGTCGATTAATATAAAATGTTTTAAAGCAGTACAAGTTTTGAAAATGTAGAATATTAATTATTTATAAACTTAAGAATGTGTTAATCGTAAATTTTTCTAGTATTTTACTAATTATTTGCATAATGTGAGGGCTATACATCGATAATTACATTATTCTATGTTCTTATTGGTTATTTATTGCACCAGGCGTCAATAAAAGATGTTAGTGGTGATTGCATTGTTAAATGGTGTTAATAGTGATTTAATTACGTTAATTAATAGTCGAAGTTATGCATTACAATGAGCAAAAGCATAAATTATTAGTCATTATGAAAATCAATACATTAGGTCATTAAGTGGATAGGTCACGTTAATCTGTAGTTTAAGAGACGATTTAAGTTATGAATAATGTTAATTATTAGCGGTTACGGAAATGAATAATTTTGATGAGTAAATCATTGTACTCCTTCGTGGAAGTGATGAAACAAAAGAGTTAAACCTACAAGGGTTAGCGATTGACTGATCCGAAAATTAAGCGTTAAATATTAGAGTTGAGTTAAATTGTATTTTTTAATATTGTTGTGATAGAATATTACCAAAATTAACGATGTTAATGATCAGTTAATTATATTATTTTGTAGTTCAAAGATGACTTATGGTAACTGTGTTAATGATTAACAGTAACGAAAATTGACGTTGTTAATGGTCAAGTAAATTAGATTAATCTGTAGTTTCTAAAAAGACCTATACGAATAGTGTTAATGGTAGATATTATATAAAATTAAGGACGCTAATGATGTGTAAGTGATTAACATAATTTTTGTTCTGAAAGATGACTTGTGCTAACAGTGGTAATGATTGACAGTAACGAAAATTGACGGTGTTAATGGTCAAGTAAATTAGATTAATCTGTAGTTTCTAAAAAGACCTATACGAATAGTGTTTATGATTCATGTTGTAGAAAATTAAGGACGTTAATGATGTGTAAGTAATTAACATAATTTTTGTAGTCTGAAAGATGACTTGTGCTAACAGTGGTAATGATTGACAGTAACGAAAATTGACGGTGTTAATGGTCAAGTAAATTAGATTAATCTGTAGTTTTAAACATGACCTATACGAATAGTGCTAATGGTAGATATTATAGAAAATTAAGGACGCTAATGATGTGTAAGTGATTAACATAATTTTTGTAGTCTGAAAGATGACTTGTGCTAACAGTGGTAATGATTGACAGTAACGAAAATTGACGGTGTTAATAGTCAAGTAAATTAGATTAATTTGTAGTTTTAAAAATGACCTATACGAATAGTGTTTAAGATTCATGTTGTAGAAAATTAAGGACGCTAATGATGTGTAAGTAATTAACATAATTTTTGTAGTCTGAAAGATGACTTGTGCTAACAATGGTAATGATTGACAGTAACGAAAATTGACGGTGTTAATGGTCATGTAAATTAGATTAGTCTGTAGTTTTAAAAATGACCTATACGAATAGTGTTAATGGTAGATATTATAGAAAATTAAGTACGTTAATGATGTCTAAGTAATTAACACAATTTCTGTAGTTTGAAAGATTACTTATGCTAATACTGTAGTGTTAATGATTGACAGTAACGAGTATTGAGAGTGTTAATGGTTAGTAAATTCGATTAATCTGTAGTGTAAAAGATGAGTTATGCAAATAGTTTTAGAGATTGATTTAATCGAAAATTGATTGTGTTAATGGCGACCTAGTAAATTGCATCAATTTGTAGTTCGAAAGATGTTTTAAATAACAGTGTTAATGATTGATAGTAACGAAAATTGGCAGTGTTAATGATGACTAAATATGTAAATTAAGTTGATTTATTGTGTAAAAGATAACCTATACTAACAGTGTTAATGATTGACAACAAAGATTACTGTGCTAGGGATGATTAAATTACATTATTCTCTAGATTAAGTTCTGACCTATACCATTAGTGTTAATGATTAAGGTAGCAAAAGTTAAGAGTGTTAATAATAGATAGACGACGATTTTCAATTGTTTAAATCGGGAATTATAATCCCTAATAAAGTTAGTGATCGATAATTACTAAAATCATCCATGTTAATGATAAACAGATCGCATATGTTTGTCGCTTTATTGATGAACTAATTGACGATAACTCACAACCGACATTATTATTGATTGACTGTTAAGAATGTGAAGTGTGCTAATCATGGGTGAATCCTGGCAATGTGAAGTTTACAAAAATACTTTTACTATTAGTATTATTTATTGACAAGTAAATAAATCAGTTGTGGCTAGTTAGGTTTATGTTATGTATAATTGTCGTTTAATAGATGACTTACTCCACCAGCCTTAATGCTTGACATTGGGAGAACAATAAGAAACAATTTTGTAAAGGTTTGCAGTTTGCAATGATGAACAAATTGCAATAATAAAAAGTGTAAATGATTGCAAGTTATAAAAATTAAGAATGTTAATAACTGTAGTTGAAATGTTGACTACATACTGTAAAAATACAACTAATAGTAATAGTTATAAAGTTAAAGGCTTTACCACGATGAACAGTGATATTCACGAAGATAACACCTTCTTAAGACGTTCAAATGATAAATGAATCCATAAAAGCTGTTAACCCATAGTGTTATCCTTAGTTTATTGAATTAAAAGTAGTGTTCATGATGTAGAAATTATAATAATCTGTAGATTTAAATACTAATAGTGTTAATGATTTATGGTTAAGACACTTAAGGGTCTCACAAATTTAATAGTGATAATGATGAGTAAATTACGTTAACCAGGAGTTTATACATTCATTTATGCTACACACTAGTGTTGATGATTGACAGTTATGAAAATTAGTAGCGATAATGAGTAAATTACGTTAATCAGAAGTTTAAACAATCATTTATACTACACAATAGTGTAGTAGATGATTGACAGTTATGAAAATTATTAGCGATAATGAGTAAATTACGTTAATCAGAAGTTTAAACAATCATTTATGCTACACAATAAAGTTGATGATTGACAGTTATGAAAATTAGTAACGATAATGAGTAAATTACGTTAATCAGAAGTTTAAACAATCATTTATGCTACACAATAAAGTTGATGATTGACAGTTATGAAAATTAGTAACGATAATGAGTAAATTACGTTAATCAGAAGTTTAAACAATCATTTATGCTACACAATAAAGTTGATGATTGACAGTTATGAAAATTAGTAACGATAATGAGTAAATTACGTTAACCAGGAGTTTAAACAATCATTTATGCTACACACTAGTGTTGATGATTGACAGATTGACAGTTATGAAAATTAGTAACGATAATGAGTAAATTACGTTAACCAGGAGTTTAAACAATCATTTATGCTACACAATAAAGTTGATGATTGACAGTTATGAAAATTAGTAACGATAATGAGTAAATTACGTTAACCAGGAGTTTATACATTCATTTATGCTACACACTAGTGTTGATGATTGACAGTTATGAAAATTATTAGCGATAATGAGTAAATTACGTTAATCAGAAGTTTAAACAATCATTTATACTAAACAATAGTGTAGTAGATGATTGACAGTTATGAAAATTATTAGCGATAATGAGTAAATTACGTTAATCAGAAGTTTAAACAATCATTTATGCTACACAATAAAGTTGATGATTGACAGTTATGAAAATTAGTAATGATAATGAGTAAATTACGTTAACCAGGAGTTTAAACAATCATTTATGCTACACACTAGTGTTGATGATTGACAGATTGACAGTTATGAAAATTAGTAACGATAATGAGTAAATTACGTTAACCAGGAGTTTAAACAATCATTTATGCTACACAATAAAGTTGATGATTGACAGTTATGAAAATTAGTAACGATAATGAGTAAATTACGTTAACCAGGAGTTTATACATTCATTTATGCTACACACTAGTGTTGATGATTGACAGTTATGAAAATTAGTAGCGATAATGAGTAAATTACGTTAATCAGAAGTTTAAACAATCATTTATACTAAACAATAGTGTAGTAGATGATTGACAGTTATGAAAATTATTAGCGATAATGAGTAAATTACGTTAATCAGAAGTTTAAACAATCATTTATACTACACAATAGGGTTGATGATTGACAGATTGACAGTTATGAAAATTAGTAACGATAATGAGTAAATTACGTTAACCAGGAGTTTAAACAATCATTTATGCTACACACTAGTGTTGATGATTGACAGATTGACAGTTATGAAAATTAGTAACGATATTGATTAAATTACGTTAACCAGGAGTTTAAACAATCATTTATACTACACAATAGGGTTGATGATTGACAGATTGACAGTTATGAAAATTAGTAACGATAATGAGTAAATTACGTTAACCAGGAGTTTAAACAATCATTTATGCTACACACTAGTGTTGATGATTGACAGATTGGCAGTTATGAAAATTAGTAGCGATAATGAGTAAATTACCTTAATCAGAAGTTTAAACAATCATTTATACTACACAATAATGTTGATGATGAACAGTTGAAATTGGGCTTGTTATTTTTTAATGAAATTACCTACTTTAATTCTTTAGTTTATATCATAAACATACTTATGATAGTGTAGATGTGTTTTTTTAATGATAGTTTTTAAAATAAAGAGTGTAACGAAAAGTTATTAGTTGAAATTATTTTAATCAGTTCAAATGATAAATCATAATATTCAGGAGTGATAAAAATTAACAATCCCTAACGTGTGCAAATAACGTAATTTAATGTGCAAAACGGAACTAATTTAGCGATTGTATTAATGGAGATTTATAAAAAACAATAAAAATGTTATTGATATACTTTCACCTACAGTTGGTTAATGTTATTATTAAGTAAGGGATATATTTATAAATTATATATTGACGCAGAATCACACCCTTAATGGTTGACAGTGAGTTTAATCAGAACTTCTACTAATGATTCAAACACTGCTTCGTGTAGCCTACAGAGAACTGGGTTTGCATTATGTTTTGAAAAAAAAACGGGTAGTTTCCTAATGTGCGAATGCAAAGCTGTAAGAAAAATGTGATTAAGTGATATGCAGTGAATTTCCGAGTTTGGATCCACATTTATTACACACCGACTCCCATTCCCTTATAGACCGGGATCATTTACACACAAAAATTTGTTTGCTTTAAGCTATGTACAGTATGATTTAACGCATATTGTCAGTATGATGACTATTTTGTAAAATCAGTGTTGTCTTTATTTTTAAAATAATTTAATAAAAATTACTGTCATTTCAACTAACTTTCCTGAATCTTAATTTTGCCAACGATTTTGTTTAGATTGTGTTTTAGGACATATTGTTAGTTGTAAAAAATATGGGAGTATAAATTTATTTTATTATTAATTTTTTGTTTATTTTGTTTCTTAAAGATTTTTTTAGGCTCTTGTATATTATTTTGTTTGTAAAAGTTTATATTGGCTTTTACACCTAATATTTTTGTCTGTTTCAGGTACGTATGTTGTCAAAAATGTGTGCTCTCGTCTCTGTAAGTTTCTTTCATTAACCATTACAAAGTAAGTTTTTTAAAAAACGAAAAAATATATGTTTACTTCTTATTAATAAGGAATTACTGGCTGTTATCATTAGAGGCAATAAATCTCCGTTTCCGCAAGGTACCCAAACAAAAATTCTTAATATATACATATTCACTTCTGTTAATTCGAGTACATTTTTCTGCCTTCAACTAACACTACAATATTTGTCTCTGTTGACGCGTTTCGGAATGACTCCATTTTCAAAACCTTAATAGTATTCTAGGTTTGAGTACTATTAAAGTTTAGAAAATGGAGTCATTCCGAAACGTCAACAGAGAAAAATATTGTAATGTTAGAAAGGGTAAAACAATAGGCCTATACTATAATACAGGTGTCTCCAACCTTATTTACTCTAGGGCTACATCGAAAACTTTTGGAGGAAAGGCGAGCCGGAAATTTCAGGGCAGAAAGTCTAGATCCTTCCCCTCATACACCCACGACGTTTTTTCTAATCAAGAGTTCAGTGGTGGTTTTTGAGATTTTCTTTCATAGTTTTTTACTTGTTTTCATCTAGTTTTATACTTATAGAGAAAACAAGTGGCAAGTGAGAGACGAGTAAAAGAAAATATATTACCAAATAACTTTTTTTTCTAGTATGCTTGCTTGCCGCGGGCCGGAAGAAATCTGTTCGTGGGCCGGATGTGGTCCGTGGGCCGTAGGTTGGAGACCCCTGCTCTAATACATATGTAAGCAGTCAGCTTTGTTTCTAACGTTAATGTAAAAATGAATTTAAGAAAAAAAATTGTGATTGTTTTAGGGTTAAAGACAAAGCTTAAATATAGGGCTAACTTGGAGGCGTCACGAATAGTGATATCAGGGAGGTATCTACTCGTTACTCTTCCTTGGAGGAAGTGAGATTGGTGGAATGAAGGTAGTGTCAAGCAATGGAGGTAGGGATGTCTTGGCACAAGTAAGGTTATATAGCTCACGCAAGTAGAGTGGCTTACCTGAAATAAGCCTCGAAGTTAGCGTGAAAGATAGCTTCTTGTAAGCACTTACCACATAGGTCTGTCAATGAGGCAAAGAGATCAAGTATAAAGTGAGCTTCAGCAGCCGAATGCCAGAGAGCCTTACGTGTCATTTTCGATGAGGGAGTGTGCGACAAGGATGAACAACAAGTAGAGAGATAGAGAGCAGTAACAACCCGTGAGCTGTGGTAGCCCAATGTTATGTCGACCATCTGTAGGAGCTTCAGCTGACTTGTGAGCTGCGCATTGACAGAATACGTGGATTACTATTGTATGTCTGTATGAGCACAAGAACGGTACTATTTGGAAACATTTTATTATACTCTTCATAGTATACCCTACTATTATTTAACTATATAACTAATATTTTTATTTATTGATCCGCTAGAACACAACGGCAAAGAACGTTAGTATAAAGTTTTAGAGCCAATGTTTGTTGAAAATTATCAATAAATATAAAGTTATGAAAAAGGGGTAAAAGATTACTGAAGAACCGGGGATGTGTTTCTATAGGTTATAAGATTGCGTACAATTAGGGAGATCTTAAAGTATAAGCATTTTACTTAAGTTTATAAGTTGTCACAGCCAGGTTTCGTAAAATTATCTAGTATTACTATTTAATTATTCTCTTAATAAAAGTAGCTCCCCCCTGATTAGAATTCCACAACAAGCATAGAATCCAACGAAGGAGGGACAAACATCTGTGCACATTGAGTTTATGACAATTTATTTTATGCCACTGAAATTCGAATTAATTTTAAATACACATTTATATTTACTATTTAGAATATGGAAATCGACACATTTTCTCTTTTATTCCACCCTCTTTCATATTAACTCCAAGCTCTTTTCAAGTTAATCCTTGGTATAGACCTTAAATAGTTATCATTTTAAGTACTACCTGCCTTCTGTTATTCCCAACCTTTACAGGTTGACATAACATCTGGACGATTGAACAAAATACTTCACAGAAGCGTTAAACTTGGGAATTTATCTACCTATACTCTCATGGTCTCTTTACTACATCCCATCATTTGTACATATCTTTCTTTATCTCTCTTCCCGTCCAACAATGCTACAGGGAAATTAAAAATATTTAAAGTTACAAAAAAATCATCTCGTATAGTGTCAAAGATTTCGTTGTGTATTTTAGGCCCAAAATCCACTCGGAGTGTGAAAATAAATATCTAGGAAAATCATTGGGGGAGGGCGTTGAAGCGTAATACTAGCCACATTATCTTCCTTGAATAGGCCTACCAAATGTGAACATAAATTATTATACCACATTTACCTAAATAATGCTAATGGTATACAAGAAAAACCATTGTTGCTAGCAGGTATTTATTAGTTTGCTAAAGGTAGGTTTTAGAGTAAGTAATATGATAAGGAAAATGATTAAAGTAAATAAAATTTTGACTTGACGTTCAACCGGATTATCATTTATTGAATAGTTATCTGGAGTTTAGTTGTTCTGAATTTGGATGTTAAGGCTAATTAGAATTAGTCCTGGGGGTTGGGAGCTGCTGAAATTTATAGTGGTAGTTTTTGTCTTCCTAATGGTTAATGTTAACAGATTATTTAATATTCTGGTAAAATATTTCTTTGAAATATTCAGCTAGTTTTGTATAAAAAGTTTCAAAATTAAGTTGTGATGTTAAATTTAAGGAATAAAAAAAATGGGGAATAGAGAATGGTAAAGTTGGGTCAGGATCCTCCGAGTTATGGTTCCTCCCTTATATTCATGAAGTTAGGAATTTGATCTGGTTTATCTGAGCATTCGAGATAATCATTGAATTAATGACAAGTAGAGTTATAGTGTTGCTGAAAGTGACGAGTTAGCAGAGATATAGCTGAAAGAAAGCTCTTGTTAAAGTGTAGGTTGTTTGGTGTTTTGCCTCCTCACATCAGTAATTTGAACATTAATGTAAGGCCTTGGTATTATATAGCCCTACAGGCTTCATAAAAACAAGTGAGTTGCAGAAACGTCGCAATAAATAAATAAACTTGACATTCATCCGGCTTGTCATTTGTTCAAGGAGTTAGGAATCGTTCAGTAGCCATAAGTGAGCGAAATGTACGTTCACTCCATTTGTTCAAGGAGTTAGGAATCGTTCAGTAGCCATAAGTGAGCGAAATGTACATTCACTCCATTTGTTCAAGGAGTTAGGAATCGTTCAGTAGCCATAAGTGAGCGAAATGTACGTTCACTCCATTTGTTCAAGGAGTTAGGAATCGTTCAGTAGCCATAAGTGAGCGAAATGTACATTCACTCCATTTGTTCAAGGAGTTAGGAATCGTTCAGTAGCTATAAGTGAGCGAAATGTACGTTCACTCCATTTGTTCAAGGAGTTAGGAATCGTTCAGTAGCCATAAGTGAGCGAAATGTACGTTCACTCCATTTGTTCAAGGAGTTAGGAATCGTTCAGTAGCCATAAGTGAGCGAAATGTACATTCACTCCATTTGTTCAAGGAGTTAGGAATCGTTCAGTAGCCATAAGTGAGCGAAATGTACGTTCACTCCATTTGTTCAAGGAGTTAGGAATCGTTCAGTAGCCATAAGTGAGCGAAATGTACATTCACTCCATTTGTTCAAGGAGTTAGGAATCGTTCAGTAGCCATAAGTGAGCGAAATATACGTTCACTCCATTTGTTCAAGGAGTTAGGAATCGTTCAGTAGCCATAAGTGAGCGAAATGTACATTCACTCCATTTGTTCAAGGAGTTAGGAATCGTTCAGTAGCCATAAGTGAGCGAAATATACGTTCACTCCATTTGTTCAAGGAGTTAGGAATCGTTCAGTAGCCATAAGTGAGCGAAATGTACATTCACTCCATTTGTTCAAGGAGTTAGGAATCGTTCAGTAGCCATAAGTGAGCGAAATATACGTTCACTCCATTTGTTCAAGGAGTTAGGAATCGTTCAGTAGTCATAAGTGAGCGAAATGTACATTCACTCCATTTGTTCAAGGAGTTAGGAATCGTTCAGTAGCCATAAGTGAGCGAAATGTACATTCACTCCATTTGTTCAAGGAGTTAGGAATCGTTCAGTAGCCATAAGTGAGCGAAATATACGTTCACTCCATTTGTTCAAGGAGTTAGGAATCGTTCAGTAGCCATAAGTGAGCGAAATGTACATTCACTCCATTTGTTCAAGGAGTTAGGAATCGTTCAGTAGCCATAAGTGAGCGAAATATACGTTCACTCCATTTGTTCATGGAGTTAGGAATCGTTCAGTAGCCATAAGTGAGCGAAATATACGTTCACTCCATTTGTTCAAGGAGTTAGGAATCGTTCAGTAGCCATAAGTGAGCGAAATATACGTTCACTCCATTTGTTCAAGGAGTTAGGAATCGTTCAGTAGCCATAAGTGAGCGAAATGTACATTCACTCCATTTGTTCAAGGAGTTAGGAATCGTTCAGTAGCCATAAGTGAGCGAAATATACGTTCACTCCATTTGTTCAAGGAGTTAGGAATCGTTCAGTAGTCATAAGTGAGCGAAATGTACATTCACTCCATTTGTTCAAGGAGTTAGGAATCGTTCAGTAGCCATAAGTGAGCGAAATGTACGTTCACTCCATTTGTTCAAGGAGTTAGGAATCGTTCAGTAGCCATAAGTGAGCGAAATGTACGTTCACTCCATTTGTTCAAGGAGTTAGGAATCGTTCAGTAGCCATAAGTGAGCGAAATGTACATTCACTCCATTTGTTCAAGGAGTTAGGAATCGTTCAGTAGCCATAAGTGAGCGAAATATACGTTCACTCCATTTGTTCAAGGAGTTAGGAATCGTTCAGTAGCCATAGGTGAGCGAAATATACGTTCACTCCATTTGTTCAAGGAGTTAGGAATCGTTCAGTAGCCATAAGTGAGCGAAATGTACATTCACTCCATTTGTTCAAGGAGTTAGGAATCGTTCAGTAGCCATAAGTGAGCGAAATATACGTTCACTCCATTTGTTCAAGGAGTTAGGAATCGTTCAGTAGCCATAAGTGAGCGAAATATACGTTCACTCCATTTGTTCAAGGAGTTAGGAATCGTTCAGTAGCCATAAGTGAGCGAAATGTACATTCACTCCATTTGTTCAAGGAGTTAGGAATCGTTCAGTAGCCATAAGTGAGCGAAATATACGTTCACTCCATTTGTTCAAGGAGTTAGGAATCGTTCAGTAGTCATAAGTGAGCGAAATGTACATTCACTCCATTTGTTCAAGGAGTTAGGAATCGTTCAGTACCCATAAGTGAGCGAAATGTACGTTCACTCCATTTGTTCAAGGAGTTAGGAATCGTTCAGTAGCCATAAGTGAGCGAAATGTACGTTCACTCCATTTGTTCAAGGAGTTAGGAATCGTTCAGTAGCCATAAGTGAGCGAAATGTACATTCACTCCATTTGTTCAAGGAGTTAGGAATCGTTCAGTAGCCATAAGTGAGCGAAATATACGTTCACTCCATTTGTTCAAGGAGTTAGGAATCGTTCAGTAGCCATAAGTGAGCGAAATGTACATTCACTCCATTTGTTCAAGGAGTTAGGAATCGTTCAGTAGCCATAAGTGAGCGAAATGTACGTTCACTCCATTTGTTCAAGGAGTTAGGAATCGTTCAGTAGCCATAAGTGAGCGAAATGTACATTCACTCCATTTGTTCAAGGAGTTAGGAATCGTTCAGTAGCCATAAGTGAGCGAAATGTACATTCACTCCTTTTGTTCAAGGAGTTAGGAATCGTTCAGTAGCCATAAGTGGGCGAAATGTACATTCACTCCATTTGTTCAAGGAGTTAGGAATCGTTCAGTAGCCATAAGTGAGCGAAATATACGTTCACTCCATTTGTTCAAGGAGTTAGGAATCGTTCAGTAGCCATAAGTGAGCGAAATGTACATTCACTCCATTTGTTCAAGGAGTTAGGAATCGTTCAGTAGCCATAAGTGAGCGAAATATACGTTCACTCCATTTGTTCAAGGAGTTAGGAATCGTTCAGTAGCCATAAGTGAGCGAAATGTACATTCACTCCATTTGTTCAAGGAGTTAGGAATCGTTCAGTAGCCATAAGTGAGCGAAATATACGTTCACTCCATTTGTTCAAGGAGTTAGGAATCGTTCAGTAGCCATAAGTGAGCGAAATATACGTTCACTCCATTTGTTCAAGGAGTTAGGAATCGTTCAGTAGCCATAAGTGAGCGAAATATACGTTCACTCCATTTGTTCAAGGAGTTAGGAATCGTTCAGTAGCCATAAGTGAGCGAAATGTACATTCACTCCATTTGTTCAAGGAGTTAGGAATCGTTCAGTAGCCATAAGTGAGCGAAATATACGTTCACTCCATTTGTTCAAGGAGTTAGGAATCGTTCAGTAGTCATAAGTGAGCGAAATGTACATTCACTCCATTTGTTCAAGGAGTTAGGAATCGTTCAGTAGCCATAAGTGAGCGAAATGTACGTTCACTCCATTTGTTCAAGGAGTTAGGAATCGTTCAGTAGCCATAAGTGAGCGAAATGTACATTCACTCCATTTGTTCAAGGAGTTAGGAATCGTTCAGTAGCCATAAGTGAGCGAAATGTACATTCACTCCATTTGTTCAAGGAGTTAGGAATCGTTCAGTAGCCATAAGTGAGCGAAATGTACATTCACTCCATTTGTTCAAGGAGTTAGGAATCGTTCAGTAGCCATAAGTGAGCGAAATGTACGTTCACTCCATTTGTTCAAGGAGTTAGGAATCGTTCAGTAGTCATAAGTGAGCGAAATGTACATTCACTCCATTTGTTCAAGGAGTTAGGAATCGTTCAGTAGCCATAAGTGAGCGAAATGTACGTTCACTCTATTTGTTCAAGGAGTTAGGAATCGTTCAGTAGCCATAAGTGAGTGAAATGTACGTTCATTGGAAGAAGTAGACGAACGTTTTCAAGCTACTGCCTAGCAGAAATCGTAATTTTTAATCTTTTATTTTACCTTTTCCAATCAAACCTTATATTTTAGCTTAGGTTAATTGACTGTAACTTCTGTAATCACGATATTACAGATCCTTTAAAACAAGCGGCGGTATTGTGATGTATTTACTTAAATCTAGCAAAATAATTATATGGTTTTAGAATTTTTGACGTTTTTTAAAGATGAAGCAATATGTTTTATGCATCGTCTAATAAACAGAAACTTATTTCACCTTTCGAAATGAAATACAGACGCAATAAAACGAAATTGCAAATAAATGGACGTTAGCAGTATAACAAAGCGTTCAAAATATAATAAAAAGTAAATAACGAAATCTGGACAAATTAGATATAACAAGAATCCACTGTTAGGTAAGTACAACTCTGTTATGTAACCGACAATATTACAAAAAGGAACCGCCTACGTGCCTTCACAAAGTGACCGTGGCAACCAGCTCAACTCTACATCGGTTTCCATAGCAACGAATAAGCAAAGCTTACCTTGTAAAATACGACCACGCAGGGTGGTTTTATGTTTTAGTTTAAAGCATTTATAACGGTGGCAAAGCAGTTACTGAGCTGGAAATTATAGTCCGTAATAAAGTTCCGCTTTGGTTGTGGCTAATTTCATTTCGTAAAATTATTATAAATGTTTTAGAATTATAATCACTCCGTCCTTGGATAACAATAATATAGGCCTAAGTTTATTGAAAATCTGTATGAATATATGAAGTTAATCCCTCAACAACTTGAATATATAATTTAATTGATTTACTGAATTTATTATTGATTTACTGAATTACTTGATTACGTTGGATTTGCGTAAGATAATCTAACTGTACATAATAAGTGTCCGAAAGTCAAACATGACTATAATGTCAAGAGGTGTCTTGGTCTTTACATAATATAGGTTATTCCGAGCTGATTTATAAATCATTTTCAAAAACAATTTTCTAGGCAATAAAAAATATAGTATATGTGCTTGTATGGCAATGCATGATTTCACCAATTTTTTTTATTACATGTAGGTTATGTTATTTTGTGTATGTTATATATTAGCAATAAGTTCAAATGTAAGGATAAGTCTAATATAATAGTATTATGTTTTATATGTCATCGTTACATATACGTGAGCATAACTGACTTGTGTGAACGATTAAAGATACTTTTTAAATTAGGTTTATACTAACGCCGGTTTGATCAAATTTATTAAAAACTAGATAAAGTCAAAGTCTAATAATGAATATTGTTATGTATAGTACGATTGTTATGCCTTTACTCCATAACATTAGAACATAGAATCTGTACAAAATAAATATCTAAAGGGAAATAGAGACGAATAAGATCTCTCAATGGCAATGTTTCGTTTTTATCCATAGACTAGCATATGATTTTAACCTTTGATATTTAAAAATTATTTTTTTCGATAGTTCCTTTAAAACTACATAAAAATATTCCGGCCGTGTGTTTCTGACACACACACACACACACACACACACACACACACACACACACACACACACACACACACACACACACACACACACACACACACACACACACACACACACACACACACACACAACACACACACACACACACAAAAATAGTTTTTAATTTTTGTTTGATTGACCTGTAATTTAAATTTTGAAAAACTAAGTGCTCCAGAATGCATATTGACAGATTCCTGTTGAGGAATGGAGATAAGATCCGAGCTAAAATTTCCTCTGCAAACATGTGCGCAATACTGAATATGCAAGAGATCTTTACTGCAGATTTTTTTTTTTTTTTGTAGTTGAAAACGTATAAAGGTTTTACATAGAATTAAAATGTTTAGTTCTGGTACAAAAGATTGGGACGAGGCGGCTAAGAAAACAGTAAATGAAAATCTTTTATGCTGGTTAATCTTGAATTTCTGAAGAAGGGTGTTTCCGTTGGGAAATGCTCCTGTTTGTAAATCGTCAGATCAAAGGTTAAACAGTCAGCGAGATGCTTATCCGTGCCTTATCATACGTAAGTAGGTAAGGCCTACTTGGTTTAAATGACAATACCAACTACTTGTCCTTTTTGACCGATATTTATCTCAGTTGCGACCTTTTGACATTGCTTGGCGCCAACGCCACAACTGCATATGCTTAAATGCTGCTTGTATCAGGCTCTGGAATTGTGCTGAAGAACAGTGGTGGATTTAAGAGGGGGTGTAGGGCTAAGGTCCCCCTCCTAAAGTATGGAATAGTGAAAGGTTTCTAAACTATAAAATAACTCTATAAATGTGACTTAAAATGCCATTTCAAATGTTTGCATTCGGCAGTTCGTTCCTGATTTAATTCTACTTATTAATTAGTAGAATATGTTTACAAGCCCTTATTAATCTCTATAGTACCGTATTATAATCATGGATAAATACGCCGAACCACAATGTAATAAATAGCTGGTTTGTATTGTAAATGAGGCTAAAGAAGTAATGCCACATAGTAGGCCTATAACTATTTCCCTCAGGGAGAATACCCTTATACTTTACACTATAGCTATCATATTTCCTAATAATCTTCCGTGCGTTCGAATTCTGCCTATCCCCCCCCCCCCAAATACCCCTCTGGATTCGACACTCCTGTAGAAATTTTAAATGTTGAAGTTTACTTGTAAACTCATTATTAGGCAATGTTAATGTAGATTGTAAAGTAAAACTCGTCCATAAGAAGAAGCGCTCAGTATCCGAAAGTAGCAATCGTTGGTTAATAGAAGTCAAATACAACAGTTTATATGTCAGTATTGCGATTGCTGTAAACGGGTCGAACTTTCTGTCCTGGCTGTTCTCGGTCGACGCCACTCAAAATAATACTGGTAGGAATCCGTATCCCACCAAGCGAACCCTGTACCACGAATTACACACATACTCAGTCAAGACCTGAACTCAGTATGTAAGAGGTCAATGGTTTTACTCTAAGGCCTGCCTTGGTCATTAGACGAATGCTCAAACCAGATCGCGTCTTTGCCCGCTCTTCCAGACCAATATAAGTAGAATTTTCTGAACGACCTGGTTTTAGGTACCTATGAACCATTATGAACATAATCGGAACTTTATTCATTCTCGGTTGATCTTATCTTAAAGTGAGGCACTAAGAATGGAGACTTGTTCTTTGGACGGAACGATTACAACCAACAGCTCTCAATCTAGAGGGCGAACAAATAAAGCAGGTTTAAAATGGATCCAACCTTAAACCATGTGAGCAAAGTCAAGATCCGCAGATAGCTATAGCTACTCCCAATGTAAGAGTGAAGAGAGGAAGGACGCTCAATGCTAGTGCCCCTTTATTGTTAGGCGTCTTTTGAGTGGTCTAGTGAATAGTACACTGACTTCAAGGTCCCTGTTTCAGCTCTATACGAAATAATAAGTTCCTTTTAAAGTCTCTAGTGAGGCTTTATACGATCTATTGATTTTTTTATAGTCTGTGTGGCTCTATATGAACTATTGAATCGTTTTAAAGTCTCTGTAGCTCTATATGAAATATAGAATTTGTTTTGTATAGTCTCTGTAGCTGTATATGAACTATTGAATTGGTTTTATAGTCTATGTGGCTCTATATGAACTATTGAATAGTTTTTTGTCTCTGTAGCTCTATATGAACTATAGAATTTGTTTTATATAGTCTCTGTAGCTCTATATGAACTATTGAATCGGTTTTATAGTCTATGTGGCTCTATATGAACTATTGAATCGTTTTAAAGTCTCTGTAGCTCTATATGAACTATAGAATTGGTTTTGTATAGTCTCTGTAGCTCTATATGAACTATTGAATTAGTTTTATAGTCTATGTGGCTCTATATGAACTATTGAATCGTTTTAAAGTCTCTGTAGCTCTATATGAACTATAGAATTTGTTTTGTATAGTCTCTGTAGCTCTATATGAACTATTGAATTGATTTTATAGTCTATGTGGCTCTATATGAACTATTGAATCGTTTTAAAGTCTCTGTAGCTCTATATGAACTATAGAATTTGTTTTGTATAGTCTCTGTAGCTCTGTATGAACTATTGAATTGGTTTTATATTCTGTGTGGCTCTATATGAACTATTAAATTCGTTTTAAAGTCTCTGTAGCTCTATACGAACTGTTGAATTTGTTTTATAGCCTGTGTGGCTCTATATGAACTATTTAATTCGTTTTAAAGTCTCTGTAGCTCTATATGGACAACTGAATATGATGTATAGTCTCTGTGTCTCTATACGAGCTATTGAATTCGTTTCAAAGTCTTTGTGGCTCTATAAGGACTATTGAATTCGTTTTAAAATCTCTATGGCTCTAAATGAACTAATGAATTCGTTTAAAATACCTGTGGCTTTATAGAAATTATTAAATTCGTTTTAAAATCTCTATGGCTCTATATGAACTATTTAATTTGTTTTATAGTCTGTGTGGCTCTATACGAGCTATTGAACTCGTTTTAAGTCTCTGTGGCTCTATACGAGCTATTGAACTCGTTTTAAGTCTCTGTGGCCTATATTAACTATTGAATTTGTTTTATAGTCTGTGTGGCTCTATAGGAACTACTGAATATGGTCTCTGTGGCTCTATACGAGCTATTGAACTCGTTTTAAGTCTCTGTGGTCTATATTAACTATTGAATTTGTTTTATAGTCTGTGTGGCTCTATATGAACTACTTAATATAGGTTATGGTCTCTGTGGCTCTATACGAGCTTTTGAATTCGTTTTGAAGTCTTTGTGGCTCTATAAGGACTATTGAATTCGTTTTAAAATCTCTATGGCTCTAAATGAACTAATGAATTCGTTTTAAAATACCTGTGGCTTTATAGAAATTATTAAATTCGTTTTAAAATCTCTATGGCTCTATATGAACTATTTAATTTGTTTTATAGTCTGTGTGGCTCTATACGAGCTATTGAACTCGTTTTAAGTCTCTGTGGCTCTATACGAGCTATTGAATTCGTTTTAAGTCTCTGTGGCCTATATTAACTATTGAATTTGTTTTATAGTCTGTGTGGCTCTATAGGAACTACTGAATATGGTCTCTGTGGCTCTATACGAGCTATTGAACTCGTTTTAAGTCTCTGTGGTCTATATTAACTATTGAATTTGTTTTATAGTCTGTGTGGCTCTATATGAACTACTTAATATAGGTTATGGTCTCTGTGGCTCTATACGAGCTTTTGAATTCGTTTTGAAGTCTTTGTGGCTCTATAAGGACTATTGAATTCGTTTTAAAATATCTGTGGCCTTATATGAACTATTGGATTAGTTTTAAAGCCTCAGCTGCTTTATATGAACTATTGAATTAGTTTTATAGTCTCTGTGGCTCTATAGAAAATACTAAATTTGGCTTAAAGTCTCTATACGAACTATTGGATTCGTTTAAAGCTCTCTGTAGCTCCATATGAGAGCAACTGTTGAATTGGTTTTACATTGTGTGTGGTTCTATATGAACTACTGAATATGGTTTATGGTCTCTGTAGTTCTATACGAACTATTGAATTCGTTTCGAAGTGTCTGTGGCTCTATACGAACTATTGAATTAGTTTTAAAATATTTGTGGCTATATATAAACTCTTAAATTTTTTTATAGTCTCTGCGGCTCTTTACGAACTACTGAATTCGTTTTTAAGTCTCTGTGGCTCTATACGAACTGTTTAATTAGTTTTTAAAATCTCTGTGGCTCTTTATGAGCTATTGGATTAGTTTGAAAAATCTCCGTGGCTCTTTATGAGCTATTCGATTAGTTTTAAAAGTCTCCGTGGCTCTTTATGTGCTTTTGAATTAGTTTTAAAAATCTCCGTGGCTCTTTATGAGCTATTGAGTTTGTTTAAAAATCTCCGTGGCTCTTTACGAACAAAGCGACTGTAAAAATTACTTTGTTGCACTTAAATAATGAGCTTTATTCCCGTTTCTACGTTTCTGTGCAATGAATGGTTTCTGTGCAATGAATGGTTTCTGAATAATATGACCCAGAATGTTCTGTTGTAGTCGGTTTAATGTTCAGTTGTAGACATATTAATTGTTGTAGGTTACTAAGAGATGTTTTTGCTAAACACATCTTCGTAATGCTATGATCCGATTAGGGAAGCGTAAGCGCGCAGGGTTCGGCATCGAGACGGATGATTTATAGTAGTGGAGAATTAATGGACTTGTTGCACACTGGAGTTGTAGTTTAGTTCGCTGAGTGCAAAGTAGGGAGCAGTGGTTCTACAGCTGTCAGATCCTTCTCACGTCGAATACCACGGTCACGTATTTTACTGTTCCTTTCAACCTTCAGTGATTTTTTTATTCCTACGTTTTGTATTTATGTGCTGTTCGTATTTGAAATAAAATCCTGTAAGATGATTTGAGAATATTTGAATGTTTCAATAGCAACATATACCCTCGCGCGTTTCTATCAGTTAATCACGGCCATCTTTTCGTTAGCCTTGCCCAAGGGCCAAACCTCAAGAATGGGACTTGTTCTTAGGAAGGAGTGACTACAATCAGAAGTCCACAACCTGAACACTATAGCCCTTAGAGCTTGAATAAATGACGTCATTTTCCCGTGATGAAAGTTTAGGTCATTTTTAGGGAGAGTATGTTGCACTTCATAGCTTATTTTTTTCCAACCCAATTCCTATAAACGTACGCTTACGCGGTACAACTAGTCCTGTAATACGTGACGCCTCATTCAGGGCTGTTGCCTAATGTAGCACTGCAAAGGCGTATAAATTAAGATTTTATCAGTTTCATTTAACACTTCTAAGACTTTTTCAATTCCTTCTTTTTATGTAAAACAATTTTTATACAAATTTGATTTATGGTACAGAAATTTAACTTCTAACGAGATATAGCTGTATACAACAACTGTGGCGTAATATTTAACATAAATAAATGTAACCTCTATACCACAAATCACTTTTTTCTTTTATTTAAAACCTTATGTACATTTCGATTGCATAGCAATCATCCTCAGAGGTAATTTACAATAAAAATACTCTGAGAGGTATTTTATTTTGTAAATTTTATGTTTTACATAGGTATTTTTATTGTAAATCACCTCTGAGGATGAGTGCTATGCAATCGAAATGTACATAAGGTTTTAAATAGAAGAAAAATGTCATTTGTGGTATAGAGGTTACATTTATTTATCTTTAACGAGATGTTTACAGATTTTTTCCAATAAAAATTATTTTATATCTTTTTCTTCATTACTCGGAATTGTTGTTACAAACTCAGCTCTACGATTAGCTTATACGATTATTGGATTTATAACAGCTTCTTGATTATATAGTACTTGGATGTGAAATGGATATGAAGCGACAGCCAGGAACAGATTCAATTTATAAAATATATACAGCGAACGCCTACGTTGCCGTATCGACCTGTGTGCGATACGTGCTTTGTAGAGACTCTCGAAAGGGAAACTGTTATTTGTGCGTCACAGGTTGTTGAGGAAAAAATTAATTATTTAGACAGGCAGGACTTGTGTTAATGGCTACTCGCCTATCGGTCTGCGATGCTTGCGTCAAGGAAAATATAAAATTTTAAATGAGGATAAAATTAAATAATTACTTGCATTAGTCGCTATTAAACACAAAGTTGTTAAAATGTAATCAAACAAAATTATATAAATTGTTTGTTAAATTATATAATAATATAATTTATATTAAATAATAATTTTTATGTAGTTGTTTTATTGAATATATCTTTTTTTCTTTAACTCTTTTAAAATTGTTTATGTCCGTTTGAAAATTATGATTAGGCGAATAGAGTTAATTTTCTTAGTGGGGATGCTAGTAGGTGGCTCATTAAGCAAACAGCTAATATTGTTGCAAGTGATTAGGCACATTTAGGTTCACAAGACAGGTTACATCATACAGACTAACCTTTCTTAAACGAGCAAGAGACAGTTCTTTTCAAAATTTTGAGGATAAATTCCCTCTGCTTTGTGCTATGATGCAGATCTCAGGCTAAGCAGGAATTGGGCGAAAAGCTCCAAGATTTCCTCAGGATCAGTGACGACAATGTACGCTATTCGACCAGTGTATCTGACGAAAGGTTTTATGCCATTCAAACCGAATCTGTAGATGTTTATACGATGAATGTTTACAAGATTAATGAAGAGGAAAAGACAATCCACGAGGTAAGTTGTGTAGTGACTAATAGAAATGTAAATATGCAAATTGTTGCCGCCGTAGGATAGTAAGAAGAGTGTTTATCGTTTTTACTTCCGTTGAGGAATTAACTGTAGGACACGTGTATAATGGCTTCCAAGAATGAAGGGCCCAGGGAAACACGGTTAATTAACCACGGATGAAGGCAGATTAATCTGTGCGTCTTGGTTCTGAAATCATTGAAGATGCATTCAGAAAATTCATCATAGAAATTCTTGCAAAGAATTTATTTGTTTTATTCCTACAAGTTTTTTTATAAAACTATGAACGCATTTAAAAGACGCAACCAAGATTGCTTTCAAATATGTCTTAATTTTCAGTCTAAGACTAAGAGAAAATATAGATCCAGTCAGGGCACTTTGGGTTTGCTGCGCACCTATAGATTGCTTTCAAATATGTCTTAATTTTCAGTCTAAGACTAAGATAAAATTTAGATCCAGTCAGGACACTTTGGGTTTGCTGCGCACCTATAGTGAAAAAAATCCTTAGATACAAGTAAGAAGTAATGAAAGCAGTTTGCAGGTAAAGCAGTAAAGAAGTTCTTTAGACGTTTATAAGTTCTTAATGTGAATCCTTTAAACAGTAGATATTTTCTTGAGGTTGAGTGCTATTTCGCCAAGTGCTCTTTCGGCAAGCAACAAAATTCCTAGAAAACAGTTGCATTTCGGCAAGCTCGGTTTTACAAATTACCATAAACGTTAATGAGGCTATCTCGTCCAGAAGAAATTTTGACGAGGGTTGAGGCGGTTCAGGTAAATTCTTTAATTTATAAATGGAAAGTATTTCCTGTAAATATGTAACCATTTTTAAATACTTCCACAAGTGTTTAAATTTAACAATGTTTTCGCTTTATTCAGGCATCATAAGTTGATGATAATCATCAGTAAACTAACTAAGGTGAAAGCGCTTTTACATTTAAAAAGTGTTATTTATTTAGAAGTTCAGATAGTCGAAGGTAAATGACCCCCATGCTTACGTGCAGAATCATATGCTGTGGGGGTCAGAGTCCGTTATTTCACCCTATTCTTGTTAATTGTTCATGTAGGCACGAAATATTTTTTTTTTAACCAGTATTTATAAATATAAACGAGAAACATATAATAATCTAAACAAAATCTGCTTGTTTTTCTTGTCAATCTCTTACAAATACCGGACTGTCGGCCGTATTCACCACATTTTCCAAGTAATTGGGAAGGTGTACATAAAATTACGATTTCTAGTTATGAATATTTGTTATGCTATGATGATCATGTGGTAAAAATGTCAAATGGATATCTCTAACGGTTCTTGGGATAATGATACCTAAAGTTTAAAAATATAAAACTTTTGGTAAACGCAAAAACACTTAAATCTGTTCACAATTTTATGTAAATTACAATGTTATAAGCTTCCTGAACAGTAACCACCATCACTATCTTCACGCCCAATAAGTATCTTTCTTTTCTTTGCACTCTGGACTCTTGGGCTGCTATGTCTGCTTTTCGTGTCCGTAGGTCATCCTCGTCCTTCAGTACAGCAACTATGTTCACATTAACCACTAAGTCCTAGGCCTTTTAAACTTATAATCTGCCAATTCTACACCATTAAATCTCAAAAGGTTACTTTAGTTCCTATTTCCAGGGAGTTTTTCTACAAATTTGTTTTTGGGAATTCTTGTTCACAAACGTTGTCGAATCACTATTTTACAGTTCGCGTTTTGCCATGTAGACATTTTTGAAGTGACCTGGATGGGCCCAAGCTTGAAATGTAGGTTTTATAGCCTCCATTACTGATTAGCCAAAACAATGAAAATATAGTCATAAGAAAACCTTAACAAAACCCAAATATATCCATCCAAGTTAGGCGGGACCAGAATCATGACACAAAAAACCACGGTAAGAGTAGGCCTATTTTCAAAATTAAAAGAAATATAATTATAACTGTTAGAATTTTAAAAACATTGCATAGAGTTGTTCAGAATGAAATGTACTTTAATAAAATAAAATAAAAATAGTTAAAGAATTTTTTTTGCGTTTAGCCTCCCTCAAGTTGTAAAATGGTATATAGTCTACTGAAAAATTGTACAGTACAAAAATCAATCTATGTAAATAAATTTTATACATAGAAAAGTAATAAAACTGTTATTGTTTTTAAAATGTCTTATTTATAACGTTTTGAAGCATATAACGTAGGCAGCTTTGGATGTATCTTAATTAGGCTATCACCTGATTTGTGAAAATATTTTTTTTTTATTCTCACTATGTTGTTTACATTATAAGTATTTAATTGTAAAATTTTTTTGACTGGCAAACGAGCCACATCCACTATTACAAACATCAACAAATTAGATAACATTCTACCCATTTATAAGAACGCGTTGGAACGCATTGAATTCAAACAGTTATTGTAGACCTGTCAAACTGTCAAGTATAGGTTTTTGCCGAAATCGCACTAGCGGGCAGGTAAAGAGTTGCCTCTTTTAGTGGAACTGCCAACTACCTGCCCTTTTCGTGGAAATTCGGCGAGATAGCACCTTTGTCGAAATGGCACTTGATGAAATGGCACTACAAGATTTTCTGAAAATGTACTTTTTCTTTTCAGAGAAAGAATAATATGAATTAACTATGATTATTCGGAATTTTTTTTGAAATTTAATTAATACGTTTAGCATTAATATTCTCTATAGTTTAAACAATTCTGCTGACAGAATTAAACATTATTTAACATATTACCTAACATTCAATTAGTCACATATTTATTTAAATAAATTGTGAGACTTTTATCGGAATTTTGGAAAAAAATGAATGATAAATGTGTCAGTATTACAGTTTTACACAATAGTTTTCCCACTAACATGGTTTCACCTATTTCTTGTATATGTATTATCCAAGCCGTATATGTATTTCTTTCTGAATCTATTCAAGCAGTAAATCAGAAAACCATAATGAAAGGTAAATAAATTTGCCACTATAAACGTTCCTATAGGGACGTTAATTACTTTTGATTTATTTATTCAATGAAAATTTAATATATTTTTATAATTATTAATATAAAATAATTTTTAACTGTGGTTATTCTGTTAAAATATCACACGATATTATGAAATATCCTTGAAGTAAATATTGTTCGTGGTATTTGTAGTAAGAAACTAATAAATCGATGTTTGAAGACCAAAACGTTTGCGGTTCGAATAAAGAACGCCTGCTTAAAATCAACAATTTGTTCCTCAATAGAAATAAGTTATTGACGGTACCCTCTAGGCCGGATGTTTGACGTTTGTTTTAGGCGATCACCAACTGAGTGGGGGAGTAGGAGCTAGTTTATCGGAAAACTCTTTCGAGGGTATTATATTACCAATTATAAATCGACTTGCTATTTTTGATTATATAAATGAAATGATTATTATATATTTTTATAATTTTTCCTAAAAAATAATGCTATTTTTATATTCCTTGTTATAATATCATAATAGGAGGTTTTCTCAAAGTAAATATTGTTCGTGGAATTTGTTTTTAGAAACTAATAAAACAATATTTAAGGGCCAAAGCGTTGAGCTTCGAATAAAGAACGCCAGCTCAAAATCAACAATTTATTCCTTAACAGACATAAGTTATTGATTGTGAGTCGGTGTTCCTTATTATTTAATCAACATTTAATTGTTAGTGTTATTTCGCTATGCATTCCACATGACCGATGGGGATGTAGAGTCTGCTGACAGATTGACGGTACCCTCTAAGCCGGATGTTTGAGGTTTGTATTAGCGATCACAACCTGAGTTGCGGAGTATAAGTTAGTTTGTTGGTTCCCTCTAGGCCGGATGTTGAGGTTTGTTTTAGGCGATCACCAACTGAGTGGCGGAGTATAAGTTAGTTTGTTGGTACCCTCTAGACCGGATATTTGAGGTTTGTTTTAGCGATCACCACCTGAGAGGCGGAGTATAAGTTAGTTTGTTGGTACCCTCTAGAAAGGATATTTGAGGTATGTTTTAGCGATCACCACTTGAGAGGCGGAGTATAAGTTAGTTTGTTGGTGCCCTCTAGGCCGGATGTTTGAGGTTTGTTTTAGCGATCACCACCTGAGAGGCGGAGTATAAGTTAGTTTGTTGGTACCCTCTAGACCGGATTTTTGAGGTTTGTTTTAGCGATCACAACCTGAGTTGCGGAGTGTAAGTTATTTTGTTGGTACCCCCTAGGCCAGATGTTTGAGGTTTGTTTTAGCGATCACAACCTGAGTTGCGGAGTGTAAGTAAGTTTGTTGGTACCCTCTAGGCCGGATGTTTGAGATTTGTTTTAGCGATCACCACCTGAGAGGCGGAGTATAAGTTAGTTTGTCGGTACCCTCTAGACCGGATGTTTGAGGTTTGTTTTAGCGATCACAATCTGAGTTGCGGAGTGTCAGTTATTTTGTCGGTACCCTCTAGACCGGATGTTTGAGGTTTGTTTTGGCGATCACAATCTGAGTTGCGGAGTGTAATTTATTTTGTTGGTACCCTCTAGGCCGGATGTTTGAGGTTTGTTTTAGCGATCACAACCTGAGAGGCGGAGTATACGTTAGTTTGTTGGTTCCCTCTAGGCCGAATGTTTGAGGTTTGTTTTAGCTATCACCGCCTGAGAGGCGGAGTATAAGTTAGTTTGTTGGTACCCTCTAGACCGGATTTTTAAGGTTTGTTTTAGCGATCACAACCTGAGTTGCGGAGTGTAAGTTATTTTGTTGGTACCCTCTAGGCCGGATGTTTGAGGTTTGTTTTAGCGATCTCAACCTGAGAGGCGGAGTATAAGTTAGTTTGTTGGTACCATCCAGGCCGGATTTTTGAGGTTTTAGGCGATCACCACGTGAGTGGTGGAGTGTAAGTTAGTTGGTGGGTACCCTCTAGGCTGTATGTTTGAGGATTGTTTTAGCGATCACCACCTGAGTAGCGGATTATAGGTTAGTTTATTGAAAAGCCTCTGGAGTATACTAAAATCAAGATTTGAACAAAAGAACCCAAAGTGGAAACTGGTGATGAAAGGTTTAGTCTTGCTTGCAAGTCCCTCGAGGAGTCCACTTTGGAACTTTCCCACGCTGTACTGCATTCTATACTCTGATAAACATGGTCACCGTTCTTGGAAAAGAGTAATTAGATAAAACAATCGTCCAGTTTTGAGGTGTGAACTTTTCTCCAGTTTTCCTTATGATGGTAATCTGATGTTGAAGTTTTCTTCTGGCTTTTAGCAATTAATTGCCTAATTGGGAGAGAGATAACACTGTGGCTATTAAAGTCATTACAAGATGGTTTAATCTACAGGGGCTTTATTTAGGAATATATCAGGAAATCTCAGCGTTCTACCACTTACGTAGTCGCATCGTCACCTGCCAGTCATGTAAGATCCCAAAGTTTGTTTATATATTTTCTAGTCGGTTACATTTTTTATAAAGAGTTGTACAAAGTTTAATATTTCTGTAATGTATGTAATTAATTCGTCGTTCAACAAATGCTTTAAAGGGTTTAAAAATTATATTGTGCGCGCTTTTATTATTTTTTTTCTATTAGCTCACACTCTCCTGATATATATCTTGTAAAAATTTTTAATCTTGAGTAAAATACAGTTCTATTTATCCAATCGCGTTCAAATAATTTTTTTTAACCCGTAGTGGATGATATTTGATCTTAACAAAGTTTTTTCAAATATTTATTCAGTAATTGAATTACAAAATTTAGATGTCTATGCCGGATTCGAACTGAGTATCTTCATGTTAAAAGACTTTCCCATAGCTAGAAGTATATATCTCAAAGAAGTATGTGAATTTTTCTTTTGCTCCCATCTGGTTGTCGTCGAAACCTGTGTTGTTCAATGATAAATTGTTACCATGGTTACCCCATAATATCATAAATAATGCTCTAGGATTAAAAATGAATAAAACATACAAACTGGATTAACGTTATCGAACCTTGCTTCACAAACGGACAGTGCGAAAGGGAAGCGAAAAAAGCACAGCACAATGCATGCGAAAAAAAGAAAGCTTATTAATAGTAATAAAAAAAATAATAGTCCAACACCATACATATAAAGGAAAATGGAAAGGAAATTCGCTTTATATTTTGCCACTTAATATTGTTATGGTAACATATGTATGTACATATTTATATTAGTTTTAATTATAAAATAGAAAGAAACTAAAATAAAAATTTTCTGTGTTGATTAAAGTAGGAATTGGCTTAAATTTTTTTTTTACGTGTTTAAGGTGTAATTCTTACCCTTGTTCTAGTGAAGAAGCTATATTATAGGTAAATAATTTATTAACAATTAGATTCTAAGCCCTAAAATGTGATATAAATTATTTATAAATAATAGTCACAAACCCCAACAAACAATCAATAAATTATTCCTCAGATGCATATCAGTGGCAGTCATCATCAGTGAATATAGGTAATACTACATCCTAACATGTAACTATAGGTAAGGTATTACTTACTGGCGATCATGATTGTCACTGAACACGTTTCACGAATAAATTATTGGTTTTGAGTTAGTCATTACCTGTGCTCACAATCAAAACTGAAACGTTTTCGTGGAAAAGTTACGTACACTACAAAGTTTAATATAACGTATAGCGATCGCACGTTTTTCGTTACTATTATTATAATTTAAATATTTGTAAATAAATAATTGTAAAGTTACATAATAACTCCCCCCTATCATTAGAATATAAATAATTGGTATTTTATCTAGAATTATCAACTGTTTAGATAATATATTTCCGAGTATTTAAAATAATTTTTGTACAATTAATTTTTAATATTTCACCTAATTGCGTTCGTTAATATAAAAACAAGTAATATATATATATATATATATATATATATATATATATATATATATATATATAAAATTAATGTCAATCTCTCTCTCTCTCTCTCTCTCTCTCTCTCTATATATATATATATATATATATATATATATATATATATATATATATATATATATATAATTAATGTCAATTCCTACTTAGGCCAGCGAAATATATTTTAGTTATCGTTTAATAAATAATTTCAAATAATATAAATAAAGTAACATAACCTATGCGTTAGAACAGCTGTTCTATGACATAACCTATAACATAAAATCAGCTGTTTTATGAAATCATATGTTATACTCATTTTAAACAAAATGGGACGAAATAACTATATTGCACTTCCTTTTGTGAAAAGTTTTTCTGCTATATAAAATTAAAATTAATTAATTGTTAAATTAGTTAATTATTACTTGAAAAAACTAATAAAATCAAGTGTCTTCCACTACAAGTTTAAAATAATGTATTTGAACATCAGTGGATGAATAAAACGTATTTTATTAACGATTGAAAATTTGATATATATATATATATATATATATATATGATTATATATTGATTATATGATTATATGATTACATATATATATGATATATATATTTGATTATATATATATATATATATATATATATATATATATATATATATATATATATATATAGGAAGAGTGTGAACTAATTGAAGGAATTTAAGAAGTACAATTTTTGAAAATAGTGTCCTCAAAATAACACTACAACGTGTTTGTATATGTTCTGTCTATGAAAAAAACATGTTATTAATCGGTTCACATGTATAATTAGACATATTTGTTATTGTATTATAAGATGTAAATCCGTGTAAAGACGTGGACAAATAGCAAACTGTAGAACAATGAAGGGCGGAAGCTTTACGCTTGGCAGGAGTAAAAGAAAAAAAACAGAAGAATAATGTGCGTCGAAGTGCTGTGCGCGTGCTTCAGCTGTTGCATGATTCACTGGGAGAGGTGGGGAAGGGAGGGGAAGACGCTTCCCGACGCTACCGAGGACGCCGTGAGCTCGCCTTAAAAGGAGCCCTCCGCGTCGCTGTAGCCATGTGAGAACCCTACAAGTACACTCAGCACTGGACAAAACCATGAACAACGTGCCATTATTCATTATTCTTTTATCGCCCCTCATTTTCCATCGTGTTTAATGTATTTTTGTCTCAATATTCTTAAAAATTGTTTCATTAAATCTTTTCTAAATGTTATGATATATACGTTTTCTTCTTTTGTAAACTCATAACTTATGCATTTAGTGTTCAAATGTGTTTTTTTTATATATCTCTTATACTCCTTGAGTTTGCTTTTCCGTTAGAGATTAGACAAGATCCCCATGAAGACAGCCGCCAGGTTTATTCGTCTGTTCTTAAATTCTAGCACTCCTTTTCTTTCCTTCAGTTCATCCAATTATAACTATTGTTCTCTCCATCTTGAAACAAATTCGCATTCTTGAATATTATAGTTCCCTTCTTATTCTCTTCAAGCATGTATAAGATGTAAAATTTTAACAATTTTTGTATCAATTCTATTAGAAACATCTATTTATATTAACTAATATAATCTATTTCCTCGTCGTGTCTTCTTGCATATATGATCGTTTTTCTTTTCTCTTCTATTTTAATCCGGTTTTCAGAGTAAGAAAATCACTGAATTATTTTTCAATAAATTTTTTTATACATGCCGTTGATGTCTGTTACTAAATTTTTTTAATGTTTGTTAGCAGTTTTAAATGGTTTCTCTTTAAAGATTTTTCTTAGCAATTTTCTACTTGTTGGGAAGCTCCATATTGTATCATAATAGACATATTGACTTACCATGGGATTCTGAAACGATAGAAATACAATGTTATTAATGGTGGTCGCTAGTAAGATGTAAGAGGTGTATTTCTGTTTTTTCCTTCTTTATTGTTGGTTTAGTTTTACCGTTTATTTATCTGAAAAAAATATGTAATTTTGACTTACATTCTTGTCTTAGAATCTAAATACTATCATCTTTATTGTTATTTCAAACATTAATCAATTTTTATTTTCTCTATTGCTGTACATAGTTTTAATATATTCTAAATTTTCTTTATAGACTCAACAAATAGGCGAGCGTATTAATTAAATTAGATATTTTGTGGTTCATTTTTCAATGAACGCGAGAGTACCAGCTGAGGGCACGTGCCAAGAAAGCAGCAAGCCAGGGGTCGCTATTTTTAGCCATGTTGTACTCTTGTGGGCCCCCACTCCGGTGGTAAGGCTCCCCTGCATTGACTAATGACTTTGTACCTTCTCTATAAACAACCGAGATCGTTGTTTTTACGGGTCGCAATTGCTCCGGACTCGGGGAACAACGAACCCGTCTTTCTACTGCAATAAGGACATCACCGGGGAGGGAGTTATTATATTCATTGCATTAGAGTAAACAAGTAAGCCAACTAGCTTTTTGAAAACAGCGTTAAAGGCTGAAATAATACTGGATAATTGTGTAATAAGTTTAAATATGTTATCAAACACACGACGAGAACAAATAAAATTAATTCAGAAGTTATAAAAAATGTTTCTACCCCAAATACTGGAAACATACTTTCACTATAGCATAGAACAGCTACTCCAGTTAGTACCCTGTGATTCTGAAGCCTTTCTGATATGTGTACCACATCGGATTCCTTTGCACTAAGATTAACTATAACCAGAGCTATCCAACGAGACACGTATAATGCCGTTAGCTTTTCCGGTACGTATTGCTTCTTAGCATTAATTATATACACCGTGTCGGACCTGAAACTGGTATTAGAAAAATAGCTACATGATATCTTAATACCCGACTTTTACAGTGAACGGCTTGGAGGAGTTGCTAACTGTATCACCTAGAGCGGAGGTCTCCAACCATGTTTTATTCAAGGGCCTCATCGAAAACTTTTGGAGGAAAGGCGGGCCGGCAATATTTCAGGACAGAAGGTCTAACCCCCCTCCCATACACCCAAGACGTTTTTTTCTAAACAAGAACTCAGTGGCGGTTTTTGGCATTTTCTTGTTTAGTTTTTTACTTGTTTTCAAGCTAGTTTTAAATTTATGGAGAAAATACGTGGTAGGTGAGAGACGAGTACTGTACTCATATGGTAAAAATGCTTAATGATATTTTTATTAGTAAAAATGCTTAAAAAGAAATATATTACCAAATATTTTTTTTCAGTATGCTAGCTTTCTACGGTTTGGAAAAAATCTGTTAACAGGCCGGTTTGGAGACCCCGGACCTAGAGTTAAAGTCATGGACGTGTAATTATTTATACAATAAGTTAGCGTTCACGGCTTCCACATTTTTTTCAGAATAATGTTTCCATTGGCATTCCGTATTGATCCAGTTTGTTGTACAATACATAGAAGCAGATGCAACGGCAATAAGGCTGCAGTAAGTATTTCGTCACGTAACCGTCCACCAGATACAAATCGCTTCTTGTTTGTATACTCAACAGATTTGACCTTGAGAGACGAACAAGTCAACACCCATTACGATCGTCCGCGAGGCATTATTGCCATTTTATTTCTAAGGCCCATTAGTGAGTCAGCTAAAGGACAAAAGATCTGTAAATGTAATTTTGCTGACAAACAAAGTTAAAAATACAAACATACTACTGAAATTGTGTCGGTTTTCCTAAAGGAAATATTTATGTTGCAGGAAGCGACTATTCAAGGAAGGGTTGCTGCTTGTTCTAATAGAGCATGCTAGCCTTGTAACGTTTCCTCAATGCTACTCAATCTCATTTAACTATATGTGGCTCTTCTTCTTCATTCACATTCTATCCATTTCTTGCAAGTAGTAAGTTGAATCCAACGTTATGGTTTTTCAGCTCTAGTTCAAATACTATTATCACACGGTCTTTACTAACTGATATCCTGTCATCTCTTTAGTCCTACCTAACTCCGACGAGTATACACCAATAGAGAGTGGGTCTATTTCTGATTTCGCACGTTTGTGCAGTGCTTCCACTCTACATCACCACCGAGGGGGTCCATGTACCTATCTTACCTTTTTTCACAGTCCTTTGAGGGCGATAACAGTTTTACTGGCTGATCACTTCAAAACTACTATACGCACTACTGTACTTTCACCGGTGTGAATATATTAAAATGAGTAAGATTTCAACTGGATCCAGTTTTCAAATACGAGTTTTAATGTTAGGCACATTTAAAGTCAGTATTAAATTCAGTGATTGGATCCGATCATAGTTAGATCTATTACCTTATACACCACTATATTTAATTCAGTAGGAATATACTTGGATAAGTATGATTTGAACTGGATCCAGTTTTTAAATAGGGTTTTTAGGTTAGGTACTTTTAAAGTCGGTGTTGAATTCAGTTATTGAATGAAGCATAGTTAGGCCTAATACCTTATACACCACTATATTTAAATCAATAGGAATATATTTGTATAAGTATAATTTTAACTGAATCCAGTTTTTAAATATGGTTTTTATGTTAGGAACTTTCAAAGTCAGTGTTAAATTAAATGATTGGATCCAGTCATAGTTAGGCCTAGTACCTTATACACCACTATATGTAAATCAATAGGAATATATTTGGATAAGTATGATTTGAACTGGATCCAGTTTTTAAAAATAGGAGTTTTATATTAGGTACTTTTAAAGTCGGTGTTGAATTCAGTGATTGGATCAAGCATAGTTAAGTCTAATACCTTATTTAGCACTAACTTTAAATCAATAGGAATATATTTGGATAAGTGTGATTTGAAATGGATCCAGTTTTTAAATGGCTTTTTTATGTTAGGCACTTTTAAAGACAGTGTTAAATTCAGTGATTTTATCCAGTCATAGTTAGGCCTAATACCTTATGCACCACTAAATGTAAATCAATAGGAATATATTTGGATAATTATCATTTGAACTGGATTAAGTTTTTAAATAGGGTTTTTAGGTTAGGTACTTTTAAAGTCGGTGTTGAATTCAGTTATTGAATCAAGCATAGTTAGGCTTAATGCCTTATACACCACTGTATTTAAATCAATAGGAATATATTTGTATAAATATAATTTTAACTGGATCCAGTTTTTAAATATGGTTTTTATGTTAGGAACTTTCAAAGTCAGTGTTAAATTAAATGATTGGATCCAGTCATAGTTAGGCCTAGTACCTTATACACCACTATATGTAAATCAATAGGAATATATTTGGATAAGTATGATTTGAACTGGATCCAGTTTTTAAAAATAGGAGTTTTATATTAGGTACTTTTAAAGTCGGTGTTGAATTCAGTAATTGGATCAAGCATAGTTAAGCCTAATACCTTATACACCACTATATTTAAATCAGTAGGAATATATTTGGATAAGTGTGATTTGAACTGGATCCAGTTTTTAAATAGGGTTTTTATGTTAGGCACTTTTAAAGACAGTGTTAAATTCAGTGATTTTATCCAGTCATAGTTAGGCCTAGTACCTTATACACCACTATATTTAAATCAGTAGGAATATATTTGGATAAGTGTGATTTGAACTGGATCCAGTTTTTAAATAGGGTTTTTATGTTAAGCACTTTTAAAGACAGTGTTAAATTCAGTGATTTTATCCAGTCATAGTACCACTATATCCACCACTATATTTAAATCAGTAGGAATATATTTAGATACGTATGATTTGAACTGGATCCAGTTTTTAAATAGGGTTTTTATGTTAGGCACTTTTAAAGACAGTGTTAAATTCAGTGATTTTATCCAGTCATAGTACCACTATATCCACCACTATATTTAAATCAGTAGGAATATATTTAGATACGTATGATTTGAACTGGATCCAGTTTTTAAATAGGGTTTTTATGTTAGGCACTTTTAAAGACAGTGTTAAATTCAGTGATTTTATCCAGTCATAGTACCACTATATCCACCTCTATATTTAAATCAGTAGGAATATATTTAGATACGTATGATTTGAACTGGATCCAGTTTTTAAATAGGGTTTTTATGTTAGGCACTTTTAAAGACAGTGTTAAATTCATTGATTTTATCCAGTCATAGTACCACTATATCCACCACTATATTTAAATCAGTAGGAATATATTTAGATACGTATGATTTGAACTGGATCCAGTAATGAAATATAATGCAAAGTGTCTTTTAAATTTGGTATTGAATCTACTGGTTCCATTACTTAAGCATGATACCGTAAAACATACAGTAAACCGGGACGCGCAAAATACTTGCCAGCATGAAACTGTATCATCACTCAACAAACATAGACAGTACTATCTAGATAGCTTTATACGCCGTTTGGTGTTATTCAGAGTTTAGTAGCTGAGGTTAGCTTAACGTTGAAGGTAGATCTGTATAACGTTCCACCTAGAACTCAGACCCTGTCGAAATCTATTACATTTCTCTCTGCATCCAACCTTCAGTTAACATCCCCCACCCCATTCATGTACGGTTTTTATCTTAAAATTCAAAATACTTGTAAAACTTTTCTTTTCATATTACAATGTTTAGAAGTTTGTTCTAACAATTAATAGGCTATATATAAAAAAATATATATAAATCATTTCCTACTTGGCCAACAAAGAAAATTTTTACTTTAGTTCCTTTTTATTAAATAATTACAATTAAACCACTACTACTAGTTTATACTATATGCATATATTTATATATTAAATTATTCAGAATAAAAATATTCATTAAATATATTCTTGTTTTTGAAATATTTTTAATTTATTATATATATATATATATATATATATATATATATATATTAATATATATTTCATAAATTAAAAATATTTCAAAAACAAGAATACATTTAATACAAATATTATTTAAAGCTTTTCGCCGATAAAACAGTACCAGCATCTTCAGGAAAAATATCTATGTAACAACATATTTTTAGAAAATTTAAATCATATGTACTACAAACAACCATATGTTTATACGTATTGCACTTTATGTAATTTTTTCTGTAACATCAATGACCTTATAAATAGTTTGGTCCCTTGATCCCACTTGAATTTGTTCATTAATTAATCTGTCTTTAACTTTATGTTTATAAATTTCCAATGTTTCACATATATTTATCTTTAATCCTTCGTTTAATTCTTTTATTAATTTCATATTTTCTATTTCATATATATATATATATATATATATATATATATATATATATATATATATATATATATATATATATATGTATATATATATATATATATATATATATATATGTATGTAATATTTTTATAGGGCCTACCCTATATTAAAATTTTAAATCGTTAATAAAATACCTTTTATTTATCTTCACAAGTTGAAATACTTTTTTTTACTTGCAGTTTGTGTACCTTTTTTACTTTATGTTAATTCAATTTTTTTCAAATAATAATTCATTAATTAACATTTTTTTTAAAATGATGTCCTTAGGTTGGATTCGAACTGAATGATTATATGTTGGAAATCCAGCAGTTCAGTAAATATATTTGAACTTGAGTGGATGAATAGAAAAGTATTTTATTAACGACTGAAACTTTGAACATGATATAAGTTATATTACGATATTGTGAACTATAAGAAGGAATTGAAAAATACTAAACGTTTATGGATAAAATATAACGACAAAAGCTGAGTGCTGTAAAAACCGATGAAACTTCCTAAATTTCCTTGTCTGCTGGAGGGCATGGATAAGTTTCCGCCGGGAAACCCATTCTGCTTGGACATCCGCGTCCGCTGGCTTGATTACCAGTCGGAAACTCCGTTTTTTTTGCGTTTTCATGTCAAACGAAAACCGCCCCGAAATCTTCCACAGGCATCATTCGGTGTTATTAAACGTGTGAAACCCGTTTAATGACGTGGCCTGAAATGCTCGGCTCTTGTAAACAAGTCGGATAACTGGCACCCCGTCGATTAATTTTGTGATAGATTGTACATTATGTAAATTGTTTGTTCTTGAACTTGTAGACAAAAAGTGCTTAGTGTCTTTTGTGCTAAATAATGGATTCCTTGTAAGAAAATGTTGTTCCAACGATTTGTTTTGTCGTTATTGAAAATGCTACATTTTATTAGGAAACAGTGTCGACAACATTTAGTTACGTTTTGGGCTGAAGCCAGGAGGCACTTGTGTTTTGCCTCAGGTGGTACATTAACCCTGAAAGATAAGGTTGAATTTACAATGACTGAGAAATCTTTCGTCATTTAACACTGTGGGACTGACAAAAAAAAGTAGGTTAGCAAATGAAAAACATTTCAGATAAAAAAAGACTGACCAAACGTTAGACTAGATGCAAAGAAAGTTATGGATACATCTGTGACAACATAGGGCTTGCTGTGCCTGTAATAACAAACCACTGTGTAATACCGTTAACAATAACACTAACGACGGTAAATATTGAAATAGCCCGCTCAAAATCTCACTACACACTAGTTTATTAAAACCTACAGACTAGTTTCGACAATATCGCCTTTATCAATGATTGGCTACTACTCTCGTAAAGTTTAATACTGATGTTGGTTTTGTCAGTAGTACCCAATCACTGATGAAGGCGACATCGTTGTCGAAACTAGCCCGTATGTTTTTATAAACTAGTCTGTAGTGAGGTTTTGAGTGGGCTATTTTAATATTTACCGTTGTGAATTGTTGTCACTATATAAGTTCTAATTTACTTAGCAAAACTAACAATTAAAAGCACAATTGACAATTGTTATAATAAAATTTTCAAGGATAATTGTTCTAACCCTAGAGAAAAGCATTTGTCTCTAGAGTAACAAATAGAGACTGAGCAGAGCCTCTACTGGAGATTATTGATCCATATTAGCCATAATTAGTGTATGGAGGTGGTCTTGGTTAGGTTTAATACTTATTTTGGTTACTTGAAGCCATCGCCGAATGAGGTTGCACGGATGGATTTTTTTACGCATATTTAATATAAGCTGTCAGAGGGTTGTTACCTCGTGAAGTTATGTTTTAACTTCCCATATGAAGATTTAAAATTAATATAAAATTCTATATAAAACTGGTCAATATACAATATTTTTTTAAAGCGGATATACGGTTAACTCGTCAGAGGTGCATAGCGGAGTTTCCTCCGAGTTACTAAAAAAGTGTTAAATAATAATACTAGTGCACGATCGTATACCAGGAATATTGCGAAAGATGCGTACAGGATCAAGTTTTGACAGATGACGAGGGTGAGCTATGACGAACATTGTGACAGGCAAAATTTGTGTACAAACTTTAGGCGAACGTGGATCTTTTAAAATCGTTTAGGGTAAATAAATGAGTTTACCTCTGAGCTAAACAGGTGTGGCTTAGTTTCTCGGAACTGGAGATCCTTTAAAACGTAATCTATTATACCTGATTTCCATCACACTTTTCCAGGCTTTGGACTGGCAAAATGATAGAGATATCTTTCATTTTGGCGTGTTTAAAGTCAGCTTGTAGCCTCTCTGTAATTTTGTTGTTGTTTTATATTTTCAATTTTATTTTTTTCATTTTACAGAATTTTTTTCATTTTAATGTACATTACAACTTGACCAATTTATTTGATTTTACCATCTGATTTCTTGGGTCTAATCTAATCCATTTTTTGGATTTAGGAAAAAGATCTTAAACAAGACATTAGTTTCCAGTTTCTATGTAGGCCTATTCTTGTAGTTTTTAAAAAAGTATTTTTCGTCCGACCTAATAAACTGTTTTTTTTTCTCTTTCCTCCAGTCTCATGTGCATGGGAATCGAAGTTTCAGCTGTTTTTGTTAGTAGGCCTAAGTCAGATAAAAGCAAAGTGATCACTGACAAAGTGGAAACCCTTTTTTGACCTATTTTGACTGGGAGAATCCAAAACCTAGAAAGTTATTAGCAAATAGTTTAGGGGTAGATGACCCGAGTTGGCAACGGGAGTTTGATTTGTACTGTTTTTCGCTTGTTTAATTTATGACTTACCGTCGCACGGTGGAGTATTTTACAGAAAATCGTGGCCAAAAGTGTAAAATTTCAAATTTGTTCAACATCAGTTTTATTAGTACCGTTGGAAAGCTAATGAACTCTCGCGTCTAGCAGTGCTTATCTGAAGCTCATGAGTCTTAACTGGTCGTTCCTACTGCAAGTTGAAACTTGAACCTCGTCGTGTACGGTTGAATTTCTGCTAGATTATTTACAATAATCTTGAGTTGTAAAATTATTTTTTCCTGCCTCAAACTACGTGTGAACGCTTAAAAACTTCTGATGTAACATAACATCCTACTACTTTAAACAAGGTAAGTGTTTGTTTTTATTATTTCATTTAGTGATATAACATATAATATTTTTTTTAATACCTATATTTAAAACTTTTTGAAACATTTAATTTTGTGTTTAAGTAAGCTTTAAGTATGTTTGTCAGGTCTTGTCGCCCTACTTTAAACATTGAATCATGTTCGTTATACTGTGTTTAGTTAACGTAAAAAATAAAAGTTCCCGCATACTCTAGCCAATTAAAACAAAAAACAAATTTTAAGTTAATGTATTTTTAAAAAAATTAGCTTTTCAATAAGCATCTATGTATGTTGTTCTTAATACTTGATGTTCTTTACTTTGTATCACTTATGATTATTTGTTATATGTTTTTACTAGCCCACTAGAATGTAACTGCTGATTGAACAATAGATTTTATTATTATTATTTTTTTTTTTTGATACCTTTACATATTACAAACGTTAGGCGAGACAGTGGCAGAGTAAATAGAATATTCGACTCCTAAATATTGAAAATTTGCAAGTCGAGTTTTCAAAAAAATATAAACAGCCTGACGTTTGTGTAAAAATTACAAGGTTGAAGAATGATAATTTAACATTAGTGCCGACAAATTAACTGCATGTAAATTCACCGCAGGCTTACGTGTGTATAGGCGTTCTTTTAAAATGGAGGAACTATTTTATTATCGATTGATTTTTTTTCAGGTCATGGAAAAGGAAATATCATGGATGCTTCTTCATGGTAAAGGAGTCTCCAAGCAGATTAATCGATAATAAACTCCTGTACATGGAACATCGAAAGATTTCAATAATCTGAATAAAACTGGTACTGAAAACTTAGAAGTATTAAAATTTGGCCTGTCAATTTTGCATACGAGAATTCGTTTTTTGAGTCACTTCTTCACTTGGCCTACAATATAGAACTTAAGATTTGGCGTCAGAAGTGAAGAGAATAAGAATAAAGTGGCTGATGCAAAAAAAATACAAAAAACTTTTAAAGAAGAAATGGGTCTGCTCGTTGATGTCCCTAAACAAGGCTTCTGTAACACAAACGATGGTAACACCTCAAGACGGTTTTTTTCAGACCCAGATACAGCCTCTCGAATCACAAGAGTTGATTTGAAATTGATAAAAAATTTCAATTTGAAATTGATAAAGTGATTTTAGAAGTAATTTCAAGCGGGTACCCCATTGATCACGAGAAATTTAACATATATGCACGTGAGACTGCTGAGTTGTACGTCAGTCTTTATGGCTGGTATAATATGACACCTACTATGCATAAAATTTTGATGCATGGCTCTACAACTAAAAAGCACGCCATCCTCCCAATTGGACAACTTCCTGAGGAAGCTGCTGAAGCCCGTAACAAACACTTCAGGATGTATAGAATCCGATATGCACGGAAGTTCAGCAGAAGAGTTTGTAACAGGGACGTACTTAATAGATTACTTTTAAATAGTGATCCTTTTTTGAGCTGCTCGCGTCAGAGACGGAGGAAGAAGAGTAAAGCATTCTTAACTGAAACCTTAAGCCTTCTCCTACCAGACAAACTATCTTCTGACATTGCAATAGTAATACAGAAGTAAGTGTTGATGAGTCGGACTAAGAAGTTATCAGAAGGTATAAGAAGTTATATCAAATGTGTTGTATTACTGGATTATTATTATTCCATTATTATACAGTAAACCATACAATAAATTTTATATATTAATTAATTAAGGTTAAAATGTTTATAAATTCTAAATATAATTAACTATTTATAATATTAAATTGGTAATAAATAACAATAATTATAAACAGGTTTAAACATGTATCCTTCTATCTATTAAAAACATAATATCCGAAGATTTCAACAAAACCTTTATTAGTTCGCCATTTTAGGAAATTACACCTATTTTACATAAAAGAAGCCTAGTTCTTAATTCAAGTGATTGTAAAATGCAATAACATGATTGTATGAAGTTTCTGAGAACCAAGAAGCGTTCCTGAATCAGTAACAAAAGATTAAAAGGTTTTGGCCATGAAAAGAGGCTTAATACTCCACCGTGCGTCGTCAATTACTATTTTTTCCTCTTGTACGCATATTTCGCTGTACGCATTTTCGTGCCACCATTCCCGAGGCCCTCTCTAGGCACAATAGCAACCCATTCATTTTACAAGTTATTATTTAGCTTCTGTTGGACAGTGATGCGTAAAACAGCACAGAGAATTCGTTCGTGTGCAACCTCTTGTGTAATTAATATCTCTGAGTAAATATCCGTGAGCAACCTTTCGCGTTTTGATTTTCGTAAGTTGTAATATTAAAATTTTTACGTAAATAGTAATATAATTGTAAGTTAAGTATTGAATTAAATTGTAGAAATGATAAAAAATCATATAGTGCAAATATATTTTGACATGGAACTAAAGAAGAAAAGAGAATAAATTTGGTACTATTTGGTGTGGAATGGGAAAAGTATGATGTTCAAAGGCTAAAAGTTTCATTTACGTGACGGCCTTTTTTATATAATTGTTGTGTAGAAGTAAATATAGACATCCGATGATGATGATGATGATGATGATGATGATGATGATGATGATGATGATGATGAAGATGGTTGGTATATTGCAGGAAATCAGAGGTCATGAGGTGAGCATCGGGAGATATCGAATACTAAGAAGATAATGTTAAAGTCCCGGAACATATGTTTTTACTGGACGATTTTGATAACTTTTAAGAAATTCCCTTGGCAAAGAGAATAAACAGTGCAACCGTTACACGAAAGATTGGAAGAAAGCCTTTTACAAGCAAAAACAAGAATTCACTTTGGGACTTACAACCGCTATCATCTCAAGCTAGGTTTAGACACAATTTTTGAATGATTTTATGCTAATAAGGTAAATCTAGAACTTTATAAATGTACTTAATATACTACGGTGCGTATTTTTGTGTGGACCTACAGGAAAACTCCTTGTGCCACCTCTCGCGTTTTAAAATCATTGCCACCTCTCTCAAAAAACAAAATTTATATTCAAATCCTAATTTCCTTTACTGTGCCTTTGCTTCTTATTATTTACACATTGCTATTTTTTAAAGTATTTACACAATTTTTAATTTTAGGGTTATTGTGATTAACCCTTCTTCTAAAATACTGCATACCTTAGAAAACAATGAGGTATACATAGTTTTTATTTTTTACAAATGAATTACCTCCCAACTAACCCCCACACCGACAAGTTAAATATAAATTTAATAGATGTCACATATTTTAAACGTTTTCACAGACACCTTTAATAGAGACAAAAGAAAATTTCAACCCTTACTTTAAAAGATCTAAATAAAGCTTGTAAACACTGGACGCTCTAAGAATGGTTATTTTATGAACTTTGAGTAAGTGCACTTGTTTCTCGTAGTTCACTGAAATTGTTAGGACGAAGGCACTGGGTTGGAATGAAAGGTGCCGCCTGTCAGTCTCCTGTTGAAACGGTGTTTGCAGAATGGCTAGACATTCTATTTTATTGGTTCAGATCCCGTTTCTAAGAAACTGTGACGTGTAAATATAATGTTTTCAATACAATACAAACCTGTATAATACAAAAAAAAATCCCTTATTCACTAGCTTACGCTTTGTGTTTGAAAGCCTCTTTGATTTTAATTGTTTCTGTTTATGATTTATTTACTTAGATATTTAGCTACGTCTGGATATCGGAGGTTCCGGATATATGGGATACTAATGTTCATTTACGTGGTCCAGGTTGTTTTACATTCTTGGAAATGAAGTATTTTCTAAGAAATTTGCCTTCGTGCTTATATTTAGAAGTTAAAAGTTTTCCCATCGTTGAGAAATGGAAAGCATTTCGTTAAAGCCCAACAATATCCTCCCACAATATATGTAATTTTATAAAAGCTTTCAGAATTTATTCTTTGGGGAATTGTTTTGAGTTGAATATGTACAACAAGGAAACTCGCCAAATAATGTTTCTTTTTCATGGAGATTCTCCAAGACGTTTCTTTGTCTAAATGCAATCGCATCTGGTTAGTTTCTTGCGTTGAGTGTTCAACATTTTATTGTAATAAGCAGCGACGACAGCCGAAATTAATAAATTTCACAAGAACCTTTCGCGCCATCTGTGACAAGTGAAAGAAGTGCCCTTGTAGACTTGTGACTTTGCCAACTGCACTCTTTCAAAAATACGCTGTCTTGCGTCCTTAAAACATGCAGATTGATTATGCACGGTTGCGTTTGTGTTTGTAAAGTTACGCTTGTTACATTATCTGCACTTCACGTAAATCAAAGACGAACGAAAAGACCTGAACACGTGGCACAACTAGTTACTATTTTATTTTGCTTTCTCTGGTAAAACAGGAGTGACATTTCTAGGAACTCAAGACATTTCTATGCCCGAACCGACACCCCATACTCATTTGAAGGAATGTATGAAAAAAAGGACAAGTGAAATAAGAGACCATTACGGAATGTGCGAAATAAGCGCCCAAACTACCCCTATCGCCGCCAAGGTCATTCAACCAAGGGATATCGATTTCTGAATGCACGAAATATGCGACCAAGGTACACTTCCACTACCCATTACAGTTAAACTTGGGGGGGGGGGGAACGGAGAAAGCTGAAGAATATGAAAGGGGATATAGCTATTGAAAAAACACTGAGAAAATATGAAGAAAATGACGACGTAAAGCTTGTCTCTGTACTCTCTCCTACCCTCAAAACCTGGATAATTTGACGATCATAAAAAAGATAAACATACAAAAAAATATATACCTAAATATAAACTTCTGTAAATATTTTAAAAAAATAATATAAAACACTATAAAAACGGTACAAAAAGAATTATAAAACAAATATTTTCAAAATTTATGTATATATGAATTATAAACATAAATACATAAAATCATTGACGAAGCTTTCTTAAGGCTGCTTTTAAACACGCCTAAATTATAGAATTGATTTATTATCATTGAACCTATCCAAGAGCTGGTTGAAGTGTGACGGAAATCAGAAAACTATATTAAAAAAAAAGTTCAAACACTCATAAGATGAGTGTGGAATACCCAGAGCAAGTATAATTCTGTGATGGTCGCTTATTTCGCTGGCCCCTTTTTTTCACCGGTGGCTTATTTCGCTGGCCCTTTATTTCCTCGGTCGCTTATTTTGCTGGCCCCTTATTTCACCGGTCGCTTATTTCGCTGGCCCCTTATTTCCTCGGTCGCTTATTTCGCTGGTCCCTTATTTCACCGGTCGCTTATTTCGCTGGCGCCCTTATTTCACCGGTCGCTTATTTCGCTGTTCTTATTTCACCGGTCGCTTATTTCGCTGGCCCTTTATTTCCTCGGTCGCTTATTTCGCTGGCTCCTTATTTCACCGGTCGCTTATTTCGCTGGCCCCTTATTTCCTCGGTCGCTTATTTCGCTGGCTCCTTATTTCACCGGTCGCTTATTTCGCTGGCCTCTTATTTCACCGGTCGCTTATTTCGCTGGCCCCTTATTTCACCGGTAGTTTATTTCGCTGGCCCCTTATTTTCTCGGTCGCTTATTTCGCTGGCCCCTTATTTCACCGGTCGCTTATTTCGCTGGCCCCTTATTTTACCGGTCGCTCATTTCGCTGGCCCCTTATTTCACCGGTAGCTTATTTCGCTGGCTCCTTATTTCACCGGTCGCTTATTTCGCTGGCTCCTTATTTCACCGGTCGCTTATTTCGCTGGGTCTTATTTCACCGGTCGCTTATTTCGCGGGCCCCCTTATTTCACCGGTCGCTTATTTCGCTGTTCTTATTTCACCGGTCGCTTATTTCGCTGGCCCCTTATTTCACCGGTCGCTTATTTCGCTGGCCCCTTATTTCACCGGTCGCTTATTTCGCTGGCCCCTTATTTCACCGGTAGATTATTTCGCTGGCCCCTTATTTCCTCGGTCGCTTATTTCGCTGGTCCCTTATTTCACCGGTCGCTTATTTCGCTGGCCCCCTTATTTCACCGGTCGCTTATTTCGCTGTTCTTATTTCACCGGTCGCTTATTTCGCTGGCCCTTTATTTCCTCGGTCGCTTATTTCGCTGGCTCCTTATTTCACCGGTCGCTTATTTCGCTGGCCCCTTATTTCACCGGTAGTTTATTTCGCTGGCCCCTTATTTCCTCGGTCGCTTATTTCGCTGGCCCCTTATTTCACCGGTCACTTATTTCGCTGGCCCCTTATTTTACCGGTCGCTCATTTCGCTGGCCCCTTATTTCACCGGTAGCTTATTTCGCTGGCTCCTTATTTCACCGGTCGCTTATTTCGCTGGCTCCTTATTTCACCGGTCGCTTATTTCGCTGGGTCTTATTTCACCGGTCGCTTATTTCGCTGGCCCCCTTATTTCACCGGTCGCTTATTTCGCTGTTCTTATTTCACCGGTCTCTTATTTCGCTGGCCCTTTATTTCCTCGGTCGCTTATTTCGCTGGCTCCTTATTTCACCGGTCGCTTATTTCGCTGGCCCCTTATTTCCTCGGTCTCTTATTTCGCTGGCCCCTTATTTCACCGGTCGCTTATTTCGCTGGCCCCTTATTTCACCGGTCGCTTATTTCGCTGGCCCCTTATTTCACCGGTAGCTTATTTCGCTGGCCCCTTATTTCCTCGGTCGCTTATTTCGCTGGCCCCTTATTTCACCGGTCGCTTATTTCGCTGGCCCCTTATTTTACCGGTCGCTCATTTCGCCGGCCCCTTATTTCACCGGTAGCTTATTTCGCTGGCTCCTTATTTCACCGGTCGCTTATTTCGCTGGCCCCTTATTTCACCGGTCGCTTATTTTGCTGGCCCCTTATTTCACCGGTAGCTTATTTCGCTGGCCCCTTATTTCACCGGTAGCTTATTTCGCTGGCCCCTTATTTCCCCGGTCGCTTTTTTCGCGACTCCTTTTAAAGGTAACAAAATTCTAACGGAGTTTATAACGTTTGGCAGTAAATACACTAAGAAATCTACTGCCCTGATCCTTGTGTAAAACATGAATCATTTCGTCACCACTTCACCCGGATGAACAGTTTGTGAGGAGTTGCAGGAGGAAAGTAGTTCCGTGCTTGCCCTCGGCGACGTGCCATCAATATCGTTTCACATAAGTCAAATGTAATTAAGGAAACTCCAAACTCCCACGGCCTGGGTTTCCTGATTGTTGTGCTGGATTACCGATAGCAATTTCCTTAAATCTACGTTGTAAGTGTTCGTATAAAGCGCGAGGGGTTGCCCATCCTAAAGGTCACACATTGTCTACAAATAAGGTAACGATTCGAAATGATTGATAACCTTCACTTCAATACTTCTTTATTTAACGTCAAGAAAATTTCACACATTGGTACTACACACATGTACTGATACCTGTAAGAACGTCATGCACAGTCAGCAGCCAGACTACATGTTTAAACTAAACTTAGTTCCCCAGCACAAAAACCTTATTACCATCCCACCCACACAAACCAGAAAAATCTGCCTTACAGATAATTTCTGAATCTACATCCAGCCCTTAGCCAAAAACCATGTTCCCATATCCTCACCCGCAGCCATTGTCGGTGACACACCCTGCTTAACCTCGGGGGCCACCAGACCCACTCCTTCTCTGACTGATTGTCTAATATTAGTGTTGAGTGTATAAATTCGTTACTGGCTCCGATGCAACGGATTAAAAACACGGGATAGCAATTTATTTGAACTAAATAATTGTGCTTGTATAAATCGGACTGATTGGCGGTTTGCATGTCAGTGTGAAACGTCATGATTGAGTTCATCGACGCACTTGATTGGCTTTTTTTTAGTGAGCTCTAAAATTTTTTTCTGTACAGATATTGCGGATGAAGGAAATGTGGTTTAGCTTAAAAATGTATACGACATAATGGCACAGCTGAAAATTCTTTCGAGAAGGTTTTAAATATTTTGGGTCGACTGGGAGCAGATTTATACTCACAAGGCAAAAGTTATAAACGAGAAATATATAAAAAAAACGTCAATACCTTCTTAGCCCAACAAATAAAATTATTTTAGATACTCTTTATTATAAATAATTACAATATTATAAATAAAAGAACATAACTTATGCATTAAAACAGCTGTTCTATCACATAACCTATAACGTAAAATCACCTGTTTTATAAAGTCATAAGTTATCACTTATTTTAAGTCAAAGGGGACGAAATAACTATATTGCATATCTTGCCCCTGTTATAAAATGTTTTCTCCCATATAAAATTAAAATTAATTCATTAAATTTAACGATGGAATTGATATTTAAAAAAACTGTGTCAACATCCACTAGAAGTGTCATCCACTACAAGCTTTAAAAAATTTTTTCAACTACATTCGATGATTGAAAAGTATTTTATTGATTAAAATTTTGAATATATATATATAAGGAAAATGGGAACTAATAGAAATAATTGAATGAATTCCATTACATGTCTATATCACTTTAATCCTTAAAATTACTTACAAATTGATTAAAGGAGAATATAATATTGTCTTTGTTTAATACCTTCACAAACCTAAAGAATGTTCAGTAAATAATAAATATAAGTACATTTACATTGCAGTCTTTATTTAGTAAATCATAATAAAAGCTTGCAAGAAATAACAAAGTCTTTTTCAAAAGAAAAACTTGAATTTTCATTATTACAAACTATCCAACTATGAAGAAATGTCAAGCCTTCGCGACTTCCCTAGTTCGTTAGAAAACTCCTCAGTTATGGACATTTCCTTATAGATGGGAGCCATAGCTACTTGTGAATGTCTTATGTGGCAGTTTTACAGCCGTCTTACGTGCCCTCAGTTTACTCCCAAACTCGTTTAAAACAAACTCGAAAATTTATTAATATTAAAATCCTTTTGAGAAATTAATACAAAACGGGCCAATTTAAGGTAATTTATTTAGCGTATAAAGTTTAAAATTACATGGTACTCCAAAAAGACACTTCTGGGGGGAAGGGGTGAGAACCAAAATAATGCCGCCTTTCAATATTTACACATTCCTATTTATTTTCAATTTTAATATGTTTTATGTCATTTGAAATATTTTACATCTTAAAACTTGTGTGAGGAATATTTTTACAAATGGTATAAACTTGATATTACAACGACCTTGGCTAATATAATTAAAACTTGCAGTTTGTGTGTTGTAGGCCTACATCTTAAGGTTTTTCTATAATTACACTTTTGGTATCAACTTGGCATAAAAACACTACTTACTGATATTTTTCAACAGACGCGTTTCGCACTAGGTCAGAGCATGTCCAATGCTGTGAGTCTTGTCCGTGACTCACAGCATCGAACAATGCTCTGACGTAGGGCGAAACGCGTCTGCGGAAAAATATCAGTAAGTAGTGATTTTTTTGCCAAGTTGTAGTTACCGAAAGTGTAGTTATAAATAAATGCAATAAACGCCACAGGTCTCCATACCCCTTCACCTACCTCCTTCTAAAGTCATATAACCTTTCTAGGTATTGTTCGAAAGTTCTAATAAATGCTGCAAACATTGAAAGATCTGGGTATTGTCGGTATTTTGTGACCTGAAGTAGGCGTACTTGTTCGTAGTTCGTTGAATTATTAGGACGAAGCCACTGGGTTGGAAAACCTCATGAAGAATTAAAAGGTCAGCCGTCAGTTGAAATAGGGTTCGCCGATCAGTTTAGGCGTATTTTATTACCGCTCCGATCCCCGCTCTGTTTGTCACGAGAAAAAACTGTAAAATACGGAACAGTGTTCTTCGTCTAAAGGAAAATGAACAATACTTTTTCGACGTCCCTGGGATTGACCTTTCTTATGGTTTCGGATTTTATGGTTTATTTTTTTGGGATTTTATGGTTTATTTTTTGGGATTTTATGGTTTATTTTTTGGGATTTTATGGTTTATTTTTTTGGGATTTTATGGTTTATTTTTTTGGGATTTTATGGTTTATTTTTTGGGATTTTATGGTTTATTTTTTTTAAACGTTCACTTTGTATTTATATCATTAACTTTTCTTTTATTAAAAGTTTGTACTAAAGCGTAACTTAATTGTTTTATGAAATATTTTAAAAGAGTTAATTTAATATTTTTTTAATGATATAAACGTATCAACAGCTTTCATAATTATTATATTTACGATTAGAAGTATTTGGCTTCGGGAGTGAACAATGTAACCTCTCGCTGCGTCTCTGAATGTCACTCTTAAATTGGAAAACTGGAAAACTAAGTCGACGCCATCTTTAAACCGTGTGCTTTATTGGTCTGCCCGTAATAAAGAAGTCATAGTTGAATGTTTTGGCATAGCAACAGCGACATGATTTCACGGTCAACATGGAATCGAATCATTGTGAGCGGTCAAGATGACCAGTTCCCCCCGTAATTACACCTGTATAGGCATTCGATAGAGATTAGGTCTGCTTTCAGGTTTCGACTGTCTCCTTTCTTAAGGGCTGTGACTATGTGAGCGTATCTTGCTGCTTCATAGAGTTATTGGAGAGGATGTATCTGCTATTGACAAGATGAAGTATCTGTTATTGATATGTGAAGTGTATCTGATATTGACGAGTGGTGTATCTGATATTGACGAGATGGTACAACTGATATTTACGACTTGATGTATTTGCTATTGATGAGATTGCATCTGCTATCGACGAGATGACGTATCTTATATTAATAAGATGATGTATCCGCTATTAATGAGAAGTGTATCTGATATTGACGAGTGGTGTACCTGATATTGACGAGATGGTACAACTGACATATAACCTACGAGTTGATGTATTTGCTGTTGATGAGATCACGTATCTATTAATGGTGTATCTAAAATTTACGACTTGATGTATTTGCTATTGATGAGATGATGGATCTGCTATTGACGAAATGATGTATCTTATATTAATAAGATGGTGTATCCGCTATTAATGAGAAGTGTATCTGATATTGACGAGTGGTGTACCTGATATTGACGAGATGATGCAACTTATACATACGAGTCTATGTATTTGCTGTTGACGAGATGACGTATCTTATATTAATAAGATGATCTATCCGCTATTAATGAGAAGTGTATCTGATATTGACGAGTGGTGTATCTGATATTGACGAGTGGTGTATCTGATATTGACGAGTGGTGTATTTGATATTGACGAGTGGTGTATCTGATATTGACGAGATGGTGCAACTGATATATACGAGTTGATGTATTTACTGTTGACGAGATGACATATCTATTAATGGTGTATCTAAAATATCGACTTGATGTATTGGCCATTGTCGAGATTGAATATGCTATTGACGAGATGATGTATCTTATATTAATAAGATGATGTATCCGCTATTAAAGAGAAGTGTATCTGATATTGACGGTATACTATATCTGATATTGACACTTTTTTGCTTTCTTAGGGTGAAACGTGTGAACTTTTAAAAAAAACTACCAACTCGAAAACGATAAAGGCGTTGTATCATTGCAATCAACAAGATGGGAGACGCATTAAGAGAAAGCAATCAGTTGTGGACAAGGAAAAGTCCTAACGCTGGACACAAGATGTGATTTCGTCATAAAATTTTAATTACGTTAAATAAAAATTGAATTGAACTCTCATTTGGTACCAAATACTTCTTACACTTACAACCCTTTTCCCTGACAGAAACACAGACAGATTTGCTTGCCTTTCGAGTTATTTGTTCAAGGTTCGTTATGAAAACAGCTTTTGCAGAATAATGAAAGTAAAACACCTGTTTGTTTCAACCGAACAGCGCAAGCAAACAGTAAACACGCGCGTATCGCTGTGTTGTTTCAAAGCTCGATGTGTTTGTCTTAACACTTGATGATAAATCTTGACGAACAGACGTTGCCAAACGCGGTCACGACTGTTCCAATTTGGAACCGCTTCAAGATTCCTAGTGCGAAATATTACCAACTTGAAGGGTGGCAACTGCTTTGTTTCGACGTACGAGCCAGTTGTACACGCCGGCTTGTGACATGTTCTGATAGCGGTAACTTGAGATTCCGCGTGAAAGCAATAGCGTATTAATTGGTAACGTAACTTGCATATCGAGACTCTACGCATCGACAATTGTTAAATGTGATTATTTCAATTAATTAAATAACATTTTTGTTGAGACGAATACAAATATTTTGTTAAGAAGATGTTCCTCGGTTTTTTTAATAAACATATTATCACACTACATTGGAAAACTAATTATATGGCGTTTTGTTTGGCCTTCGATTTGTTTGTAATGTTCATGTATGCCTTATTTTTATTAAATTCCTTCTATTAGCTCACACCTGATATATAACTTGTACAAATTTTCAATGCTAGTAAAATATTTTTATTCATTCAATCAAGTTCAGATACATTCTTTTCAACCTATACTGGATAAAAATTGACGTTAATACAGTTTTTTTCAAATATTTATTCAATAATTAAATTTTAAAGTTATGGTGTCCAGCCGTATTTGAACTTCATGTTCGAAATCTAGCTCCCATTGGCACTGCATCAACTTTCCAATTCCTAGGAAAATATGTCTCAACGATTTTTTTTCAAATTCTTCACTTTCCTGGACACTTTTTTCCTCTATACCTATTTTACGCCGCAAATGACTTTCGGTCAGATTTATTAAATTTTACACTTTTTGTGTACCCTCCTTCGAAATGGGCATATTATAGAGAAAGAATTAAATAAATATTAACTGAAAATAACGTCAGTTTGTCAGGAAACAACAATATTTTATAATTGTTTTTATATATTTCGTCCACTTTTTTTAATCGAAATATAAAAATATCTATATACCTACATCTAATATTACTATATATATATATATATATATATATATATATATATATATATATATATATATATTAGCAATATGTGTCTTCAAATTATACATAAACGTACCACGACCTATCACTTGGTCATTGATAAAGCCTGTCTACCGGATGCGCCTGGAGCAAGGACATTCTTTCGACAAGTATTTGTATGTTATCATTGAATTCATTCTGAGGTGACTCTTAGCGTAACTTGATGGGATTTACACTGACGTTATAATGTGACAAAGATTATATTGACGAGATTTTCTGTTTATATCCATCCAGTAAGTATTTGTAGGAGTCGCTATAAAAGTTTTCACATCGATAATATTTTTCTTGTTGACGGATGTATTGCTTATATAATATAAAGGTAGTTCCATAAGCTATTTTAGACGGTTTTTCATGTAAACTAAAAAGCAACAGTGTGCAGTACTTAATTGGTGTTCTGTAGATCAACGTATGGTGGTTACTCTAATCACGGAACACTTTGAAAGATTGCACTTGGAAGCCCTACAAATCTGCAAGTACAACTGATTTGCTTGTCACAGGTGTCGCCGGAACGTTCTTGAAAGATTTATAAAGTGCCTCATCTACAGAGCTATAAAATTGAAACAAACATTTTTAAATACAGACCCGGATGGCGATTTTCGTCGTAACTAATTTGGTATCCATCTATGTGCTGTCAACAAGAATATTTAAATACAGTAGCTTCAAACCTCTCGCTAACTTTATTTTATTGGCAGTGTGTAGAGTCAATGTTCATTTGTCAACAACAAATACAAGTCTAAACAGTGCTTATTTTGGTTGTTGATAAGTAAAGAGGCTCTTTTACAAGTTTAATTGACGAATAACTGTATTTAAATAATCTTATTAATGAAATGTATAACGTAATGTACACACAACACACACACAAACACACACACACACCCAAACACAAGCACGCACACACACACACACACACACACACACACACACACACACACACACACACACAAACCCAAACCCAAGCACGCACACACACACACACACACACACACACACACACACACACACACACACACACACACACACACACACACACAACACAAGTACGCACACACTCAAACACAAGCACGCACACACACACACACACACACACTCACACACACACACAAACCCAAACCCAAGCACGCACACACACACCCAAACACAAGCACGCACACACACACACACACACACACAAACCCAAACCCAAGCATGCACACACACACACACACACACACACACACACACACACACACACACACACACCCAAACACAAGTACGCACACACCCAAACACACGCACACACAAGTACGCACACACCCAAACACACGCACACACACACACACACACACACACACACACACACAAACCCAAACCCAAGCACGCACACACACACACACACACACACAAACCCAAACCCAAGCATGCACACACACACACACACACACACACACACACACACACACACACACACACACACACACACAAGTACGCACACACCCAAACACACGCACACACACACACACACACACACACACACACACACAAACCCAAACCCAAGCACGCACACACACACCCAAACACAAGCACGCACACACACACACACACACAAACCCAAACCCAAGCATGCACACACACACACACACACACACACACACACCCAAACACAAGTACGCACACACCCAAACACAAGCACGCACGCACACACACACACACACACACACCCAAACACAAGTACGCACACACCCAAACACAAGCACGCACACACACACACACACACACACACACACAAACCCAAACCCAAACACAACACACACACACACACACACACACACACACACACACACAAACACAAGTACGCACACACCCAAACACAAGCACGCACGCACACACACACACACACACACACACACACACACACACACACACACACACACAAACCCAAACCCAAGCACGCACACACACACCCAAACACAAGCACGCACACACACACACACACACACACACACACACACACACACACACACACACACACACACACACACAAACCCAAACCCAAGCACGCACGCACACACACACACACACAAACCCAAACCCAAGCACGCACGCTCACACACACACACACACACAACACACACACACACACACACACACACACACAACACACACACAAACCCAAACACAAACACACGCACGCTCTCTCTCTCTCGCTCTCTCTCTCTCTCTCTCTCACACACACACACAGACACACACAAACCCAAACACGCTCACGCTCTTTCTCTCTCTCTCTCTCTCTCTCTCTCTCTCTCACACACACACACACATACACAAAGAATATGTTATTAATTTTTTTATTCTAAGCTTTTCATTGGAAACAGTTTCAAAATCATATATATATATATATATATATATATATATATATATATATATATATATATATATATATATATTACTTACATACACAGAGAGAGTAAGCATACTCTTGTATATATAAGCATACTCTTGTAATATTTAAAATAATCCTGTCTAGCTTACATTTTATTATCATTTTGTATTAAAATATATGAAATCGATAATAACAATACTATGTATCAGTATGGCTGTAGTCTGGTAATATAATATATATTAAATGTATTTGTCGTTTTGTAGCAGAATAATTGTTAAAGTGTAATTACTCAAAAAAAATAAATCTTAAATCCAGTCCTTATTGAAATTGTTTTTCAACAGTTGATTTTCATGATGAAATCATTGAGTGCTTGGTTTTATGTAATTGCAATTTTCCCGTGTTTTTTTTTTTTTTTTTTTTTTAACAAACTCAATAACCTCTCGGCAGCTTGGTTATTTAATAATCGACGTTGAATGTGTTCATAACTTGGAGTTGGTTTCATTTTGCAGGTTTCCCTTTGTGTGCATTATTACATTTATGCTTAATTATCCCGCATTTTTCGCTTCTGCGCGTTATGCAATATTATTTTATCCTGAAATTTCACACGGTCCTTTATTGTTTGGGATAATTATTGAAAGCACGGGAAGTGTAAATTATAGTGTGTAAATTATTCGCTAAGAATGGTGTGTGATACGGAGGGAAAATGTTGACCGTGTATGGAGAGTTTGAAATGAAGAGCATGCACATTGTTACAGAAAAAACAGAAGTGTAGAATGTATGAGGGGTAAGAGTAGAGTGTGATAAAGGACAAAATAAAGAATGAGGGGGTTTTGTGTTAGCACGGCAGCTTATGTTACCGGTCCTAAAGCCTTGACCGATCACCGGCCTGTCAGGAAACTGACTGTGCCGCTTATCAACCCCTGTCAAGAAGCAGGGGCCGGACCGTGTGCCAGCATCGGGCGTTGGAGTGCATTTGAAGGAGAGGGTTGCGAGTTAGGTTAGGTTATATTAAGTTAACTTAAATTAAAAACAATGGATTTGATTTTTGTTATCCTATCGGGATAGTTGTTGAGTCTTTTAATCAACAGTTATGATAGACGAGGCCGTGTCAAAATTACTTTTCAACATGGTTTAATAAATAATAGATTAGGTCGTACACTTTTTTGACGTGTAATAAAATGGTTTGACAACTGTTTAAGCCACTGATACATTAAGTAGTAGATGAGACAAAGTGGTATCAAAGGCCGAACCGGCGAACGAGTTAGAAAGGTTTTCCAAGAACCTCTTAAACTGTAGGGGTTTACGCGCTGGAGTGGAAAGAGTCATCCGTTTATTTATCTCACTCACCCTTTCTCAGAGAGTGTGGAAGAGAGGGGACTGACTAGAATCCAGTCTACAGGTCGGAAAACTACCTGCCTACCCTCGACAAACCAAGAGAGTGACTAATTCACAGCCCTGGAATCCCGGCCAGCCATTAGATCGATAGTAGTCTTCAGATTAGACCCTACGGTTTCGAGGTTTAGTAGAGCTAGACCATCCCGTCTGGTTTATTCCGCTCACGTGAGTGCTAAGTAGATCTTCATCGACTTCAAGGTGACCTTACACATTGAATGCATCTAAAGACTAGAGTTGGGTTTAGTGGGAGACAAGCAGTAGTGCAATCAGACCATAATAGTCTCCTTCAGATGTCAGACCTAGTAATTGTCATTTACTTCCACTACAAGGAATGCTAAGTAGACCTTCGTCGACTTCAAGGTGACCTTGTGTACATGGAACGTATCTCCAGACTAGAGAGTTGAGTGGGAGACATGCAGCAGCGCAATCAGACCATAAAAATCTCCTTCAGATGTCAGACCTAGTACTTACTACCTACTTTCAGTACAAGGAAAGCTAAGTAGACCTTCGTCGACTTCAAGGTGACCTTGTATACATGAAACGTATCTCCAGACTAGAGAGTTGGGTGGGAGACATGCAGCAGCACAATTAGACCATTAAAGTCTCCTTCAGATGTCAGACCTAGTACTTACCACCTACCTCCAGTACCAGGACACAAAAATATCTGTTCCTTATTTCTACCTCTAAATCACAGTACCAAAGGGTCACAGTTGTTTTGCTGACAGTTGAAACTAAGTAAGTACGTCAAACTCCCCCGCCCCCACATCAAAGAATTCACATGAAAATCCTTCCATATATACCCTATCATGATATGATTATTATTGCATATCCTATCACATTCTAACCTTTATCCACATTCCGTTATCTTATAAGCCATTGACATTGAATTCTACGAATAACTTCTTCATCTATGGCGCTACATTCCGATGTGTACATCGGCCTTTTAAATGGTCTTCGCCGTGTAGCTCGATCTTGTGCCGCTCATTTTCAGTACCTCACACTCAGCAGGGTTCTGGAATCATGAGCGACGTAATCCATCCATCTAAGTCTAGGTTGTCCTTTTACTCTCATTTTTCGGATAATTCCATCGGATGGTTTTTCGATGTACGTAAACCGAAGGGGCGTTTGTGTGTGCATGCTGATGAGTTTATTTTAGTTTGAGTTGTAACATAAACCGTAATGGTTTATTTATATTAGTTTTTATGATGTTTATTTTTTGGTTGAGTTGTAACTGAAAACCGTAGGAGGCATATATATATATATGCTGATACGTATTCCTTCACGGATGGAAAAATATGATGAATAGTTACTATCTGGAGTACATCCGTTCATTCTGCAGTCCATAAATTCGCAGTTCCGACGTTTCGCTAGAATCTCATCCAGCATTGACGAGGTGAACCCAACAACAGTAGAAGAGCGAGTGAAGAGCGCAGATAACTCGGCTCCTATATAAACGTCGGAACTGCGAATTTATGGACTGCAGAATGAACGGATGTACTCCAGATAGTAACTATTCATCATATATATATATATATATATATATATACACGTAATGTTATTTGATTTATATTAGTTCTAATTTATTTATAAACGGTAACTAAAATAATTTTTTTTGTTGATCTAAGTAGGAATTGACTTTAATTCCATTTTGTTTATGTTGTTTGTTTTGGTTGTATTGTAAAAAAAAAATCAAAGGTGTACAAACACAATAGATGGGGCTGTTGCTCGACATGTTATACCACTCAATAGTATGATATTGAAACCAAACGGTTTTTTGATATTTTAAGCTTGGCAACAAAACTCAGGACCCTCGTAATGCTTATAGTTGATTAGGAAGGTACTTGGAGGAGTGAAAATGAAGCCAACGTATTTGTGTAAACAGCTATAATATTCCATCACCTGCAGAAGGAGAACATGTATGAGGGAGCATAACAGTATGAAGGCTAGGATATGCAAATTTAATAAGCCAATGGCTTACATGTAATTACTCTACAGTGTCTAGATAATATTGGCAGCGTTTTATGTTCACATGTAGATTTATTAATTATAGGTCTCTGGTAAAGGCTGATCAATGTAGTTGCCTCCAAATATACCATCGCTCTTACTTAATAACCTGCCCTAATGTCATCTGCAAACTGACATCTTATACAGTATTTACTACTGACGTATCATTGATAATAGTTTCTCTAACCTTTTATCCTCTTCGCAATAATTACAATGCAGGAAACAACGTTAGAACAGTACTTGTTGTGGTCTCGAGGCAGGCAATTTCATGAATCAACGCAGTAAACACAATTACGCCAACAATTTGTTATGACGGATATTCCCTAAAGCCCCGGGCTATGCTAAACGCCTTTCGCAAGGACGTACATTATCAAGGCTTCAAGGAGGCCGTTAGAATCTTAGTCCTATTTGCTGGCTTACAAAAACAATTTGGGTTTAAATATACTCATAAAATAAAGAGTCTATCGTGGAGTTTCGTCTTACACAAGGGTTAAACATTCTAATATGTGCTTGTTGAATGCAATTTTTATAAATAGTTTGTGAAAGTCTTCAAAGGTAAAACTGATTTCAGAAACTAGTTGATTTTATATTATTAAATCGTTTTTTCATGAGGGTTTTTTATTGGGAACAAACAAATGGATACTGTCATCACTTGGGTTGTTGACAGACATATGTAGAAACATTGTTTTGCGTGAACATGTACTATTTTATTATGACGTTACTTCTTAACCTGATATCTATTTATATTGTCGAATCATATATAATAGCTCTTATACCCCGTATCAGGGTAAATTGTGACAAGTCAGGTAACTGGAGAATTAGGAACTGCCCGGCCGATGAATAGGCAGGGACGGCCCGGCGAGTAGACATTATAAGAGAAACATTGATACTGTATTCTTAATTATTATTAAACAAACAATTGCGTGTTTATCTCTTGTTATTCGGCCAATTTTAAGTGTCAATACCGGCTACGCTTCGACATAATTACGCTTTGTAATAAGCTTCAGTTTCAACACTTCAAGCCGATCGATTAACTTGAGACAAAGACGTAATTGTTTATTTCATAATAATTAAGGAAACCGTATCAATGCGTATTTATTAGATAAACGTTTTTAAGTTGAGTAATGGGTGATGCGTCACTAATGGGATGTACTCGCCGGGGCGTCCCCGCCTATTCATCGCCTGAGCAATTCCTAATCCCCCAGCTACCTGACTTGCCTCAACTTACCTTGAGACGGAGCCACGCAGTAGCGCTGTTTCTGCCGAGGGTATATAAGTCTATTTTAGTTATATAATTCTATTTTTCAAAATACTTCTGATCCATATGACGTTCTCGCGATAAAATGCATATTAAATATTCAAGCCAGCGATGTTTAGAGGTCAGTAGTGTCTTTTCGCGCCGGCTAGACATAAACACTGTAACCAGTTTTAAAGGTTAGGCTATAGTTAACAGGGTTATGACAAGTTTTTAAATATTTGACTCTTTTAGTAGAACGATTCTCATTAATATTTGTAAGATGTACTCTTTTTCCACGCATTTCAGACAGATTAAATAGTCATACTCCTTTTATCGGCTAGAAAAAAACTAATTAATTTCATTTTTGAAATTCACGACAAAATTCAACGCAACTCTTGCTGGTAGTTTTAGAAGTGTCAGGTAGTGTCTCTTTGTGCCGGCTAGACTTAAAGACCTATAAATTATATCGATTACCGTAGCAATATTGCTTACACAGGCGGCGATTTATATATACTTTGGAGTAATGGTATTTATATCGCAAACACTGTGAAGCTATTATTAAAAAGGGTAAATATAAATTTTATATTCGGTAAAGGGTTAACGATCCTGTACGTAATACTCAACGTTCTTGACCTTGACCTTCCGTCGAGTATTTTAGTTGTCCACGCTGAAAGTCGTAAAGGAAAAGAAAAGTATATATTCGCCAAGTTGTAGAAACAAATTCAGCGTACACGGTGATTTTAATAAAGAGTAGAATTATAGTTCGTGAACCTGTTTTTTGTTTAGGGTAGGTGTTTTTCAAATTTTACATATCAATAAGGAGAAATTATTTTTTAAAATTTCATACATAGTAGCTACAGTTTATTTTAAAATTGCAGTTACAAAACAACTTCAAATGAAAATGTTATCATTATTTAATTTAGTAACTTGCATTATGTTTATTAAAATTTTTTTTAAATGCATTTTGTAAGTGTTGTTCTTTCAATTCGCTCACTATCCATATACCAATCAGCAAATAGACACCTCCTCTTTATTTTGATAAAAAGCATGGTCTAGGATTACGACTCTCAAACAACACATTCTTTTACTTTCTTTGCGATCATTATTAGCTCCTCTTCAAAATGGCGGAAACATAGACTAGACGTATCAGGTAAATAAAGGAAAGAGTAGGAAATGGGTTGGTGGATGACGTTAGGATAAATGGACATTTTGCTGTGGGATAGAGGGCGTGAGGAAACAGAATTTTGGAGTAAGTTCAGGAAAGAGTAGGAAATGGGTTGGTGGATGACGTTAGGATAAATGGACATTTTGCTGTGGGATAGAGGGCGTGAGGAAACAGAATTTTGGAGTAAGTTCAGGAAAGAGTAGGAAGTGGGTTGATTGATGACGTTGGGATAAATGGACATTTTGCTGTGGGATAGAGGGCGTGAGGAAACAGAATTTTGGAGTAAGTTCAGGAAAGAGTAGGAAGTGGGTTGGTTGATGACGTTGGGATAAATGGACATTTTGCTGTGGGATAGAGGGCGTGAGGAAACAGAATTTTGGAGTAAGTTCAGGAAAGAGTAGGAAATGGGTTGGTGGATAACGTTGGGATAAATGGACATTTTGCTGTGGGATAGAGGGCGTGAGGAAACAGAATTTTGGAGTAAGTTCAGGAAAGAGTAGGAAGTGGGTTGGTTGATGACGTTGGGATAAATGGACATTTTGCTGTGGGATAGAGGGCGTGAGGAAACAGAATTTTGGAGTAAGTTCAGGAAAGAGTAGGAAATGGGTTGGTGGATAACGTTGGGATAAATGGACATTTTGCTGTGGGATAGAGGGCGTGAGGAAACAGAATTTTGGAGTAAGTTCAGGAAAGAGTAGGAAATGGGTTGGTGGATGACGTTAGGATAAATGGACATTTTGCTGTGGGATAGAGGGCGTGAGGAAACAGAATTTTGGAGTAAGTTCAGGAAAGAGTAGGAAGTGGGTTGATTGATGACGTTGGGATAAATGGACATTTTGCTGTGGGATAGAGGGCGTGAGGAAACAGAATTTTGGAGTAAGTTCAGGAAAGAGTAGGAAGTGGGTTGGTTGATGACGTTGGGATAAATGGACATTTTGCTGAGGGAAAGAGGGCGTGAGGAAACAGAATTTTGGAGTAAGTTCAGGAAAGAGTAGGAAATGGGTTGGTGGATGAAGTTGGGATAAATAAACATTTTGTTGAGAGAAAAAGGACGTGAGGAAACAGAGAATTTTTAGCATGTCCAGGAAAGAGTAGGAAATGGGTTGGTGTATGACGTTGGGATAAATGGACATTTTGCTGGGGGATAGAGGGCGTGAGGAAACAGAATTTTGGAGTAAGTTCAGGAAAGAGTAGGAAATGGGTTGGTGGATGAAGTTGGGATAAATAAACATTTTGTTGAGAGAAAAAGGACGTGAGGAAACAGAGAATTTTTAGCATGTCCAGGAAAGAGTAGGAAATGGGTTGGTGTATGACGTTAGGATAAATGGACATTTTGCTGTGGGATAGAGGGCGTGAGGAAGCAGAATTTTGGAGTAAGTTCAGGAAAGAGTAGGAAATGGGTTGGTGGATGAAGTTGGGATAAATGGACATTTTGCTGTGGGATAGAGGGCGTGAGGAAACAGAATTTTGGAGTAAGTTCAGGAAAGAGTAGGAAATGGGTTGGTGGATGACGTTAGGATAAATGGACATTTTGCTGTGGGATAGAGGGCGTGAGGAAGCAGAATTTTGGAGTAAGTTCAGGAAAGAGTAGGAAATGGGTTGGTGGATGAAGTTGGGATAAATGGACATTTTGCTGTGGGATAGAGGGCGTGAGGAAACAGAATTTTGGAGTAAGTTCAGGAAAGAGTAGGAAATGGGTTGGTGGATGAAGTTGGGATAAATGGACATTTTGCTGAGGGAAAGAGGGCGTGAGGAAACAGAATTTTTAGCATGTCCAGGAAAGAGTAGGAAATGGGTTGGTGGATGAAGTTGGGATTAATGGACATTTTGCTGAGGGAAAGAGGTCGTGAGAAAACAAAGAAGTTGGGAGAAAGTTGGATTTTCACTAAATCACCTGTTCAATGTCTAACTTACATCCGTATGTTTCAAAGCTGGTTTTCCTGAACCATGGTTATTATCGTCGAAACATGTGTTCGAATGAGACGTAAAAAAATCCCGAAATTTAATTAGTCTCGACTGGTGCCACACTCCCCATCCGCGGTAGTGATTCACCGGCTGATTCACAGGAAGCATCCGCGTAACTAATGACAGAGTTTTGCTCCGCGTTGACATTTGCCTAGACCAGGGGTGCACAACCTGTTTGGAACGGTTGGCCAAATAATTGCTCGTTTTACTCTCGCCGAACTAAATTTACCGAGTTCAACAATTGGAATACGTTTTATTTAGTTGTGCTTACATTTTAAAATATTATACCCTACATTTTATGTTATAGTATGCGTAAATACCATACATCAGCCATATACAGCCATTTTATAATATATAATACCATACATACAGTAACAATAACCAATAATTCCCTATCTGTATAATGTTGCAATGTTAATATTACTTGAGGGTTAAAAACATGATACAACTTTAACCTCGAAAGTTATATCGATTGTTATAAATATAAAATGGAAATCTGAAAAATTGATATTTTAGGGCGAAGTTTGTGACTGTTTTCATTTTAATAAATGTTTAATGTTTGCGGTTGCTATTTTAAAAGTTGATTCCAAGCGACTGTCAAATAAACACGTACGAGTTTTAGATCAGATAGTTTTCATCAACGAAAAAGCATGTTCACAAATAAATGTACTACTGAAAAAATTCAAATTCAATCAAATACGTCTCACACATTAGCATTTTTAGAGGTAGATAATTGAAAAAAATAAATAATGAAACTTCAAAGAATTTTTAACTTGGTTCATTCTTAACTAATGCTGCAGATCAATAAGTTTAAGGTGAATATTGTCTAAAATCCTGCTATAGTACGGGGATAATGTGCTGGCTTATGCCTTTCCCTATGAAATAGCATTACGTTTCTCCAAATTCAAGAGCGACATGTTAGAGTTGGCTGCGGGTTGTGCACCCCTGGTCCATACAAAACTAAAAGTTTTATTAAACGATTATAAACTTAACTCAACTTTTTATGTAAAGTTATATTACAAAAAAAAACACATATGCTAATTATTGAAATTCTTTATATACTCATCTTCATTTCTGTTAGGAATTTCTATATATTTCAGTACAGTTTTCTGCCTTTCCTAACGTTACAGTATTATTCTCTGTAGACGAGTTTCGGAGTGACTCCTTTTTCAAAACTTTAATCGTACTCAAATCACATTCAACTTAGTCAGCCGGAGTTAAAAGGGAGCACGTTTTGAGTGTTTGAAAATGGAGTCACTCCGGAACGCGTCAACAGAGAAGAATATGCTAACGTTAGAAAAGACAGAAAACTGTACTCAAATATGTGTGTTAATTATTATTTTTAGATTTAGTGTTTGCCTAATTGTGTGGTTGAGATATGTTTACTTGTGAACTATATTTTCAAGGATAGTGAAATGCTACTAAGCACTTTAAATAATTACTGTATCTTGTTATTGTTTTTTTATTTGTTTTGGTGGAACGTGTTTAGCTTTAGCAATTGCTCCAGGGTCTAGGCACAACAGTATACATAGTGGTTGCTGAAAAAGTATTATTCGGCAACTTGTGGACCTTAATTATTCAGTCGTATTGATAGAATATTTTATTTTTTTTTTTTGTAATATTTTCCATTGTTAGATTATATACCCTATGGTCATCTCAACTTGCATAATCGTCGCAAGTCAGTTTTAACCATTGGTTTTATTTTGTTAGTTATTTTATTCCAAAATCAGTTTTCAAATGACATTTTAGTTAGGCAGTGATAACCATGATTGGTTTTTCGCCGGGGGGGGGGGGGGAAGATCACCGCAAGTTACAAAATAGACCAATTAGACTTGCAGGTATAGCATTGCATTATTTCCGTTAAAATGTCTTGCATTATGGGATAATAATATACATTATAGAACACTACTATACCTGATCCCAATCCTCCTTCAGAAGGGGTATTTCATGTCCAGATCTTATAACTAGCTGCTTATCATCCTCTGGAACTAGACCCTGGATTACCCAGGTCTATTAGTTAGTCTATATGTAGTTTGGGGTATAGGCCTATATACTAGAACCTGACAACTTACGCTTGAAACATTATACCCATCTCCTTCACCTGGCATGTTTCATGTCCATACCTTATTCTATCTCCTTACCATCTGTTACAACGTAACTCTCTCTCTCTCTCTCCCCCCCTCTGTCTGTCTGTCTCTCTCTCTCTCTCTCTTCTCTCTCTCTCTCTCTCTCTCTCTCTCTCTCTCTCTCTCTATATATATATATATATATATATATATATATATATATATATATATATATATATATATAATGGTGGATAAAATTACTTACAATAGTAATATATTAACTTCATATATATATATATATATATATATATATATATATATATATATATATATATATATGTGTAAAATATGTAGAAAAACTATAGATAAATCAAATAATAACATAATAGGAAAACGGAGAATCAACAACCACTTGGTAAATAATGTAAGAGAAAAAATTTGGAAAACTTTTACATTCACAGGTAACGAAATAAACAAAATTACAAGATTATTTAAAGAAACATTTACAAATTACTAATAAAACTGACAGTAAAATTTAAAAAATAAACAATAATCACATTGGTTAATAATATGCACGAAATAAATGGTATATGTAATATAAAATGTCAAAATTGTAATGAAATATATGTAGAGAAACAAAGAAAATTAAAAGAAAGATACAAAGAACATTAAACGCTTTTATTAAACCGAACATATACAAATCAAATTTGGCTACTCATTGTGTCAATAATGGACACAAACTTCCTGAAATAGAAAATACAAGTTTAATAAAAGAATTAAACAAAGGGTTAAAGATGAATATATATTCAAATTCAAGGGAATTCAAAACACCAAACTATTTACAACGTCATCGATGGTATGGCAAAAACTAAAGTATAAAGATTTACTTCATAAAAATATAAAGATATACAAAGGAATATAAAGGGAATATATATAAAGGTATAAATATATACTTTATTGAAGTATAAACATATAATTGTTTGTAGTACGTATGATTTATTTATTTTTTTAAATATTTTTTTTATATCCTTGTTTTTCCTGAAGATGGTAATACTTATTTTATTCGGAAAAGCTTTGAATAATATATATTAAAACTATTCTTGTTTTTGAGATATTTTTATTCATTAAATACACACACACATACACACACACACACACACACACACACACACACACACACACACACACACACACACACACACACACACACACACACACACACACACACACACACACACGCACGCACAGATGTTACAAAACTACACTATACACCCCTGCGCAAGAGCGCACATAATGAACCATTACAGAGTACAACGACACCGATTAGAGAAAAATTGATCCGCTTGAGTGGGGACTGATATTATTTTTATTCAATAAAGCCACGACACTTATTCCTCCGTCATTATTACCTTCACAAGCCTAGTCTAAATAGAATTTCCTTTACTTAACATCAAACTTGTGAATAAGTAAACCTCTAATAACAGTCAAATGTTTTTTCTGAAATAAATATTCTTCGAATGTAATAGTGTACATACTTAGTAACTTGTATTAGTTCCAGGGTACTGCAACAATAGTAACTAGAAATATGTTTCGATTACATTCGGTAGTACTACACTACGTAGTAATTTCGATTTATTTAAGAGGCTAACATTTGTTTACAAATTATTGACCATTTTTATATGGATAAGTAAAGACGGGATATGTATACGTATATAGACTCTCTCTCTCTCTCTCTTTCTCTCTCTCTCTCTATCTATCTATTTATCTATCTATCTATCTATCTATATATATATATATATATATATATATATATATATATATATATATATATATATATATAAAAAACAAGGGCTCGAACTGTATCTTTTTTATTGAGGGAGACGGAATTATATGTATTGCTAAAAGAAAAGTAGATGTTTTTATTGTTCAATTGTGAATTTATTTAGTTAAATATTACAACGATTTCCTGAGACGAGTATCCTATACCTTATACGTACATAGATCCGGTGAGTGACAATAAAATCTATAATGTTTCCACCAGTCATTGGAATGTACGGACATAATTATTGGACCGCCGAGCGGGTAAAATGTGTTGAGCTATAACCAGTATTGGATTTGAACACTTATCATATAGTCTGCCAACGGAACTACAGTTTTACAGTGTGAGCGATGTGTTATTGTATAGCCAACAATATAGAAAAATTGCTAGCATAAAACAGGGAGGTCGTTTGAGAGTCAGGCAGCCTGGTTTTGGACTTTGCTTGTGTTTGAATGCTACCACAAATTTTGTGAATTTTATAAATTCGTATGGACGATCGATTGTTTATTGTGGATTAATTTAAGTTTAACTGGTCTGCCCAAACCCGAATGCAGTAGATTAAGGATAACATCTGTTTTTGTCTCACTTAGAGGTTACTTTGATGTTATGTTTAATAAATATTTTTCTTTTTGTTACGTTTTTAAAAGTCTGGTGTATTTTAGCTTATATATAAGAAGAAAGCAAGTAATTAAGAAATAAGATAACGGCAGATGATTTCTGAAGAATTTCTAACGATGTTAAATACTGGAGTTTTGAAATTTGAGTTTTACTATTTTATTGTGCATACTTTAGTAGGTCTCACACGTCAATTCGGTTTGGAAAATCGAAATATTAATGAAATATGTTTTCGTATATATATATCCTATATATATATATATATATATATATATATATATATATATATATATATATATATATATATAGTTTTCTTTAAATTTTAAATTAAGGGCTTCAAATTATTTTATTCATAGATATTTCCCCACAGCAGATCTCTCATTGCTATCCCAGTTTCCCATGTGTGTATATATATATATATATATATATATATATATATATATATATATATAATACGTTTTCTTGTTTAATAATTTAAAACAACACAGGTTATTCAAATACAAGAATATTTATTATTTTATATCCATATAAAATAATAAATATTCTTGTATTTGAATAACCTGTGTTGTTTTAAACTATATATATATATATATATATATATATATATATATATATATAGTTTTCTTTAAATTTTAAATTAAGAGCTTCAAATTATTTTATTCATAGATATTTCCCCACAGCAGATCTCTCATTGCTATCCCAGTTTCCTTAAATTTCGCTTTTTTGGCTCATTTTTCCAACCGTCCAACGTGTTTTTAGGCAAGTCCACAAGTCAACAGGCGGTTACGTATGAATCAAACCTGAACCAAGTGCTTATCCCTTCCTTAAAATCTCTTAGTTTCGTTTTATTCTTTCACCACCCTATTATTTTCATTTGTCTTTGAATTTAATACTCTTCTATCTTCCTTGTATATGCATTTTCTGTTTTGTCTTTCCCAACTGTTTCATTCGTTTTCCTTCACTATGTGTCAGTACTCAAGGCAGAAAAGTAATATTTACTCGAAATGCCAATGTAAGTTATTTAATAAAGAATTGAATCACTGTGATTCGACAATGGTCAAGTGACCGAAAGGCGCCTCATCACTCAAGGTAAAATCATTGCACTTAATATTGGATAAAATTACTTACAATAGTAATATATTAACTTCATAAAGTCAGTGCAACGGAAAAACAATGGATAACGTAAAATACCAAGAATTTAATACCTACCAAGGTAAACAACTGTACCGTAAATATCTTAACCTCAAAATCAAACTCCAGAATTGCATCAACAAAATACATTTTAATAAAAAATGCTTAACATTTAATATAACACCAAAATACGCTAAATTACACTTAAAAAATAAACAAAACACTATTATCAATAAAGCAACAATAATAGTCGAATTACACATAATTAAACAAAACATTAAATCTGCCTACCATAAAAAAAGTGAGTGATTCGACAATGGCCAAGTGACCGAAAGGCGCCTCATCACTCAAGGAAAAATCATTGCACTTAATGGTGGATAAAATTACTTACAATAGTAATATATTAACTTCATATATATATATATATATATATATATATATATATATATATATATATATATATATCTTATGATAGGATCACAATATTAAGTGCAAAACTATCAAGTCGTTCATTTAGAAAGCGAAAATTCATTATTACGATTAATATAATATTCATATACACAGTATTAACATCAAGTGCAATCCACTACAAATTTTAAAAATGTATATTATGATTAACGATTGAAAGTAGGAATTGAAAAAATATGCTTGGTTTTTAGACACCCTATTTATGCTAGTATGACGATATAGGCTTTTATACGGTCTAGTTTTACCACTGTCCTTTTATTGCTTCACGATGTACAATTTAGGCAAAAAGGACGGCGTATCTTGTCTCAGCAAAATAGAATGGACCTTGGGTACTACTTATGGCCAGATTTACCTGATGTCGCTCGTAGTTTTAGATGCTGCTTGTACTTACCATATTTCTATCGTCTTTTGTTAGGTATATATTTTATTGCGTTGTGGATGGATGTATTGGGAGAGATACTGAATATCTTTCAGTCATGTGTACGATTTGCGTCACTGGGCCGGCATCGCTCGGCGTGATTCACAGCTGTTGGCACGAAGCAACAAACACGCGTATTTGCCAATCGCAGCCTTGGCGCAAACACTCACTGGCCGATTTTAAGCGGAAATGAGAATCGTTCGAATTCACAGTCCGAAAAATACGTCATGGAAACAACAATAAGGTGAAAAGTTCACTTTGTTAGTATAAAGAAATTACAAAATGTCTAAAACAAATTCATACACAAATTAATTAACACATTTTTATTGTAATTATTGAGTTAGGTATAAAATTTCTATTTGATGCATCATGTTTAAATTAGGGTTAGTAACTGTTTTTTTGACAGGCGGGAGTGGCTACGTCTACTGTATAAATATGGAAGAGTAACCTTATTTTCATCCGAGTTGTAAGTTAGATATTGTAGTAGTAACGCTCACTGATGATGACTTTGTCATTGAAACGCGTTTGAGTTAATAAATGATTAATTTGTGAGTTTTGTGTATGTTTTTATTTGTTTTAATATAACCTCACAATCTAAGCTCAAAGAGTAGTTGTACGAAATGTCTAGTTTAGTTAATTTTATGTGAGAACTTTTTTATTATTATATATAATGGAACTTACAATACAAATATTGACAAAAACTCCAGTGCCACAATAATAATCCAAATTAACTAATATTAGACGTAATAACTAATATTAGAAAAACTCCAATGCCACAAAGACAATTAAAATTACAAAATACATAAGATCAAACCATTATGCACATTTCGATGACCATGTGATCATCCTCAGTGGGTGATATTAGGAAATAACAATCTAGAATACAATAATTTACAAACTAGACTGGCCTAGTCCAGAACGTTAGTATAGTTTCCAAATTATTATATAATAGATTATAATTTTGTAATAAGACCATCTGAGGATGGTGGTCCTCAGACCATCGAAATGTAGGCCTACATAGGGATTTAATTTTAGGTAACTTGTAATTTTAGCTATCTTTGTGGTATTGGGATTTTTGGCAATATTTTCACTGTAGTATACTGTACATCTGTGTTCTTGATATTGTAAAAAACGGATCTCGAGTAATTCCAGCAACGTTTACATACGTATCATGCAGGCAAGCTTTTCGGAATTATTCTACAACGTTAGCGAGATAACTCGTATACGAATTGTCCTCCAGCCTGAAGTGCCTACAGTGCAAATATCTGCAACGTTGCTTTATATAAGCCTAAGCTCAGAATATTTCTCGTTCCCTACGTTGGACCTAATGATGTTTATTACTATCCGAAATAAGCTACTACCAACAGTAATGTTCCTCGGACTCTACTATACTGGCAGATTGTTGTAAACATAGGCGAATTTAATGCCCTATAAAAGCTATATACATCTTTAAAAAATCATTAAAATCACCATACGTAAAAAGTTTAATGCCTTTTAACGTAATTTTTATTTAGACATATAAAACATTTTTAAAAACAAATAGCAATTAACAAATGTAAAAACTTTAACCATATGTTAGTTAAAAAAAAAAAAATAGTCTAATCCTAATTGACATGCATAAAATGAAACATTTTTTTAAAATAAGGAATTATACTCTCTCTACAAACACGTGTGCACTTAGCACACGCTCCGGATAGAGATTTTCAAGCGTATAGTAGGTTTTTTTGTTTGAAAATGTTAGTTATTTTTAAAATTAAAAATAGAAGGACCATGCTTTCCGTAAGTCGACCAGCAAATAAATACCCATGTTGGGTATTAGCCTACTTAAGTAGTCTACAGGTAAAGTGTAAGTAATGTGCATTACAATATCTTTAAAAAGAGTCATATAAGTTATACATTAACAAGTTATAAAAAAACAAATGTTCAAAGTAAATTCTCACTTGGGTCAAGAAAGAAATATTTTAATTAGTTTTAATAAACAATAACTATATATATATATATATTAGGCCTACATATAGGCCTAATAGAATTACAATATTAAATGGAAAAACGTCTTGTCAAAGTAACAAATCATTATTACAAACCAATTTCCATCGTATGTAAGACACGATTTTGGTTTAAAGATTCATATATCTCTTTAAGAAAAAAAATTCCCGCTATTGGAAAGTTGGCTCAGTGCCAGGGTCCTGGATTTCAAACAAGTTGACAATTAGTTCGAATCCGATCTAAGCAACAACTTTTTTTTATTAAAAATTAATGAATTTTTATTTGAAAAATTGTATTAACTTAAAGTGTTACACACTACAAACAAAAAAAATTGTATTTTAACCCCTGAGTGAATGAATGATAGATATTTTACTAACCCTACTAGAGTTTATTAAAAATCCAGTTGTGCTGGATATCAAATAAGTAGTAATTCATTATAAGACAACTTTTTTAAATTTAATTAATGAATAAATGTTTGAAATTGAGTGGATGTATAATAGAGTGTTTTTATTATTAACGATTGAACAATTTATCTTATCAATAATCTTATTATTAACATCTGAACAATATACATATCGTGAGTGTGAACTAATAGTAGGAAATGAAAAATGTACGTTTGCTAAAATAGTAATGGTCATTTACACGTATACAATTTTACATGTTTTCAAAAAAAAAAAATAAATGAATCTTTTTATTTGTAAAGTGGTTATATTATCGATTACGAAATTTTGTTTGATTTTGATAGTATAAAAGAAGAACTAAAAACGAAAAGTTAAAGAACGATAAATATTAATATTAATTAAACAATGTTCACTTGGAAGACTGCGTTACTCGTAACAAGTAAATGTAATATTAAACAATTACAAAATTGTTTAACATAAATCCTAAAAGTACTTACATTTGGGAGTTTAATTGCTAAACATATTTAAAATTACGTTACTCAGTGATATAAAAAACACGTAAAAGTTTCATGTAAAATTTTGTGCACTTTGGTAATAACTTATGAATGGAGTCAGAGTGTCGAGGCTGTTGGAGTGGAGGGGGTGGGGTGTAGGATGTCTAAATGTACTATCAAGTTCGCATTCTTGGTAGTACAGTTGTGTCTAACTGGCAAAACTCGTAACTACAACGTTATACATAGGCAGAATAAGATTAAGAGGTTTTGAAGTGAACCAGTTGGGTTGTGCACATGAACTGTGGAGAAGCTTTAAGATCGGTGCCTCATGGTATAATGAATTGTTTAAGGATTCAGTAAGGAGCACGCGAATAGTCGGAAGGAATTCCTATTTGTGGATAGATGCAGGATACCTTCAACTACTACGGTAGTTAAAGTCTATGTTAAAACAATGCCAGTAGAAGATGAACATTGTTGCAGCTTGGTAGCTTGCTACAGAAGTTCTTGCTAGAACGTTTATGTTACGTCCAAGTCTTGAAGTGAAAATCTCTTCTAGATCTCTTCTGAAAAAAGTGATGCTGCAACATTCAGTTAACGTTGTAAAGACATTTTGCTTTAGATTGCCGAAGATGAAGGAATTATCGCGAATGATTTTGCTTATAATGGAATTGGTTACTGTTACAGCTGTTTTCGTCGTCAAAAATGTTATGTTGAATACTGTCAAATGCAATTTATCATTCAAGAAATGTAATATATTTGTTAAAATTAACTGGCGTATGATTTCGTGCATTGTTTTTGTTCTTCGTGATTTTGTTATGTTTTGTCTTCTTGTACTATATCCTGTTAAAAATGTTAGTTATATATTAATTAATACAAAATATAATTTCTGTTTCAATAAAATTTACTTCGGATGCTAACTTACACACACACACACACACAAACGCGCGCGCGCGCACGCGCATACACGTAAATACACAGATATTTGAAACTGACGTTGTTAAGTAAATTTACAGCCCCTTATAAAACAATACATTTTGATTTATAATTTTGATTTTGCAATTATCTTTATAATATATATAATTTTAAACTCTTATAGTTTCGATGATGCAGATACTCTACCTTTAAACCGTATTTTTGTCTTGACCCTTAATTACATATTGCTGATTTAGTATGGACATCTTCTTGTACCAAAATGTTATTTTCTTCATCCGTTAGGGCTAAAGGTGTTTTTGTGTTTCTCCCATAGTTATAAAGCGTATTTTCATAGCATAGTATCTAAACATGTCTATACTGAACTCGTTTCACTGAATCTATATCATCTTCACCCCCGATGGATTCATTGGGATCTTAATTTTAAAGATATGCTATGTTAATGCAATCACTTATATAAAGACTCATATTAGCGAATAGATCTTTAGATTGTGTTTCTATTAATTGTTTACGTTATGTGTTTTTTTTTTGAAATATAGACAGATTATTTAGTTTGATCAAAAAATATGGGGCGTGAGTAAAGCCGTTAACAGTAACGTTAATTTAATAAACGCAGCCTATGGAAGACTTCTATTTAGGCCTATGGAAGGCTTACAAGAAATAATAATCTATTAATTAGAAGTTTTCTAATTTCCACAAACTACGATTTTGCAAAGAAATATTGAGTCTGTGATGGTGCTTTGAAGCTCGTTGAAACGTCACACTCGGTTACAGGGTTACCTCATGCGATCCACAGCTAGTCCACGTGCGCCCGTTCTAAGTTTTACATTTTAAATATGCTGCCATTGACAGAAGGAGGTAAACAGATTGATGTCTTTTACGGACATTGTAAGTGCGTATTTATTTACACCTCTCAATTTTCTGTACCTAGTTTAATTTTAAATTTATCTTTGATATTTTATTAATAATTTGTTTATGGAATTTTAAAATTATTATAAAATTTGTCATAAAATTAGCCAAGTGAAAAAATTTGACGTTATAAAAAAGAAATTATGTTAAATCCTGGTTGAGGATTAACTCCGAACATTTTCTGTTACACAGTTAGAAATTTCCTTGTTGCATCTTCTGTCTTTACAATTGGAAGTTACAAGCGAACATAAATAAAATTAGTTATACATAAACGAAAAGCTGACTGATAAATTGGAATAAACGAACATATAAACCTTTTCTCTATTAGGTCATACAAAAAGTCGTAAACAACCGTGTAGAAACCTCCAAGGTTTAACAAGCACACTTTCAGCGTTATAAATTGAACGTCCATACTCAAGCTAGGTGTACTCTGGCACGCTTCGCTATGGCAATGAGGTACAAAACGAAGTGTAGAGGTGTAGTTTTGCATTACTTTAGAGACTAAGCCTATGTCATTTTTGATCGAACTATTGCCAGAAACAATCTGATAAGAAATGTTTTCCCAGTTCCTCCCGGTGCATTCAAGAAGAAAATCCTCCCCCACTCGGTTTGAAATAGGCATAGACACATTATTTAGTTTGATCTGAAAAGATGAAGACTGAATAAAGCCGTTGACAATTAGGAATGTAAAATGTATAAACGCAGCCCACGGAAGACTGGAACTAACATAAAGACAGTGTTTAGGGCCCATTAAGCGACACCGACTGTGGCAATTCGCAGTTGGCACGACGTGTGCCAGCCCCAAGACCATGCCTTGTCTGGGCGCTATTTTGAGTTTTACTAACCCTTCGCGCTAATGAACCGAACCACGCAGCACCCCTTTGCGGGGTTAACAACCTCAAATTAAGACAAATAAAGATAAAAATGTCACTGATGCTTCAACAGTGATAATGTTTTTCTTTTACGGGGCAATCCAAAAATGAACGCTCCTAGACAAACACGTCTGTCGCGTTGTTTTCTTTACAGATGACAATCAGCTGCTTGATGACGGATGGTTGTACGAGTGACGAATCTAGAGTCACTGGTAGATATCGTACTGGCCTGATTGGTTAGTTTTAATATTTGGTAAGGATGAAATGAAAATTATTTCGAATTATGAGAGGAATTAAAGAACGGTAAAGGAAGATGAAGGAAATGTTCATAAATAAGAATCAGTTGCGCGGGCGAAATCCTTTCTCAAAGAGGATTTGCATTGCGGGAACTTGCTGCTAAAAGGGTACATTTTGAAAAGTAATTGCCAATTTATATGATTCTAACCGAGTTTGACACCAGGTATACAAATTTACAACATTTTATTCAATTTAAAATTTAGTTGACAAATTATTGAAATAAATTTCTTCTCAACTTTACATTTTAAATTTATTCAATGCACATTAAGTTTAACAGTTTGTTCAGGATTGCGCTTGTTTACAGAATCGGAATAGAGGCTTGCATGAAATAATAATGTAACAAGTTTTCTAATTTCCACAAATTACGATTCTGTAAAGGAATATTGAGTCTATGAGACTTCTTTGAAATTCGTTGAATTCAACATAAGACAAAGACTTTTTTTTAAATTTAATTAATGAATAAATATTTGAACTTGAGGGGATGAATAAAAATGGTGTTTTTATTACTAACGATTGAACATCTGAACAATATATATTAGCAGTGTGAACTAATAGTAGGAATTGAAAAATGTTCGTTTACTAAAATAGTAATGGTCATTTACACGTATACAATTTTACATGTTTTCAAAAAAAAAATAAATGACTCTTTTTATATGTAAAGTGATTATATAATCGATTACGAAATTTTGTTTGATTTTGATAGTATAAAAGAAGAACTAAAAACGAAAAGTTAAAGAACTATAAATATTAATATTAATTAAACAATGTTCACTTGGAAGACTGCGTTACTCGTAACAATTAAATGTAATATTAAACAATTACAAAATTTTTTAACATCAATCTTAAAAGTACTTACATTTGGGAGTTTAAGCGCTAAACATATTTAAAATTGCGTTACTCAGTGATATAAAAAACACGTAAAAGTTTCGGATGAAATTTTGTGCACTTTGGCAATAACTTATGAATGGAGTCAGAGTGTCGAGGCTGTTGGAGTGGAGGGGGGGGGGTGTAGGATGTCTAAATGTACTGTCAAGTTCGCATTCTTGGTAGTACAGTTGCGTCTAACTGGCAAAACTCGGTACTACCCTGTTGTACATAGGCAGAATACGATTAAGAGGTTTTGAAGTGAAACAGCTGGCTTGCGCATATATACTGTGGAAAAGCTTTGAGATCGGTGTCTCCTGACACTAAAGGATATAGTAAAGAGCACGCAAATAGGCGAAAAGAATTCCTATTTGTGGATGGATGCCTTTAACTACTACGGTAGTTAAAGTGATATGCTATGCAATGCAATCGCTTCTATAAAGACTCATATTACCGAATAGATCTTTAGATTTTGATTCTATTAATTGTTTACGCTGTGTGATGTTTTCGAAATATAGACAGATTATTTAGTTTGATCAAAAATGATGGGGAGTGAACAAGGCAGTTGACAGTAAGGAATGTAAATTTTATAAACGCAGCCTATGGAAGACTTGCAAGAAATAATAATGTATTAATTAGAAGTTTTTTAATTTCCACAAACTACGATTCTGCAAAGAAATATTGAGTCTGTGATGGTGCTTTGAAATTCGTTGAAACGTCAACTTGGTTACATCATTTTCTCATGGATAGGCGAACCGCAGCTAGTCCACGCGCTCCTGTTCTAACTTTTACTTCTTAAATATGCTGCCATTGACAGACGGATTTAAATAGATTGTTGTCTTTTACGGACATTGTAAGTGCGTATTTATTTACAGTTTTTTGTCACCTAGTTTAATTTGAAATCAATCTTTATATTTTAATAATAATAAATTGTGGAAGTTTGAAATTAATGTGATATATTCGCCATAAAACTGGGCGATTATTATAATTCTTTTAGTCTATGAAGAAATAAACAGAAACTCAACATTTCAAATTTAAATTCACTAAGTACACATTAAATGCAACAACCTGTGCTGGACCGTTTATTTAGGAGATATAATTAAAGTTTGCAATGATAATGTGTTAACTTGAAGTTTTTTTTATTTTCACCAACTACAATACTGTAAAGACATATTGAGTCTAAGACACTGCTTTAAACCTCGTTAAAACGTCACCCTCTGTTACAGGGTTTCCTGATGTCGCATAGATTGCAGTCTTACGAAGACAGAACAAGCCTATTTACTGACACCTTTCACTGAACTGTTACCTAGTTAAATTTCAAAACTTGATATTTTAATAATAATTTCCTTATGGAATTTGTCATAAAACTAGCTAATTAAAACAATATTTTAACAAAATAATTTTAAAAGAATTATGTTCAATCTTTCTGCGGGAGGATTAACTCTGAACATTATCTGTTACAGTTTGAAATTTGCGTGTTGTATCTTCTGTCTTTACAATTGGAAGTTAGAAGTGAAGATAAAATAAAATATACACAAAGGAAAAGCGGGTTGATAAATTCGAACAGACAAACGTATAAACCTATTCTATACTATATGGTAGAATATAACCGCGTACAAACCAAAGACGAACAGCCGCACATTCAGCCGTATAAACCGAAGATATATTCTCAAACTAGCTGTATCCTGGCCTCTCTTAGTTGTGGTTGGATGGATGAGAAATGAGGTTTAAAAGCATACGTTTAATACAAGTTTAATTTTGTTCGTCTAACCGTTGACAGAATTAATCTGATTATGTGTTTTCCAATTCTTCCTGGCTCCCCCCCCCAATTTCGCCATTTATCATTAGCATTATACGATCATAAATGTTCTTATGTTCATGTCTTAATTTGGAAGGGCTTGATTGAACATATGACTGAAATTCACCGGTGTTGAACTCTGTTTAAGGCGCAAATCCTCATCAAATGAAGCAGTCTTAGTTCGGTTGGGTGCTGGCAATCCCAAATAGCCTCTACTTAATGGTTTGGGAAACTGTGCAGCTCGATCACTACATGATGACACAAAGTACTCGATTAGGGTGAATGTTTCATTCAGATTGTATAATAATCTCCATGGGGTGCAAGTGGATACGTTTGTTTTTGTAATTAAACAATATAATAGGGACCAGGTGCGTCACATGTGATTGTGGTTGTTACGTAGTATGGAGAGTGTTCCTCTCGCCTTGCGGCGGATGGCGTGGTAGCTGGTACACAAATGACCGTGAAGAAGGTTCTTTTGCGGGTATGTTACTGACACAAAAAATAGAAGCGGGTTGCAAGTTGAATCAAAATTTGAGCTCAAACGTTTTGAATTTTTGAAGCGTACACAAACCAACTTAACATTTTTAAGTAAATAAAGTTGCAAATAAAATATTACAAAATAAAATTTATTAAAATTTCTAATATAGCTTAAATTTAAGTCGGACTTTTTACTTTGTGTTAACATAAATTGTGTTTACTGCCATGGTTTTCATAAATATTGACATTTTTTTTGAATTCTTTGCTATATTTTTGTATATGTAATTATGTATTTTAATATTTGTTTACTTTAAATCGGCCGTGACGACTCTTGCTTGTGCGTATTTCTCTTGAGTTAAACATATGCCTCGGGTACATAGACTTATTTTGCCATGAAGGCTGAGTCTCTGTCTTGTCTGATTTACTTTGTGAATAATAGCACCGCGTTTATTTACATCATTATCAAATGATATATTTACACTTAAACGTTATGGATAACCGTGATATTAAAACCGTTATGAAACACAGTTAAAATTAGAAATAATTCAATTTAGTCGTCATTTTTGTGTAATTTTAAGTTTTAATATTAAGTAAACGCCATTTAATTTGAAACTGTTGTCTTGGGGAGGGGGTTATAAATTAGGTTCTAGCCCCACGAAATGTCAGACATTGTATAAAGAATTTTTCATTACGTTCCTGGGCATTTTTATTAAATAAGATGACTACGTCTTTTTCATTTTATTAGATTGTAACATGTTGTCTTTCTGTTTCAGGTATGTACGCAGTCCAGATGCTCGATTTTAAGTAAGTCTTCTTCTGTTTTAATTGTACTTTTCTAAAGATATGGAATCGTACTCCTTAGCCTAATGCAAGTTGTAAGAAATCTTTTCCCATTTTTTAAACGTTTTTAACCAAATTAATTTCTGATTTTGCAGTAATGTACACATTTTTTAAACTCACACAGACACACACAGACACACACACACACACACACGCGCGCGCGCGCACACACACACACACACACACACACACACACACACACACACACACACACACACACACACACACACACACACACACACTGTTACACATTCCTTCACGGATGGAAAAATATGATGAATAATTACTATCCAGAGTACATCCGTTCATCTGCAGTGCATATAATCGCAGTTCCGACTTCGCTCTTCAACTGTTGTTGGGTTCACTTCATCAATGATAGATGAGATTCTAGCAAAACGTCGGAACTGCGATTATATGCACTGCAGATGAACGGATGTACTCCGGATAGTAATTATTCATCATATATATATATATATATATGTGTGTGTATATATATATATATATATATACATATATATATATATATATATATATATATATATATATATATATATATATATATATATATACAGTCGAACCTCTGTATAACGAAGTCGATTAACCAGAGAAAAAATTCGTTGTAGAGAGGTATTCGTTATTGAGAGGTTGTGTTGTCAAGAATGCTCGCACCCAATCTTACTGATCTTACCGCATTACGCATACTGCACTACGTACGTACGGTAATAAAAGGGATACAGTATAATATCGCGAGTTAGTGTAATATTCCAATGTTAATATAGGATAATGTTTTATAATGTCTCAATTGATTTGAAATTCAAGTTGTTAAAAATGTCTTATTGATGTTTTCAGAATGTTTCTTCATTGTACTGTATTAGATATCCATATTCAATATCTTTCATAGGGTCTACTCTGTATAGGCTATTATGATAAGTTATCTAATGCTTATGAAAACTTATAGTCACAATCTTTTTTAAAATTCTTTTTCTGTAGTGTAGCTTTAAATTTTTTATTACTCCCTGATCTAGCGGTTGAAGAATCGATGTAACATTTGGTGGAAAGAAAAACACATTGACACTCTTCAGTTTGGAATTGATGTCATGCGGATGTGCAGGGCAGTTGTCGATGAAAAGTGCAATTTTCCTTTTCCAACCGTTACTTGCGTTAAAGCCACAGTGTCCTAATGATACTGCAACATTGAAATGAGTGATAAAAGAAAATGGCGGGAGGATGGGAATGTACTGTAGGCCTATCTATAAATGCTAAGTTCTTAGAATGCCTAACCGATGAGTCACTGCATTCTTAACTGAACCGAACCATAACATGCAGTCAATTGCCGATATGTGTTTCGCCTACCATTCTTGGTTTTGTTGTCCTTCCTGCTGAAAATAAACAATTTCCTGGAAATGACATTGTAAGCTGCCTATACAACACTAAATTTCTTCGGTTGAAGTGAAAAAAAACCTCGTTATTAAGAGGTCCGAAATTCGTTACATAGAGGTAAATAAGCAGTATAACTTCTAAAATGTCATGGGACCAGGTAAAAATTCGTTATATAGAGGATTTCGTTATCTGGAGGTTCGTTATATAGAGGTTCGACTGTATATATATATATATATATATATATATATATATATATATATATATATATATATATATATATATTATTTATTTATATATTAACCCCCGATGATGATAATGGTAGGCGTTAATGTCAATACTATAATTCAATAGATCTGGAAAGCTCCCTAGAGGACTAAGCAACTCGCACACGTACTAACCTGCACTTGCCACCCACTGTTTTCCATGAGTCACCTACTACTCCTAAGTCTACAAATCTAACAATTTTTAAAATGAAACATTTAGGTAACTTTTATTGGAATCTTTAATTTCTACGTATTATGCCTTGGTAATAGAGTCCATACACTCCGTAATTGTGTCGATATTTATAGTAATAGTAAAATGGGTACACGAAAGTTGCGTACACCAGGAATTTTGTAAAAGATGCGAAAGATCAAGTTTTGACAGATGACGAGGGTAAGCTATGACGTCAGAACATCGTGACAGGCGAAAAAGGCTTACAACATTTAGGCGAACACGGATCTTTTAAAATCATTCAGCTACATAAATGAGTTTATCTCCGAGCTTAACTTAGATGTTGCTTAGTTTGTCGGAGCTGGAAATCGTTTAAAACTGTATGTATTAAACCTGATTTCCATCACACTTTTCCAGGCTTTGGACTGGAAATTGATAGGGATATGTAAGAGTGCGTTTAACTAGTTTTGGTGCGTTTAAAATCAGCCTGTAGCCTCGTTAGTTTTTTGTGTTTTATATTTTTATTTTTTTAATTTTACAGAATTATTTTTATTTTTATCTATAGCCTATTAAAGTCGACCAATTTATTTGATCTTACCATCTGTTTTCTCGGACCTAATCTAATCCAATTTTTGAATTGAAGAAGGATATCTTGAACAAGACATTAGTCTCCAGTTTCTAGGTATTTTTGTACTGTTTTTTTTAATTCTTTTGTCCAACTTAATAGATTTTGTTTTTCTTCTCTTTCTTTCTAAGTGTAGCCCTAGTCGCATGTGCATAGGAGTCGAATTTTCAGCCTTTTTCGATTAAATCGAACTTGATCACCACGACAGTTAAAGGCAATGTGACCTCTGACAAAGTGTAATCTATATTACAATTCGACCAATTTATTTGATTTTACCATCTGATTTCTTGGGCTTAATCTAATCCAATTTTTTAATAAAAGAAAGAGATCTTAAACAAGACATAAGTCTCCAGTTTCTAGATATTGTTTGTTTTTCTTCTCTTTCCTTCTAAGTGTAACTCCAGTCTCGTGTGTAAAGTAGTCGAAGTTAAAGCCTCTTTGGTAAGTCTCTTTCGATTAAATCGAACGCATCTCCCGTCAGTTAGAGGCAAAGTGACCACTTTTTTTGACCTATTTGGACTGGGAGAATCCAAAACCTGGAAAGTTATTAGCAGAGTTTAGGGGTAGTTGACCTGTGTTGACAACTAGAGTCCTGTTTGTATGCTTTTTCGCTTGTCAAATTTATGACTCACCCTCGTCAATTGCTATTGTTTCCTCATGTATGCATATTTGGTTGTGCGTATCTTTCGCCGTACGCATTTTTCGTGTTACCAATGGGATTACCCCTGAACGCCAGGTAGTCTCACTCACACAAAGACAGAGGATTAGAACGGGCCTTATTCCTTCCGGCGCTCTGTTTATTAGTCACCGAGTGTTCCTTCCTTGATCAAACTCTAATCTTTTTAATTTGATAACACACATCAGAAAGTTTAGCACAAATTAATTCTGCACATCATTACGAAAAAATTGATACCAAACCATCTACAACTTATTGTCACTGTACATAAAGAGCTAACATGAAACTCATGTTAGCTTTACGTTAACTGTATTGTCATTATAATACGTTGAAGTGACTAATACCTACTGAAGTAAATCATGGGTCGTTTGGTATCATTTTTCTTGTAATTTTATGTAGAATAAATATTTATTAACTATTTTTAGCTACAATTACAGCTTAAAAAGTTAGAGTTTGGTTAAAAGATACCACTAAATTACCAATGGAGCGGAAATACTGTCTCGGGTCTGTCCTAATCCTCTGAGCTCGTAAGGGTGAGTGTGCGTGCGTGCGAGAGAAACTGACCTGGCGTTCAGGGACCAGGTTTCGATATGACTATAATGTAATTTAATAAATATAGGAAATCGGTATTTAACAGTTGTTATTTTTCTATTATCTTTTAGAGAAAGATCATTGCATCATGTCTGGACTCTTATTTCCAAGAAATAGTATGAGAAATGAAAAATGTCAAACAAAAATTTACATAATACAGTTTAAACAATTTAAATTTTATAGACAAAGGTGTAGTAAACGGCTCATTGCAAAGGGCGGGTTAGTGGGGGTGAGGTGTAAGGGTCGCTTAATCCTCTGACGCGGATCCGAGTAAGGATGGAGTAAAAATGATTTAATACAATATATTTTATTCTATACAATTTTTGCATACAGATACATTTCTTCCATCTATTTATTTCTAAGTTGAAATAATTATTCATACAGAATGATTTGCTTTTAAATCTTTCAAGATAGTTATTCGTTTAAAAAAGTAAATATAAAACGCACATCTCTAAAACACAGGATAACAGAGATGCCTTTTTATTGCTCGAATATTTACTAGTTATTTTCTAGTTCCTCGTAAATCCGATGACGTGATCAACTCATGTTAACGGCTTAGGACCCGAGACGTCTGCTTGTACCTGTCTTCTTTTCTCGGTTTTAGCAATGGAACAGTTCTTTTGTCTCTCTTTCTTCCTCTGTCCCAGCTGTGGAACATTTCCTTTATCACTCTTCCTTCCTCTTTCCCCAACTGTGGACGGTTTCTTTTGTCTCTCCTTCCTCTGTGGCTCAGTAGTGGAAACGTTCCTTTATCTCTTCCTTCATCTGTTCCAGCAGTGGAAAAGTTCATATGTCTCTCTTCCTGCTGTGGAACGGTGTGCCATTGAGTCTCTTCCTCTTTTCTAGCAGTGGAACAGTTCCTTTGCCTCTCTTTCCTCCTCTGTTCCAGCTGCGGAACGGTGTTCCATTCTCTATTTTTCCCTCAATTCCAGTAGAGGAACAGTTCCTTTGTCTCTCTTGCTTTCTCTGATCCTTCCTTTGTTCTAGCTGTGGAACGGTGTTAAATTATCTCTCTTCCTCCCTCTGTCCCTGTAGAGGAACAGTTCCTTTGCCTCTTTTGCTTCCTCTATCCCAATTGTGGAAAAGTTCATATGTCTCTCTTCCAGCTGTGGAACGGTGTGTCAGTGACTCTTTTCCTCTGTTCTAGCAGTGGAACAGTTACTTTGCTTCTATTCCTTCCTCTGTTCCAACAATGAGACAGTTCCATGACTCCCGTCTTTCCTTTGTCTCAGTAGTGGAGCAGTTCCAATTTGACTCTTCCTTCCTCAGTCCCAGCATTGCAACAGTTTCTTTGTCTCTCATCCTTCCTCTGTCCCAACAATGAGACAGTTCCTTGTCTCTCGTCTGTCCTCTATTCCAGTGGTGGAACATTTCCATTTTTTCTTCCTTCTTTAGTTCTAGCAGGGCAACAGTTCCTTTGCCTCTTTTGCTTTCTCTATCCCAATTGTGGAAAAGTTCATATGTCTCTCTTCCAGCTGTGGAACGGTGTGTCAGTGACTCTTTTCCTCTGTTCTAGCAGTGGAACAGTTACTTTGCTTCTATTCCTTCCTCTGTTCCAACAATGAGACAGTTCCATGACTCCCGTCTTTCCTTTGTCCCAGTAGTGGAGCAGTTCCAATTTGACTCTTCCTTCCTCAGTCCCAGCATTGCAACAGTTTCTTTGTCTCTCATCCTACCTCTGTCTCATCAGTGAGACAGTTCCTTTATCACTCTTCCGTCCTCTTTCCCAACAATGGACCAGTTCCTTTGCCTCTCTCCTTCCTCTGTCCCAGTAGTGGAAAGGTTCCTTTATATCTTCCTTCATCGGTTGCAGCTGTAGAAAATTTTTTTGTGTCTTTCCCTTCCTCTGATTCAGCTGTGGAACGGTGTTCCATTGTCTCTCTTCTTCTGTTCTAGGAGTGAAACAGTTCCTTTGTCTCTCTCCTCCCTCTGTCCCAAGAGTGGAAAATTTCCTTTCTCTCTCTTCCTTCCTCTGATTCAGCTGTGGAACGGTGTTCCATTGTCTCTCTGTCTCTGTTTTAGGAGTGGAACAGTTTCTTTGTCTCTCTTCCTTCCTCTGTCCCAATAGTGGAAAAGTTCCTTTATATCTTCCTTCATCTGTTACAGCCGTGGAAAATTTCCTTTGTCTCTCTCCCTTCCTCTGATCTAGTTGTGGAACGGTGTTCCATTGTCTCTCTTCCTCTGATCTAGGAGTGGAACAGTCTCTTGGTATCTCTTCCTTCCTCAGTCCCAGCAGTGGATGGAAGAGGACCTGCCACTATAGTATATCTAATAATTACCCCACGTTCTGGATAGAGTCATAGCTTACGATACCTTCACGATAGTCTCATAATGTTCACTACAATTAATATAAGTATAACATATGCAATACCGCAATGCAAAATACATACAAATATATGACAATATAGAGCTGACAAACTCATGCAAGCAGGTATTGTGGCCAGCACAGGAAATAGTTACAGAAATTTCAAAATTATTAATATAATATTGATAATGGGTGTTAAGTTACACATTTGTCAGAATTATCGTCAAACTAATTCGTGTATTATGGTTACCTGGGATCATAGAATACAAAATTTTAATGTTTTCCATGAATTGTTAAATTTCTGCACGATTTGGTCAATTTAATCATTAAATTAATTGGTTGTATTTAAATTTTTGTATAAAGCTAAGAAACGCTGTTTCGTTTCCAGCGGACATTTTGTTTCGTACACAATAAACGTGGTAAAATTCTCATCGTATACGTTCGCATTGTTACATTTAACTGCGTAACACTGATTGGTTTGTTGGAATCGTACAGATTCGTGTGTAATCGTTCCCGAGCCGAAGCTGAGTCCTGTATTCTAGCATCCGACAGGAATAGACGGTCTACGAGGACTCCATTGCTGGTCGGGATTTATTTTGAAACTCTCGCTCGGACCCGTGCTCACAATTATTTTTGGGAACTTTATTTTGAGGTTGTTGTTGTTGTGTTTATAACTTTTGCGGGATCCACGTTCAGTAAGTAGAGGGCTCGCATCTGAGCTGCAGTGGTTTTTAGTAAATCTAGTTAAACTGATAGTTTGTAAATATAGTTGTATATGTTTTAGTTTAAGTGCCACATATTTGGATATTATGATTGGATACTATTTTATGTGAGTCTGTGTGTTTCAAACGTTTGTCCATAAGCCCTGATGTTTTGAATTTTTGTTTTGTTTTAGTTGTTATGTTTTTAGTTTAAATATTAAAAAAATATTTATAGTATGGCCCGTAAACGTGCTGCATACTTTTTTTGTTCCTGTGTGTTGTTTTCGTTTTAGGCTTCACTATGTTGTTATTTTGTCGTGATTGAGAAAGGCGTGTCTTTGCACGAAAGAAAAGAAAATATTTAAAAACATACAATTAAATCGTTATTAATTTCGTTTTGTTAACGCTGTTGAAGAAATGTTGTTTACTCATAGTTTCCAATGTTTCTTTAAAATTTAAAAAAAAAAATATTTTTTAACAATTGATTTTTTCACTGGCTATTCGACCTGTTTACATAACTTGAACAGTTTTTTCCTTTGATGCTGTGTGTGTTAATATTTACGCTACCCTCCGCGGATCTGTAAACTCGTCCAGTGACGCACGGGCTGTCCGTGACGAAACCTCTCAAGGATCATTTCACAATCCCGGGGACTGTTGCCAAATTTTTACTTGCTATTTGAGCCGCGGACTTGTGCTTCTTCTGCGCTTTGTACGAAAGTATTTCAGAACTTGTTTCGATAAAAGAACGTGAATATTATAATATATTTTTCGAGAAAACTTTAAAAGAACGAACAATTGTAAAATGAGTCGTAGCCAATGTTGCGTTTGGGAGCCTTTGAATGCGTTCAAGTTTTATTAAACATCATTTTAAAATAACTTGAAACATCTTTCCTTCTCGTGTATATGCTTATAGAATTAACTTAAACAAAATGGTGGAAGTTGTGCTTGGTTATTGCAAACTAATATACTGCAGGAGAAGTCTTTATGTCTTGTTATGTATTAATATAAAAGAATAGTTTTAGTAGGTATTTGTGTTTTGTATAGACGTTAACACTCAGTGAGGTACGATATACTTAATTAGTAACTAAACAAGTAATATAACTTTTAAAAAATGGTTTAAAATCAATTCCTAATTAGGTCAATAAAGAAATATTTGATTTTATGTAATTTTTAATAAATATTTACAAATACAAATAAAGTAACAAAACTATGAGTTGAAACAATTGTTCTACCACATAACCTATAGCACAAAATCAGGTTTTTTTTATGAAATCATATGTTATTACTTTTTTTAAACCATATAGGACGAATTAGCTGTATTGCATAACCAGTCCCTTTAGTGAAACGTTGATCTCCGATATAAAACTATTTAACTGAATTTCATTAATTATTAAAACATGAATTGATTAGAATTAATTAATTATTTGTGAAAAACTGTATGAACATCAATTGTCATACACTATAAGTTTAAAAAATGTATTTGAACTTGAGTGGGTCAATAAAAAGTATTTTATTAATGATTGAAAATTTGAACACGATATATGTAAGGAGAGTGTGTACTAATAGAAGGAATTGCAAAAAAATATTGAGGCCAGTTTATGTCGATCTTACGTCATCGATATTAACTAAATAAAATTAGGTTTTGGTACTTTGGCGGTTACTGACAGAAGTGAAAACTTTATGGTCACGTCTATAGAATTTTGAATGGAAATCCAGCTAAACATTTTATCAGATGCGCCTAAGAATGTTTTAGTTTCAAAAACTGTATTAAAATACTTAACCTAATATCGGCTTATTGCATTATTTGAATTGAGATTTATCAAAATCGAAATAAATTAATACTTTATTAACTAATCAAAACTTTTTAATAATAACTTCTTTATTTCACGATGTGCAATAAATAATGTAACATAACCTACGTTTTAAAACAGTTGTTTTACAACATAACCTATAACAGAGAATGAGCAGATATATGCAATCATACGTTATAATTTAATTCACTTTGAGATGACTCATAGTATAACCTGATGGAATTTATACTGACGCTATTAATCTGACGGATATTATACTGACGCGAAATGCTTATGTCCATCCTTTAAGTTTTTGTAGGTATAGAAGTTTCCACTTGAAAAATGTACGTATGTATGACAACAATACAATATGGCAGTACTGCATCCAAAATTAAAAACCTTAAACGAATGTACAGATTTAACCTTAGTATACAACTTACATGCATGCTTACACACTAGCACACGAGCTCCCGTGCGCTCGCACACGCACGTGCACCCTTGGTTTTATAAAATCCATAATTCTTTATAAAACAAACCCCTACAGTGGGTCTTTTCCACATTATAATGTAGTTAAAATACGTGATTGTTACAAAAACACAAGGTTTACTATCCTTTTTACTTGAATGGAATAAAGTTTACTACGATAGAGTTCAATTCTCTTGTCAATCTGTTAGCTTACGTTAAAAAACATGTTTTTTTTAAAACCATATCTATATCAAAGCTACCTACTTAGCTTATTATTAGAGTAATTATTAGAGTTGAAATATAATCTCATGCTTTTATTTATAAGAAAACCATCGGTTTGTAAAGTTCTGTGTATGGATCAAGGGAATTTAATGTACATATTTTTCAAAATTTTAATATTTGGCTATCACCTCAACGTTCCGTAATTTTTTTCATGTTATTGCCTTATCGTGTTAGACCGATGCCGTAAGGGAGCCCTAAGAAGTCTCTATTGCCTTATCGTGTTAGACCGATGCCGTAAGGGAGCCCTAAGAAGTCCCTTTATTGCCTTATCGTGTTAGACCAATGTCGTAAAGGAGCCCTAGGAAGTCTCTATTGCCTTATCGTGTTAGACCAATGTCGTAAGGGAGAACTAAGAAGTCTCTATTGCCTTATCGTGTTAGACCGATGCCGTAAGGAAGTCCTAAGGAGTCCCTTTATTGCCTTATCGTGTTAGACCAATGTCGTAAGGAAGCCCTAAGAAATCTCTATCGCCTTATCGTGTTAGACCGATGCCGTAAGGGAGCCCTAAGAAGTCTCTATTGCCTTATCGTGTTAGACCGATGCCGTAAGGGAGCCCTAAGAAGTCTCTATTACCTTATCATGTTAGACCGATGCCGTAAGGGAGCCCTAAGAAGTCTCTTTATTGCCTTATCGACTTAGACCGATGTCGTAAAGGAGCCCTAAGAAGTATTTATTGCCTTATCGTGTTAGACCAATGTCGTAAAGGAGCCCTAAGAAGTCTTTATTGCCTTATCGTGTTAGACCGGTGCCGTAAGGGAGCCCTAAGAAGTCCCTTTATTGCCTTATCGTGTTAGACCAATGTCGTAAAGGAGCCCTAAGAAGTCCCTTTATTGCCTTATCGTGTTAGACCAATGTCGTAAAGGAGCCCTAAGAAGTCTCTATTGCCTTATCGTGTTAGACCTATGCCGTAAGGAAGCCCTAAGAAGTCCCTTTATTGCCTTATCGTGTTAGACCAATGTCGTAAGGGAGCCCTAAGAAGTCTCTATTTGCCTTATCGTGTTAGACCGATGCCGTAATGAAGCCCTAAGAAGTCCCTTTATTGCCTTATCGTGTTAGACCAATGTCGTAAGGCAGCCCTAAGAAGACTCTTTATTGCCTTATCGACTTAGACCGATGTCGTAAAGGAGCCCTAAGAAGTCTCTATTGCCTTATCGTGTTAGACCGATGCCGTAACGGAGCCCTAAGAAGTCTCTATTGCCTTATCGTGTTAGACCGATGCCGTAAGGGAGCCCTAAGAAGTCCCTTTATTGCCTTATCGTGTTAGACCAATGTCGTAAAGGAGCCCTAGGAAGTCTCTATTGCCTTATCGTGTTAGACCAATGTCGTAAGGGAGCCCTAAGAAGTCTCTTTATTGCCTTATCGTATTAGACCAATGTCGTAAGGTTGCCCTAAGAAGTCTCTGTTGCTTATCGTGTTAGACCAATGTCGTAAGGGAGCCCTAAGAAGTATCTATTTCCTTATCGTGTTAGACCAATGCCGTAAGGGAGCCCTAAGAAGTCTCTATTGCCTTATCGTGTTAGACCAATGACGTAAAGGAGCCCTAAGAATTCTCTATTGCCTTATCGTGTTAGACCGATGCCGTAAAAGAGCCCCTAAGAAGGCTCTATTGCCTTATCGTGTTAGACCGATGCCGTAAGGGAGCCCTAAGAAGTCCCTTTATTGCCTTATCGTGTTAGACCAATGTCGTAAAGGAGCCCTAGGAAGTCTCTATTGCCTTATCGTGTTAGACCAATGTCGTAAGGGAGCCCTAAGAAGTCTCTTTATTGCCTTATCGTGTTAGACCAATGTCGTAAGGTTGCCCTAAGAAGTCTCTGTTGCTTATCGTGTTAGACCAATGTCGTAAGGGAGCCCTAAGAAGTCTCTTTATTGCCTTATCGTGTTAGACCGATGCCGTAAGGGAGCCGTAAGAAGTCTCTGTTGCTTATCGTGTTAGACCAATGTCGTAAGGGAGCCCTAAGAAGTCTCTGTTGCTTATCGTGTTAGACCAATGTCGTAAGGGAGCCCTAAGAAGTATCTATTTCCTTATCGTGTTAGACCGATGCCGTAAGGGAGCCCTAAGAAGTCTCTGTTGCTTATCGTGTTAGACCAATGTCGTAAGGGAGCCCTAAGAAGTCTCTTTATTGCCTTATCGTGTTAGACCAATGTCGTAAGGTTGCCCTAAGAAGTCTCTGTTGCTTATCGTGTTAGACCAATGTCGTAAGGGAGCCCTAAGAAGTCTCTTTATTGCCTTATCGTGTTAGACCGATGCCGTAAGGGAGCCGTAAGAAGTCTCTGTTGCTTATCGTGTTAGACCAATGTCGTAAGGGAGCCCTAAGAAGTCTCTGTTGCTTATCGTGTTAGACCAATGTCGTAAGGGAGCCCTAAGAAGTATCTATTTCCTTATCGTGTTAGACCGATGCCGTAAGGGAGCCCTAAGAAGTCTCTGTTGCTTATCGTGTTAGACCGATGCCGTAAGGGAGCCCTAAGAAGTCTCTTTATTGCCTTATCGTGTTAGACCGATGCCGTAAGGGAGCCCTAAGAAGTCTCTGTTGCTTATCGTGTTAGACCAATGTCGTAAGGGAGCCCTAAGAAGTCTCTGTTGCTTATCGTGTTAGACCGATGCCGTAAGGTTGCCCTAAGAAGTCTCTGTTGCTTATCGTGTTAGACCAATGTCGTAAGGGAGCCCTAAGAAGTATCTATTTCCTTATCGTGTTAGACCGATGCCGTAAGGGAGCCCTAAGAAGTCTCTGTTGCTTATCGTGTTAGACCGATGCCGTAAGGGAGCCCTAAGAAGTCTCTTTATTGCCTTATCGTGTTAGACCGATGCCGTAAGGGAGCCCTAAGAAGTCTCTGTTGCTTATCGTGTTAGACCAATGTCGTAAGGGAGCCCTAAGAAGTCTCTGTTGCTTATCGTGTTAGACCAATGTCGTAAGGGAGCCCTAAGAAGTATCTATTTCCTTATCGTGTTAGACCAATGCCGTAAGGGAGCCCTAAGAAGTCTCTATTGCCTTATCGTGTTAGACCAATGACGTAAAGGAGCCCTAAGAATTCTCTATTGCCTTATCGTGTTAGACCGATGCCGTAAAAGAGCCCCTAAGAAGGCTCTATTGCCTTATCGCGTTAGACCAATGTCGTAAGGGAGCCCTAAGAAGTTTCTATTGCCTTATCGTGTTAGACCAATGCCGTAAGGGAGCCCTAAGAAGTCTCTTTATTGCCTTATCGACTTAGACCAATGTCGTAAGGGAGCCCTAAGAAGTCTCTTTATTGCCTTATCGTGTTAGATCGTAAAGGAGCATTGTTGCTGTCTTCAAGGAAATATCAGCTGGTGTAATAGAGAGTTAATATGCCCTCGTAGTGGCGATTTGGTTGAAAAAAAAGTTTTTGTTTAAGAAAAAATTATATGACGTAAAACAACCGATTGCTGAAGTGAAAAAACTACCACCAATTTTTTTGGTCTTGCAACAACGTATAGCCTACATGCTACTAAACTTGTTATGTTTGTAGTTTAACTTATCCTAGTTGGATACCTTGCAGTTATATTGTAATATAGGTCTAGGTATCGTACACGATTTAGAGAGCATCTAAGTGTCTACTCGATAGACCAGAGCATCGATCCGATAAATATAGGAAGTAAAATAATACACCTCAGTATAGAGGGAAAATCTAATCCTAATGTTTGTGTTATAAATTCTAAGAAACAATTCCTCGGGCAGAGCTGAAACTAGACCACTTCGAAAAGTTTAAGTATGAACACACCTTCCTGACTATACTTTGGATTCAGCGATCCAGACAGAATACCAGTATCATCTGACGAAAGATCCTACAATCTGTCGTCCCCTACTGAGATTATCTATCATCACCATGGACGAATCAGCAATTCCCTTGCGAGTAGCGTGTCAGATGAAATGTTTCCCTTATGAACACACCTCTGTATTGTCCTGACTATACTTTGGATTCAGCGATCCAGACAGAATACCAGTATCATCTGACGAAAGATCCTACAATCTGTCGTCCCCTACTGAGATTATCTATCATCACCATGGACGAATCAGCAATTCCCTTGCGAGTAGCGTGTCAGATGAAATGTTTCCCTTATGAACACACCTCTGTATTGTCCTGACTATACTTTGGATTCAGCGATCCAGACAGAATACCAGTATCATCTGACGAAAGATCCTACAATCTGTCGTCCCCTACTGAGATTATCTATCATCACCATGGACGAATCAGCAATTCCCTTGCGAGTAGCGTGTCAGATGAAATGTTTCCCTTATGAACACACCTCTGTATTGACCTGACTATACTTTGGATTCAGCGATCCAGACAGAATACCAGTATCATCTGACGAAAGATCCTACAATCTGTCGTCCCCTACTGAGATTATCTATCATCACCATGGACGAATCAGCAATTCCCTTGTGAGTAGCGCGTCAGATGAAATGTTTCAAATTAAATTAAAAGTTGAGAGTATTTATTATAGCTGCTTATTTTCTCCTACAATAAAGGAAGTGCTAAGAATAAATGTAACTTTTTCTTTAAAAAAAATTCAAATCATATTTTTATCACTGTTAAACAAAACAGCGTTTAAACAGTAAAGTTATTTATAATTTTGAAGCTACCCGCGAAATTGTTTAGTTGATCGTGGTACTACATCTGGCCCCCCTCCTATACGCTATTGCCCCCCTACAGTAGAGTTTTCCAGTAAACTGTTTGAATAAATAATAGGCAATTTTTCAGTGTCCTACCTGTCTCCTATCACTGTAAATATGAAAAATATAATTTGTATCCCATAATCTTAATGGCTCTTCCTTAAAATACACACAATTAAGGATACTCTTCCTCCAAATTGTCGTTCCAGAAATTTTCATTACATCATAGCAGAAGTTTATTGCGTCCGCCCCTTCTGGACCAGCCCTTGATTTCCGCATGTAACTAATTTTTTATCTGTTTTAGAATAGATATTTGTAACGAATATTTGGATATTATATCTCACGAAAGATGGTAATGCATAACTTAATAAGGGCGGGACGGTCAGGTAAGTTGTTCCAAAGTTATAAAGGGACTTTCTACATCCATTCGATAAAGAAGGCCAACGTGTGCGCCTAGAAATTTGTGAATGCCCTTATCAATCCCGACATGGATACCCAACCCTATAAGGGGTCGACGTGTCCGCATAGAAATATTTTGAGGTCACTATCAAACCCGACATGGATAGTCAACCCCAAAAGTAGGACGATGTGTCCGCATAGAAATTTGGAGGTCACTATCAAACCCGACATGGATAGTCAACCCCAAAAGTGGGACGATGTGTCCGCATAGAAATATTTGGAGGTCACTATCAAACCCGACATGGATAGTCAACCCCAAAAGTGGGACGATGTCTCCGCATAGAAATATTCAAAGACTCGTGGTACTGTCACCGGCGCACGAGAAGAGCACTGCCCTAAGGCAGGTAAAAACTATAAGATGATTCCCAAAATCATTTCTAACACAAAACGTCAGATATACAGAAAATTACAATGCAAAAACAGGATCATATATAATTTATTTTGTTCACCTATTCTTATTAAAATTAATACGTTTACCTATCTGTAAATACTTGAATTACTTACTAAAATATAACTACTACAGACTACCGTCTGATTAAGTGTATGTTTGTAGGTCAGGAATACATCAACAGCGCATGCGCAGAACTGAAAACCGAGCGTGACTCATTCCTACACCAGGGCTCTTCTCGTGCGCCGGTGATACTTGATCGTTGTGGTGTAACACATTTGTTAAAATAATCATTCAGTAAAAAGAGTTACTATTACGTTAATCTTCTATAAATGCGACTGTAGCTACATAGCTATGACCTTGATAGAGATACTTCTATCTCAGACACTAGACCCTCCCACCTTCGTTCACCATTCTACTCTAGCCCTTACAGATGATGCATAATTGTTCAATATAATAGACAGGCGTTCGTGCGTGTACGAGATCAAACGAACATAAACAAGCAGGCGTTCGTGCGTGTTCGAGATCAAACGAACACAACAAGCAGGCGTGCGTGCGTGTACGAGATCAAACGAACATAAATAAGCTGCGTTCGTGCGTGTACGAGATCAAATGAACATAAACAAGCAGGCGTTCGTGCATGTACGAGATCAAACTAACATAAATAAGCTGCTTTCGTGCGTGTACGATATTAAACGAACATAAACAAGCAGGCGTTCGTGCATGTACGAGATCAAACGAACATAAACAAGCAGGCGTTCATGCGTGTACGAGATCAAACGAACATAAATAAGCTGCGTTCATGCGTGTACGAGATCAAACGAACATAAACAAGCCGGCGTTCGTGCATGTACGAGATTAAACGAACATAAACAAGCAGGCGTTCGTGCATGTACGAGATCAAACGAACATAAACAAGCAGGCGTTCATGCGTGTACGAGATCAAACGAACATAAATAAGCTGCGTTCATGCGTGTACGAGATCAAACGAACATAAACAAGCAGGCGTTCGTGCGTGTACGAGATCAAACGAACACAACAAGCAGGCGTGCGTGCATGTACGAGATCAAACTAACATAAATAAGCTGCTTTCGTGCGTGTACGAGATTAAACGAACATAAACAAGCAGGCGTTCGTGCATGTACGAGATCAAACGAACATAAACAAGCAGGCGTTCATGTGTGTAAGAGATCAAACGAACATAAATAAGCTGCGTTCATGCGTGTACGAGATCAAACGAACATAAACAGGCAGGCGTTCGTGGGTGTACGAGATCAAACGAACATAAACAAGCAGGCGTTCGTGCATGTACGAGATCAAACGAACACAACAAGCAGGCGTGCGTGTACGAGATCAAACGAACACAACAAGTAGGCGTGCGTGTGTGTACGAGATCAAACGAACACAACAAGCAGGCGTGCGTGCGTGTACGAGATCAAACGAACACAACAAGCAGGCGTTCACATAGAGGGTATTTAGAGTTTCTCCCCACTCAAACGATGATCTCAGCGGTTTTCTCCGTATGATTCGGTCGTCACTCTCTTAATTATTCCTCTAAATACACTTTCATCTTCATTACGTCCTCGGCGTTCCTCTTCTACATTTTCCCATCGGGTTACGTAGCTCTGGATAGCCATCTCAGGCTGATCTTCTCCTTTTGTACTATTTTCAAAGCTATTAGAATTGGTAGACAACTTCCCTTCTACATTTTTAATAAGTTAAATATTAGAATGTTTGTCTAGTTGTCTACTCACAGACGTAGAACTGGGACAGTTTGACACTTCTATTTAAGTTATTAAAAATGTAGAAGGGAAGTTTTAGTCTGGTTCTAATGGCTTTGAAAATAGTATAAAGGAGGAGATCAGGTGAAAATAATAATATTATTATTTGTGTTGCTCAGTCTAGTTGGCTGTTGTTACCTACGACGATTTTATAAAGGAAACATGAGACAACATACATCACCACATTGGGAAAACATTAATTGGGAAGAATTATGGGTCAATAAGGCAGCTCCTACGTACCTTAAGGAAAAACCTTCTATCGGTAACAAAGGAAGGTGTCTACCCTTTATAGGAATTGATTTTCCAGCCAGTATATGTTTTCCAACAACATTGCGTCAGCTGTATTTTTAGTGCACCTTAAAGCATTAGCGCGTTGTTAAATAGTTTGCTTGAAACTCGGAAAGCTTCCCCGTTTTTGTGAAAGCATTCCGTAACTTCCGCTTGTCACGTTAGTGCGCCTTAAGTCTCTTTACTGTCGGATATTAGCGGAGTCCTGTAGGAAATGTCTATTTATTTCTGTTTTCATGTTCTGTATAGTAATTACGCTTATAGTATTCCCAATGAAATATGCTGTTTTACTGTAATAAAATTTTCTTAATATTATGGAATTGTTATGGAAAAACCCCCATGAATGTTGTAATTATCACAGAATGTTTTTAATGTCATACAAAAGAGCAGTAGCAGGACGTTTTCACAAGGGATATCAGGGTTGTAGCCAGTGATTAGGGATTGATTCATGCTTCTAGGTGAATAGGAGTTGACCCATGCTTCTAGGTAAATAGGGGTTGACTTACGCTTCTAGGTGAATAGGGGTTGACTTACGCTTCTAGGTAAATAGGGGTTGACTTACGCTTCTAGGTAAATAGGGGTTGACTTACGCTTCGAGGTAAATAGGGGTTGACTTACGCCTGTAGATAAATAGGGGATGACTTACACTTCTAGGTGAATAGGGGTTGACTTACGCTTCTAGGTAAATAGGGATTGACTTACGCTTCTAGGTAAATAGGGGCTGACTTACGCTTGTAGATAAATAGGGGTTGACTTCAGCTTTTAGGTGAATAGGGGTTGACTTACACTTCTAGGTAAATAGGGGTTACCTTACACTTCTATGTGAATAGGGGTTGACTAATGCTTCTAGATAAATAGGGTTTGAATGTTCAAAGTAAATAGGCTTCCAGGGCAAATAACAGGATTTGAAAGTTAACCTACTTAAACGGTCGATAGTTGAGCCTATGATCTCCGAGCTGAAGTATAGCATTTCTGGAGTATAATTTGTTATGTTGCCCTTGTCTGGATTAACGCTATATATATATATATATATATATATATATATATATATATATATATATAATATTAAATATGGTGATATGTTTTCTTGTAATATAGTTAATAAATTAAAAATATTTCATATATTTATTCCAAGCTTTTCGCCGATAAAGAATTTTGTAAAAATATTTTATTAGATAATTATTTTCCTGAAGATGCTGGTACTATTTTATCGGCGAAAAGCTTTGAATAAATATATTTATTAAAAGTATTCTTGTTTTTGAAATATATATATATATATATATATATATATATATATATATATATATATATATATATATATATATAAGGCAACTGAGGTTATTCATTCAAATACAAGTATTATTTACTATCACTTACACTATAATGTACTTGAACAAGAATCTTACTTGGAATATAAGGTATGATGAGTTTACTTTCGAGAACTATTTATTGCGTGCTCTCATTTTCAATTTTATTGAAAGACGTACTATTAAAAATTCAATTAAATTCCACTTGAGGTTAACAAAGAAAAATTTTATTTTAATTACCCTAGAGCACAATTTATGGTATTTGTGGTAACCATGGCAACCGCTTAAAGTTGTACAAAGGAGGTTTCAACGAAAACTAGATGAGGGAAAAATCATCTACATCATCGAAAAATATATTTCTAGGAATTGGAAAGTTGGTGTAGTTTCAAGGCGCGCTAGATTTCGAACATGGAGATTTTCAGTTCGAATGCGGCTGGACCCCACAAATTTTAAAATTTAATTATTGAACAAATATTTTATTAAAGTGTATTAAGATAAATTATCACCCACTATAGTTTTAAAAAAAATGTATTTGAACTTGATTGGATGAATAAAAACGTATTTTATTAATGATTGAAAATTTGTATCATGAGAGAGGAATTAAAAAATAAGGTTGAAAGTGAGAGCACGCAATTAATAGTTTATCGACGTAAGTCGACTCGCTTATATATCTAATTTAGATTCTTGTTTAAGTACATTAAAGTGTAAGTGATAAGATAATTCAAGAAAAGTTTTGCAAAGTTATATATATATATATATATATATATATATATATATATATATATATATATATATATATAACAATCTTTCTAGCATATGTTGTGGAATACCCGAATCAAGTCTTCCTATTAAGGATTGACGCATTATCAGTTGTTGGGTGAAATACATTTATGTAGTCTATCACATGAATATTTATTTTAAAAGGTACATACAATTATCGTTTGATCGACCTAACAAGCTTCGGTTCCATACTCAGGTGGTAACTCTTGATCAAATATGAACGGAAGGGTGCGCCATTTCATGTCAGTGGTATAAAGGAGGCGCAGAAGCGCTGAACTATTGAGAACCCCAAAACGAGAGGATGTGACGAAAGTCACCTTTTATATCCAAGGCAGAGAAAAGGCGTGCTTCAGGTGAGGGATTCTGGAGTCATGGTTCCATGATCCTACCTCTATTGACAATTATTTCTACCCCCCCCCCCCCGATAATAATCACCAACGCAGCTACGTACACCAAGATTGAGCCAGCTTCATTTTTCATCCGGGGAGTTCGCGATAGAAAACCTTATTTTATTTTTTACAACCAAACCATCCTGATCTGATTCTGAAGGTTTTAAAGCTAAATACGTCGTTTCTTTCTTTTCTGTGTTTAAAACGTCAACAAGGTATGTTTATTTTCATTTTGAGAACCAATTGGTTATTGTTAAAACTGTGTAAAATGATAATAAACGTTTTAGCTGAATAGTAACTTTATATCCTATTAGCTGGAGTTCCGGAATGAATTCCTTACGGGATTACGGTATAATCTTTTCCCAACACTGCCCAATTATCCGACCCATATAGAAATAGGCCAACGTCGCTGCAAACAATAGACACGCGTTCGGTCGACATTTTTGCAAAACAATTCCGTCTATAAATAGTTTTCTACGCCTAGACTGGAAGACGCAGACAATAGGAAGGTTGAGAACCACCCTTACATGCGCTCAATTATTTTTAAATACAGAAGAGTTCCCGTTAGAAAAGGGTTTTACCTCTGCAGTAGCCAGCCTAGTGTTTAGCCACTGGAAAGGTCATGTTCCGTATCTGAAATTTGTTACATTTTTACGGTGTATTTCAGTTTTACCTATATTTATAAAAGTTGTCCTGACTCATAGTCAAAGCACAGCCTAAACTTTAATGGGTACAGAGTTGAAATTTAAAGAGACTCTTCGTTTCTTATTGTAGTGGCAAGTAAACGTCTATCGTTATTGTAAACATGGGAACTTAAGTTAAATGTTAGTAGTGAAATATAGTAAACTTCACTTCTACCAGGAATATTTGTATACATTTCTCTGCCTTTTCTAACGTTACAATACATTCCTATGTTGTTTCAAAATTACCCCATTTTCAAAACTTTATACAACTCTTTAAGAGTGCTATTTACGTTTTGCTTATGGAGTCATTTCGAAACGCGTCAAGTTAGGAATATATTGTAATGTTAGGAAGGACAGAAAAATGTACTCGTTTCACAATGGTGAACTTATAACTTGCGCTATAATTGCTATTGTCTAGTTATCTATTGCTATTCATCTAGTTTCAATTTACCTAGTTACAATCTTTGTCATAAATCGTGCATAACCCACAAGGAGAAAGCACCCGTCTCAGTGTTATCGTACAAAATTGTTGTGGGTTTGCTCATTTTGTCATCAATATATGTGATTTGTATTAGTAAAAGCGTTTGGTTTTATGTAAGGGCCTTAATTTAATGTGTCATTAATTTTCGTTAATAAACTTTTATGATTTTGTTATACTAATTGCATTACTACAAATTAAATCGAGACTTTTGAAGTAACGATGTGATTAAAGCAGAATTCAATACGCGATTTAGACAGTTCTAGTCTTCAAATTTAATGTAGGTATTCTATAATAGTTCACTTTCTAGAATTGTTATAAATTATTAGTTACTGAAACAGATAATAAATTTACATTTAAAGGCTGTATACAATATTAAGAGCATAGTGGCACAATATATTACAATAAAAATATTGGCAAAAACCCTAATATTACAAAAATAATAGAAAATAGCTAATATTATAAGTTACCTAAGATTAAGCCCTTATATTTGACTATAATATTATGATAGGAAGGGTAGAAAAATGTACTCAAATATATACAAATAGTCCTACCAAAAACGAAGAGGAGTATATTAAGAATTAAACCCTTATGTACATTTCGACGAAAACATCATCATTGTCAGAGGCTCATATTACAAATTACAATCTAGAATACCATAATTAATTTACAAACTAAACCATGACTAGGTCAGTTTAGTTTGTAAATTATTCTCTTGAATTTTGTAGTCAATTACGTTCGGTGAATCTTAATTAATCACTTTTACATTAGTTTATGTCCATCCGAACTTTAAATTTTGTAAATTTGTTAAAACTCACTGAGACAGAACGTTTTCAATCGCTATGTGGCGATCTTCATCAGTCTTCTTCAGTGACTTCAAAACATTCTGTCTCAGTAAGTTTTTTTACAAATTTACAAAATTTAAAGTTCAAATGTTAAAGTCAAATAAACCAATGTTAAAGTCATTAATTTAATTACTGTATTATAGATTCTAATTTTGTAATAAGACACCCTTCTGATGATGATGACAGTCATTAAAAGTAAATAAGGGTTTAATCTGGGGTAACCTGTAATTCAGTGATGTAGCCAAAGAGGGGCAGATGGCTTCCCCAAACCAATTATTTTTAGCAAAAACTATTAACCTATAAAATAGCACTAGGTATTTAGCTTATCCACGACTCAACAATTGTGTAATTTTAAGTGCCAAAATTACATAAAATATGATTTCTAGAGATAAAAATATTCAGAATATCCCCAGGGAGGATCTGCTTCCTGACCCCCAGGTCGTGCCCCCCCCCAAACATCATCCTGGCTGTAATATTAGTTTGTTTTTGCTTAATTTTGTGCTAATGGGTTTTTAGACATTATTTTAATTGTAATAGGGTGATAACATTTAAAATGCATGGGAGAAAACGCGGTGAGGACGCTGTCATCGTTGCGTTAAGTAGAGATAATTTACTCATCTAATAACCGCTGAAACCGGTTTCTATCGGGTTTAATCAATTACTTTATAAAATGAATATGTCTAAATAATGGGAAAACCTGTAAAAATATACCTATTTCCTGTATTAGTTTGCACGTTGGTGCGAGATTCCCTCGTGTTACAAGTGTATGACATATACTGGCTGTTGGAACGAAATTAGGGTTATGGGCAGGAATATATCACTTTCCTGAAACTTGAATTTGGGGAGAATTGTGGGGTAAACCTACTTCTGCTGGGTTACAGAAAATACCTTCCCTACCTAATCAAGCGCGCTCAGACCCAAATGGTTTTCACTGTTTTTCTTGAATCTGGTTACTACTGCACCAGAACAGACAGCAGGCCCGTTAAAGCAGTTAAACGGCTACTGTTGAGTCTTTCTTGCGATAGTTTTAGTAGTCCGAGGAAATTAAGTAGAAACGGAATGCAAAATAATATTACTTTTCTTCTCGTATATTAGTTAAAGTTTGTTGTATCTTGTTATGCACAGTAACTTTTTTCAATTCCTTCTATTAGTTCACACTTTTATATATTACTTTTTTCAAATTTTCAATCGTTAATAAAATACTTTCTACTCATCCACTCAGGTCCAAATACATATATTTAAATATATAATGGGTGACAGTTGATGCTAATACAGTTTTTCAAATATTGATTCATTAATTAAACTTAAATAATTATTTTTTCGTTTTATATGGGAGAAACAATTTTCACAAAAAGGGGCAGGGTATGCAATAAAGTTATTTCGTTCTATTTGGATTAAATTAAGTGATAACATATGATTTTATAAAACCGTTAGTTTTGTGTTATAGGTTATGTGGTATCTGTACTTCGATTAGTATATGGAAGTAATTTGATCAACCCTACATAAGGCGTTAATGTAGTTAATAGATTGTTTTGTAGTGGTTTAAGAGTTTTTATTTTGTTTAATTAGCTACGACTCAGATTTTTCTTTGGGTAGACCTACTGTAGATTAAGATTTATATTTAGGCCTATATAATTTGAACTCACTCTTGTTTGATGTTTTATTAAGGTACAACTTATTTGTTTTCAATTCCTTCTATTAGTTCACAGGTTTCTTAACAGTATACATTTTGTTCAATCTTTCAGTCGTTGAAAAAAATACTTTTTATTCATCCAGTCAAATTCAAATACATTTTTTTAAACTTGTAGTAGGAGACACTTGATGTCAATACAGTTGTTTTCAATTATTAATTAGTTAATTAGATTTTTTAATAAGTTAAATTTAGGTTTGTATGAGAGAAAAACTTTCACAAAAGGGGGATGGTATGAAATATAGTTATTTCGTCCCATTTCGGTTGAAATAAGTTATATATGATATGATTTCATAAAACAGCTGTTTTAATGTTAGCAGCCTTAAACACCTGTCTTAACGGATGGGTTATGTTACTTCATTTATATTAATTGTAATTATTTAATAAAATGCAACTAAAATAAATGTTTGTTTGTTTGTTGTGTAGTAACACATTTTGTTTTTGTAGTTGGGATTTAACTGAAACAAAGGTGATTCGCGAATTTCCTTCATTTTTGCTTTGACAAAATTTTGTCAATCTAGCGACGTTTTTTGTATTTTCCATCTGTTTTTCAATATTAACGAGTCGATTTGTGTAAATGTTGGCGTAAGAATCAGAGACGTGCCAGGACGGTTCAAATCGACATGTAATTAAACTCGGGATTAAATGTTCTCTGCGAGGAGGTGTGATTTGTGACAGTGGCGGGGAGGGGCGGTACTGTGGGGGCCCCGACGGCACGCGTTGCAACAGCTGTTTGTCCCCCCGGCGGAAATCCGGCACACTCCTCCTGTAATAGCAACCATCTTGAGTTTATCTCTCGCCGTGGAGCGTTGAACCCCATCAGACATGCATCCCCTGCTGTGCTCTCTCTCTCTCTCTCTCTCGCGTCCAGAAGGGAGATCGCTTCCCTGATTTGTTTATGCCATGAGGTAGTACTTGAAACTCATTCAATTCCTTCTATTAGCTCACACTTTCCTTAAATATATCTGGTCACATTTTCAATCGTTAATAAAATAGTTTTTATTCTTTTCAAGTTGATATAGATTTTTTTAAACCTGTGGTGGATAACACTTGGTCTTAATACAGTTTTTTTCCAAATATTTATTCATTGAAAATGAAAAAAGATGTCTCGATCGGATTCGAACTAAATTACTACAATTTTGAAATCTAGCACTTTGGCATTGAGTCAACTTTCCCATTGCTATGTATATGAAATTATAAGAGAAAGGTTCCTTCCAATAATGAATCAATAGACCACAAGAGAGAGATAGAATGAGATATTATTGACCACCATCAGCTTCATAAATTAGAAACGAAAAAGCGAATAAATAGTAACATTAAAAATAATAGTGTAATACCATATTACTGTATAGAGGGGAAAATGGAAAATTGCAAGAAAATTTGTTTTTTATTTTGCCACTTAATATTGTGATTCTGTCATATAAATATAGATATTTATAATAATTATAATTATTTTATTAATTAATTTAATTATTATTTTAATTAGATTGTTCTTCAAGAAAAACTCAGACGATAATATTATGGGTAAAATGATAACTGAAACAGTATTCTTATGTAATTATTCTTATACATACTTGCATATTTTGAAGAGTTCTTTATTTCAACGTTTTGTTTGTTGTAAAAAATAAAAAAATTAAAATTAATTTGTTAAATAGTAAAGTAGGTAAACTAAAATCAAATGCAAAAAGTTACCTACGATTAATATTATGTACATTTCGATGACATCATCATCAGAGGGTCCTTATTACGTTTTGTACAATCTACAAAAAAATAGATTGTAATTTTGTAATAGGACCCTCTGATGATGCCATTATAATCGAAATATACATAAAGGTAAGCGTAGGTAACTTGGTTAATTGGATATTTTTTTGGTATTGTGGTTTTAGCTAGTATTTTTATTGCAATATATTGTACCACTGCGCGCTTAATATTGTGTATTGTTGTCTAGTGTTCTAGGTAACATATTTTTTAAACTTTTTTTTAAGATTTTAAAACAAGACTCAAAAGTAAGCATGTTTATTTTTCCTTTATGAATAAGACAGTTTCTACCATTTCCCTCTATAAATAAGAAAGTCTTCAGTTTTGAGATGTTACATTTTCCAATAGTTTCGACCCTTTATGTTGTAAAGTGATCGACTAATTGACTGACAAGTACTATAGGCCACTTCGAAACACTAGTTACTCGCCTTGGAGTGTTTACAGTTAGCGGAATCTACACCTGTACATTTGTAACATATTTGTCACTTTTCTTTTTTTATCTTTAGAGTGAACGAAAGCGTAAACACGCTCTTCTGTTGTTCAGGCTATCCCTAGGGAATGGTGGATTCGTAATTTATGAAGTAATACATTAAATCATAGTTAAAACAAATTTTATTATTGTTTCACTATTTTAAACATTTACTTCGATGTAAAACACCGGGTGGTCATGCCCAGTAACTCACAATGCTACAAACTTTCTCCGGCAAACTGTTTGAATATGAAGCCTTTACTGTAATAAATAAGAAAACACAGAGACGTTAATTTTAGTATAAACAAGAAAAGACACCTGGTTATAAAGATAATGAAATCAGTAGGCCTAATTACACACGTAGTCGCTAACCTTAACACGATATGGTAGCGACATTTCCATAATCTTTTATAATTTTTGCCGAATCTCTTTGTATTATAGGGTGTTTCTTGATTGTATTATTTTGTTTTTCACTTTTTTTTGCACAGATTACAATACAAATCATATAATAATATTACAACAACAAAACGGTGGTTTCTTAAATAACGAAATAATAGTAACGAAACTATTAGATAATCTAGGTTGAAGTAATATTAAATAATATAAATGTAAACGTATGTACGAAATGTTTTTGTTTTTATTTGGTTTTAATGTTTTAACAATAATAGCATTCACCGTTAATAATACGTAGGTATAGTACCAGCATTAATCCTTTGGGATTGTTTGGACGCACTTACAGATTGTCTCTCGGAATAAATCAAGGGGGCAGTTAGGGAGTAGACCCCCTCTAGGTGGGGAAAGACCAGGCAAACCCACGCTTCCAATCCCAAATGGGCACCTTGTCCTATCCCTAGTTCCATTTTTATTCTACCAATGGTTTGTTATTACTCTCTTTAAGTGTACGAGAGAGAAAGAGAGAGAGAGAGAGAGAGAGAGAGAGAGAGAGAGAGAGAATTAATGAGAGAGAAGAGATAATTAATGAAGAACCAACTCTAACCATGTTTATCCCAGTTCCTATAAGACGCCTGGATGGACATCCCTAAAGTAAAAGGAAATTAGAGGGAGGAACAAACTTATTCAAGGCAAGTGTCCACACCCTCCCAATACAAGAGGAGCACCAAGACCCAACCCTAGTCCTACCTTTATTCTAAGAAAACCAGTTCATATGAAGGTAATAGGAACATAGTGGTCATCCGGGGGAAAGGAAGCCAAACTCAGGTCACGTTTCTCCATCACTACCAACAAAATAGGACCTCCGTGTTTCATCCTTAGCCCTAACTTGATTCCGTTTACAGTTTCTTTCCCAGTTCCTATTAGACCGGGTGAATGCCCTGAGAGAAAGGGAGAGAGCGATCCCACTCAATCCAAGCATATCTATCACACTCATTAAGGAGGGCTTCTGGGTCTTTTAAGCCAGGTAACTATCCTTTTATTTAATCTGTCTTTCCTTACCATGCCCCCTACGCCGTTGGGGAGCACCATCCATTGGAGAGATAGAGTGTTTTGGCCATGCGAGCAACAAAGCTTTTGTATACCCAGGATCTAGGATATTTTATGTCATATGTATATTTGCTTACTATAAATAATAACCATAATTATTGCGTCCGCGTTAGTATGAAAACAAGGATGTTTGTTAATTTAAGAAAATAAATCTCTTCTGGATCTGAGACATGATGAGAATTGCATGAGTGTACTAAACCTCTGCAGCCATTTGTATTTTGCACAGGGTGGAACAAAAAATTAGGTAGGGGATTATTACTGAACCTTGGAAGGTATGGTTGAACTGCGCAGGTATACCCTGGGTCAATTATGCACGGTTGATCGCACCTTTTAATGTATGTCTTTTAGTCAACTCTGAGGAAGAGAGTATTAGATTGTGAATGTTAAGGTTTGCAAGGATTTTTATTTCACATATTAATAACAAGTTAATTGTTAAACTGTATTAGCCGACAGTTTGGCCTATTTAAACACGTCTAGCCTATGATTGAAAATAATGTTTTACTATGATTTAAAAAATTAGTATGTACCTACCAACATTATTTAATATAATTTTAAAACAATTCCGTCTCCCCATAACCGAGTCTCCTCGACGCCGAGCGGGCTACCTGGAATAATCTGACAGTTTTGACAGGCGATTTGGAATTCACAAAAGCAACGAACCGTGGTATGCATAGTGGATGCTAAACACTGGAATTTGGCAAATTCTCCATACATTTCATTGTAGGTATGATACGCTTCGAATTCTATAGTAATATAATGAACTGTAATTAAGCTTATCGACTCTCGTACTTTTGAGGTGCTCGCAAGTAACCTTGAATGACTATTTAAAACCACTTGTATATTATTAGAAAGATTTGGTTTAACGGTTTATTAAGAATGTTAGAAGGGTGAGGGTGGTAAGTATGGCGTTTGTGTTTGTTGTTCGGGAAACCCACCAGATTGAGTCATTGAACGCCTTTATTGTACAAGCCCAGAGGATGAGGATGGTCAAAGATCCGGTTTTATTTCCACTCCATTGGCCCATTTATTTCAACTGAAAATACCTAATAATTGTAGATCTACTCAAAACTACAAGAAATATGATACCAAACAACCCGAGGTTTACTTTAGTGTAATTTAATAAAACAATCTAAAACTTATTACAAACTGCTAAAGTAAACAATAAAACACAGTAAACCTTATGATGTTTGGTATTATTTTTGACCCCATCATTTCAAAAGAGAAGATATTAACCCTCGTTACTTCTGCACCGCGGAACAGATCCTTTGATAATTCAAGACCTTGTCGCTGAGGAGACTAATTTTCCCTCGACGCTGAGGAGACTCGACACTGGGGAGGCGCCACGTTTTAAAACTGTACTTGAATTTTTTTGATCGTTTTTTTTTGTTCATTGTATTATTGTAATGTTTTTGATAAATTGTAACTTTTATTTCACATTTTTACTTTTACTTTACATATATGCAATAACGATACGATTTTTAGACCGTGCAGTTCGACTCTATCCTCAAGTTAACCACTTGCGCATTTCGACCAATTTTTTGCAGTTTTTGAATTCTGAGAACAACCTTCCGAAGTTCGAACGCACAGTATATTTGAGCACGCATATTTTGAGCTAACATAAACTTATGATTCTGGTTGCTAACTTATAACCGTTTACTTACTTGGCACTGGAAAAATGACAGATAAAACATTCTCTCACCCCTTCACTATTAATTGGCTTCATCAACTTTAACGTTCAACATTTCCGTGTACAGGTTTGGGTAAAAGTTTTCGCCTTCCGTCTATTAGCTGTTGTGTAACATGTCAATTAGATGTTAATCGTGAATGTACAAGGTGAACTATTGCTTCAACTATTCTTTAGTTAAGGTAAACAATATAGATCCTTGAGCCCAGTCTTGAAGGATACTAGTAAACAGCCCTTTGTCAAACACGTGCCTCTTACTTTCAGTTCCACTGTACAAATAACGCTATATGCTCCACCAAACAGTATTCCGAATTGTAGCTCTAGAATTTCTCAGATTTTCGATGGGAAGGAATTGAGAGTTCGGTGGCTTCTGCATATATATATAAAGAACAATAATCAAAATACAAATACAAGAATTATAATTGAATTTACAATTCAAAGCTTTTCGTTGGCTAACAGTACCAACATCATCAGGAATATTAAACCAAAATGTTTAGTACACAATCTATCAAAATTTACAACTAAATTTACACCTAACATATTTTTTACATAGATAATTTTATTAACCATGGTGTTCAAACAAATTTAATAAAATGTATTCATTATAAAAGAATTATAAGTAAAGGTTGTGCAAATTTTGTAAACTTGAAATTTAATCGTCATGACGGCTTGAAAAGATAGTACTATATAAAAGTGTTGCGAAACGAATGTTTGCCGTTAAATGTGCCAACAGCGCCACAATGGACATATCTTCATTTTGGATAAACACTGAAAAATGTATCACAGGCAGCTCTTCCATTATACTTGCCTATTTCAAACACCTACTTGTGCGAAGAAAATAATTTCAGCCCTTGTTGCAATATAAACAAAATATAGGAACGACTTGATGTTGCTAATGACTTGCGTTGTGTCTTTACTGAAATACAACCTCAAAAATGTATACTAGTGAAAACGTGCAAGCTCATCTATCTCACTAACAGAAACAGATTTTTCTTTTATCAGTTAAAATTTACCTTGCAAATTAAAACTTGAAATGTTATGTCATGTTTCTTTTGAAAGTATGTAGAAATAAACCTATTGTTTTCAATAATATATATAGGCCTATATATATATATAGCAAAATGTATGCTTGTGTATTAATAAAGAACTAAGTTAAAATACAAAACAAGAATTATAATTGAATTTACAATTCAAAGCTTTTCGTTGGCTAACAGTACCAACATCATCAGGAATATCAAACAATTAAACATTGAATTGTAAATTCAATTATAATTCTTGTATTTGTATTTTGACTTAGTTCTTTATATATATATATATATATATATATATATATATATATATATATATATATATATATATATATAGTATTTGTTTTTTTCATTTGCCCATACTTTATTTAGAGGGTAAATGGGAGGGGCGTGGGAGACTTTCATTTATAGAAGAGCGGACGTGGTACCAAAAAGTTTTGAGTGCTGCTTGTGCTCCGTTAAGCTTAAGTACAAATAGTGTATTATATGTAACTTTAGAATAAAGTCGATTGTTTTATTGTGATTTCTGTCATGGCCATCAATATATCAACTTAATCAACAAACTGCAACCAGCATTGCTAACTATATGCATGTCACATATTAGAAATTGCATAATTTTCAGTTAGGCTTGCATTAAAAGCAAGTTGATCAGGAGTGTAACATTCAGACAGTTCTGAAACGTCTGAAATCGATAGTAAGTGTGCTTACGTAACGCCCAAAAAGATTTTGTAATAAATACATTTCCCTTGTATCGAAGACGCTACTTAGGTTCAGTATTTCTACACCTGCTTAGCTTGTACAATGGCTTATTAAGAAAATATATAACATCCTTGATATTCATTAAAAAAAATATATAACACGAGGAGTTTGCATAAGAGAAAATTAAAAAGTAAAGATATGTACGGAATGTCTTGTTTTAATAAAACAACTAAATTTTATTATCAAGATCAAATCTTCTCCTAGCAGGTTAATTATTAATCCACAGCGTTTTAAATTAATATTTTATAAAGAAAATACGGGGCTGGTTCAATAAACAACCTCTTTACATTTTATGATCTATATTTTAAACATGCTTGCCTCAAAAACGTTATAAATGTTATATATAAATGTTATATATATATATATATATATATATATATATATATATAGAGAGAGAGAGAGAGAGAGAGAGAGAGAGAGAGTGAGAGAGAGAGAGAGAAAGAGAGAGAGGGAAGGAGAGAGAGAGAGAGAGAGAGAGCCTGTATATTTTTTCTGACAATAATGGTTGCCTCCAGATCCTAAGTCAGTTTGTAGACAGTGTAGTTTTTTTGAAGCCTATTAAACTGAAAGATTATGAATTATCTCAATAAATGTACTTGAACCATTTATAAAATAAAGGGACTCATAATTCGAATTGACCGGTCGGACGTTTATATATATATTGTAAGTTATATTAATAATCAGTGTGAATTATGGCCATGTTATTCCAATTCTTATAATAACTAGAGTGTTATACAAACACTACGCAATAGATAAAGCAAACATATTAAATGACCATACACATTTTGAAGCCAACGTCCCCTTTCATTACATAGCAAACAACCAAATTGACCCAATCCCTCTACATAAATCTCATACCGACAAGCTTTGTACCTTGCGGGACGTCGCCAGTAGAGGAACGATTGTTTCGAAACGGGTCAGGAAGTTAGGCCTTACATATTCACTTTTAAAGTATTATTTAATTATAGATGTATTGGTAGTTGTTATCTTGTGAAGCCTTATATCAAGATCAAACCCTATTTACAAAGAAATAGATATTGCTGGAATCAAAACGTATTTGAAACACAAGCCACTGTGCATCCTTTCTTAGGTTTACCGATTGTTATCAGGAACAGGTTATTTTCCCTGTAACTCTCCCTGCCATGTTTATTCTATTTGCTTATCAAGAAATATTTTGAGGCTATACATGAGAACAATGGGACCACTGCAGAGTCTAACAATCAATTTGTTATTTAGGTTTTTGAAAAATTGTTTAGGCTATTTGAAGATGGGAAGAGTTTGTCTTTTTATAAAGCCATGACGTTTTGAGAATATCTTTCCACGTGCATTGTTTTACAAGTCATTTAAACTAGAGCCTCGGATTTTGTCGTAGAAATAACTCCTGAATTTTGGCTCATTAGTGTAAAATCTCATCCTCTTAAAATTCCCTCTACTGTCATCCGCGCACGAGAAGAGCTCTGGTGTAGAAATGAATCACCCTCGGTTCTCATTTGTGCGCATGCGCTGTCGATGTTTTCCTGACCTACAAACATAACCTATCCGTACGGAAGTTTTTTTAGTAGTTATATTTTAGTAAGTAATATAAGTATTTACAGACAGATAAAACCACTAATTTTATTAAGGAAGGCTGTACAAAATAAATTATATATGATCCCGCTTCTGGATTATAGGTTTCTGTAAATCAGACGTTTTGTGTTAGAAATGTTTTTGGAAATGGCCTTATTGTTTTGACTTGTCTTGGGTCAGGAGTTTTATCGTGCGCCGGTGGCAGTATTAGTTCACACTCTCCTTATATATATCTCCTTGTTCAAATTTTCAATCGTTAATAAATACTTATTATTCGTTCAATTTCAAATACATTTTTAAACTTGTACTAAACGTCACTTAACGTTATTACAGATGTTTTTCAATATTAATTCATTAACTAAATTTAATTAATTAATTTTAGTTCCATCAAGGGACAAAAACTTTTCACAAAAGGTGTAAGGTATGCAGTAGGCCTATAGTTATTTCGTCCCATTTGGCTAACGTTTAATATATAATTTCATAAAACAACTGATTTTATGTTATAGGTTATGTGGTAGAATAGCTGTTTTAACGCATAGGTTATGTTGCTTTATTTATATTAATTGTAATTATTTGATAAAAAGTAACTACAGTTAAATTTGTCTGTTTTTGGCTCAAGTAAGAATTGACTTAAAACATTTTTTGTCTATTTTTCTTGTTTAAGAGTTACTTGGATAATTCGATGGCCTTCTGGTTTAATTCACAATTGAAAGGGTTGGATAAGTTACGGTCATCGCTATTTTGCTGGCTTAAAACTAGATAAGTGTTTGCATTTTTATCCGATCGTATATCACGCTGTCCCTAGAACACGGGTGTTTATTTTTCTTGTTTAAGAGTTACTTAGATAATTCGATGGCCTTCTGGTTTAATTCACAATTGAAAGGATTGGATAAGTTACGGTCATCGCTATTTAGCTGGCTTAAAACTAGATAAGTGTTTGCATTTTTATCCACTTGTATATCACGCTGTCCCTAGAACACGGGTGTTTATTTTTCTTGTTTAAGAGTTACTTGGATAATTCGATGGCCTTCTGGTTTAATTCACAATTGAAAGGGTTGGATAAGTTACGGTCATCGCTATTTTGCTGGCTTAAAACTAGATAAGTGTTTGCATTTTTATCCGATCGTATATCACGCTGTCCCTAGAACACGGGTGTTTATTTTTCTTGTTTAAGAGTTACTTAGATAATTCGATGGCCTTCTGGTTTAATATACAATTGAAAGGATTGGATAAGTTACGGTCATCGCTATTTTGCTGGCTTAAAACTAGATAAGTGTTTGAATTTTTATCCGCTCGTATAACACGCTGTCCCTAGAACACGGGTGTTTATTTTCGGTGTGTTAAACACTCTATAGTGTTACTCTTGAATTTACAGAAACGTAATACTATTGCATAGAAAAAGTTATAAGCCAGCACAATATTGCTGTACTAGCGGTATTTAAGACAATATTCAAATGATCTTATTGGTCTGCAGCACATGGTTCAGTTAAAGTCAAAATTGTGTTAAGTTTTCATTAATTGATTTCTAGAAACATCATCTACCCATAAAAATTTATAATCTGCGAGTATTTTTAAAATTTTGTGTAGGTAGTCACTTTAATTTGTGAGCATTCTTTTTCGTTAATGAAAACTATCTGACCTAAAGCTCATACGCGTTTAATTGACAGTTACTTGGAATCAACTTCTAAAATAGCAACCACAAACATTGAACAATTATTAAAAGAAAACAATTTTATATTTGCCTCTAAAATAACCATTTTACAGACTTTATTTTATGTTTATAACATTTTCAAGGTTAAAATTGTATCATGTTTTTAATCCTGATGTAATATCAACATTGTAACATTATAGAAATATGAACTTATTGAGATCTGCATACATTGTTACTGTATGTATGTTATTTAAATATTTAAAAATGTAGGATATAAAATTTTAATTGTAAATTACACTTTTGCTATTACTTGTTATCACAACTATAATTGTTATCACAACTAAATAAGACGTATTTCGAAGGTAAACCCGTTAAATTTAGCCCTTCGGCCGGGCTCAAAAAAATGAGCAATTAATTGGTCCACCGTTCTAAAAACGTTGTGCATCCCTGGCCTAGAACAATAAACACCATAGTTGGCAGAATGTTAACTGCTAATTAGTTAACTGCTAGATTAGCCTGCCTGACCTTGTCTAGCAGTCTCCCTCATTACAAAGAGATAAATCATTAAAACTCGTATTAAGGTAAAGTGTTCAGTAATTGTGAGTTTCCGTACAGTTGTTTATTAGGGTATAATTTACGTAGGAATATGATAGTTTTTAAAATTGAGATTCTAGTAATAACATCACTAGCTCGATACAGTAGGGCGGTTTATATAGCGACGCATTATCATTACCATAATAAAATTTTTACTACACAAACTAGTTTTAGCAACCATGTTGCCATCCTCAGTAAGTGTTTCAAACTATAACCATCACTGAAGATGGCAACATGGTTGCTGAAATTTGCTTCACAGAATTGAACATTTAATTTATAGAATGAGAAGGACTAGTTGCGTTTCTATTGTTTCCACTAGCTAATTTTGAAAAAGTATTAATTTGTTTGAAATCTTCCATGTCCAATCACAAACTGTCCTGACTAACATATATCAGTCTTTCTACCTGACTTTCTTGTACGCGTTGTTTCATACGAGTTATATGGAACTACTTTCTTTACACGTATGAATCACACACGCGGTACAACTACGTTGTACTGAAGGGAATACAAGGTTACAGGGTGTTCAGTTTACGAGCATACTTACGCGCATTCTTGTATTTCATTCCAAAGTTGTTTTTCACTCAGCAGTAGCTGAAAATGTAAAATAATACACATTTTCAAACTCTTGCCCCAGGCATGATCTAGGAAAGTGTAAGTCTACATTCCACTAACGCTTTAGTAAGACAGAGTATTTGGCTTACACCTCTCGTGGTTAAATATAAGGACTAGTTTCCTACATGAAACATCCTGTAATAGTGCAACCTATGAGTGAACATGCAGTCCTGTCACCTTGCAGACATGCCGTTACTTTGTGAGTAATTTAGTTTAATAAAATATTTATAGTGAACATATATTGAATCAAGTGGAAAAAGTTACTGGGAAGAATTTTTGTTTTCAAACGTTCTTATAGCTAACCTGTATCAACATTTAATAGTAGACCTATTGCACTAAAACAACGTTAGCTTCCATTACTTCTCACAAACAGGCCTAAATATTAGAGGGGCTTGAAACTAAGTTGGATTTAACGTATTTTTTTCTTCTGCATTTCAAAGTATACTTGTTTGCTAAGTTTAATCAGTAATTGACGATGCGAATAATGGCAATGATTTAAAAAAAACAATGGAATATAATTTAAATAATGTTAGTAGAACGGCTAGTAGAGCGGAACTACTCCGTTTGAAATACATTAGCATTGCCTGTCCCGCATTGTCAACCTAACTGTGAACGCAGCGTAGATGGTGCAGTCACTTATTAATAAAAAGCTATCCTTTAGGCTCATTACTGGCGCACGAAAAAGTTTAGAGTTCTAGGCAAAATGCATTATTTAGTAAACACTTTTGCGCCTAAATTCATTCTCGAAATGCCATCTCCAGAAGAGCTGAACACATTGGCAGCGCCGTGACTATCTAACCGGCTACTTGAAGAGCTTTTACAGAGTCAATTACGAAGGATTAGTTATCTCAATATGTCTGTTGATAAACATGCCCCTACTACACGTGTTTACAGACGCAGGTTACAGAATAATACCGCAAGAAACAGGCTCTTTGTAATACGCGGTGTTTTGTCGCTAATCAGCTGTCACTTGTTAAACGTTCGCGGTAGCTAGAGATGGATTTGTTCTCTTAATGGCACACTATAAATATATTCAAATACTACTTATATATTTCCCACTTAACTGAGCTACTGGGTTTTAAATATACGATTTACCTGTATTAATATGTAGTTCTAAATAGTCATATGTAGCAGCACTCACCTTTGGACTAAATTAGCCATATGTGGGTATAAATAATCAAATATAGTACCACTTATATTTGGTGTTAATTAGGAATATGTAGGCCTAAATAGCATATGCAGTAACACTAACTTATGGTCTAGATAAGCCATATGTGGGTCTAAATAGTCAAATATAGTACCACTTACATTTGGTGTTAATTAGGAATATGTAGGCCTAAATAGCACATGCAGTAACACTAACTTATGGTCTAGATAAGCCATATGTGGGTCTAAATAGTCAAATATAGTACCACTTATATTTGGTGTTAATTAGGAATATGTAGGTCTAAAGAGTCACATGTAGTAGCACTACCTGTCGGTCTAAATTAGCCATACGTGGGTCTAATTAGTCAAATATAGTACCACTTATAGTTGGTCTAAATTAGAAATATGTAGGTCTAAAGAGTCACATGTAGTAGCACTACCTGTCGGTCTAAATTAGCCATATGTGGGTCTAAATAGTCAAATATAGTACCACTTACATTTGGTGTTAATTAGGAATATGTAGGTCTAAAGAGTCACATGTAGTAGCACTACCTGTCGGTCTAAATTAGCCATATGTGGGTCTAAATAGTCAAATATAGTACCACTTACATTTGGTGTTAATTAGGAATATGTAGGTCTAAAGAGTCACATGTAGTAGCACTACCTGTCGGTCTAAATTAGCCATATGTGGGTCTAAATAGTCAAATATAGTACCACTTACATTTGGTGTTAATTAGGAATATGTAGGTCTAAAGAGTCACATGTAGTAGCACTACCTGTCGGTCTAAATTAGCCATATGTGGGTCTAAATAGTCAAATATAGTACCACTTACATTTGGTGTTAATTAGGAATATGTAGGTCTAAAGAGTCACATGTAGTAGCACTACCTGTCGGTCTAAATTAGCCATATGTGGGTCTAAATAGTCAAATATAGTACCACTTACATTTGGTGTTAATTAGGAATATGTAGGTCTAAAGAGTCACATGTAGTAGCACTACCTGTCGGTCTAAATTAGCCATATGTGGGTCTAAATAGTCAAATATAGTACCACTTACATTTGGTGTTAATTAGGAATATGTAGGTCTAAAGAGTCACATGTAGTAGCACTACCTGTCGGTCTAAATTAGCCATATGTGGGTCTAAATAGTCAAATATAGTACCACTTACATTTGGTGTTAATTAGGAATATGTAGGTCTAAAGAGTCACATGTAGTAGCACTACCTGTCGGTCTAAATTAGCCATACGTGGGTCTAAATAGTCAAATATAGTACCACTTATAGTTGGTCTAAATTAGAAATATGTAGGTCTAAAGAGTCACATGTAGTAGCACTACCTGTCGGTCTAAATTAGCCATATGTGGGTCTAAATAGTCAAATATAGTACCACTTACATTTGGTGTTAATTAGGAATATGTAGGTCTAAAGAGTCACATGTAGTAGCACTACCTGTCGGTCTAAATTAGCCATATGTGGGTCTAAATAGTCAAATATAGTACCACTTACATTTGGTGTTAATTAGGAATATGTAGGTCTAAAGAGTCACATGTAGTAGCACTACCTGTCGGTCTAAATTAGCCATACGTGGGTCTAAATAGTCAAATATAGTACCACTTATAGTTGGTCTAAATTAGAAATATGTAGGTCTAAAGAGTCACATGTAGTAGCACTACCTGTCGGTCTAAATTAGCCATATGTGGGTCTAAATAGTCAAATATAGTACCACTTATATTTGGTCTAAATTAGGAATATGTAGGTCTAAAGAGTCACGTGTAGTAGCACTACCTGTCGGTCTAAATTAGCCATATGTGGGTCTAAATAGTCAAATATAGTACCACTTATATTTGGTCTAAATTAGGAATATGTAGGTAGGCTATTTATAGTCATATTTATTAGTTACTATTTATTAGGAATATACAGTGATAGAATTTAATAATAAATACATACAAATCTCTTAACCGCAAACCTTTATTTTACTTTACCAAATAACCATCCTCAGAGGGGTAACATACAAAGACTCCATAAAATGAAGAAAATTTGTGGTTAAGAGGTTTTTATGTATTTATTATTACATTTAGTATCACTTACTTTTGGTCTAAATTAGGAATATGTGGGTCTAAATAGTCACAAGTACTAGCACTTACTTTCGGTCTAAATTAGGAATATGTGGGTCTAAATATTCACATGTAGTAGCACTTACTTTCGGTCTAATTAGGAATATGTAGGTCTAAATAGTCACATTTAGCAAATCTAACTTTTGGTCCAAATTCTGTATTAGGTCTAAATAGTCACATTTAGTAGCTCTTTCTGTTGGTCTAAATTAGCCATATGTGGGTCTAAATAGTCGCATGTAGTAGCACTTACTTTTGGCCTAAATTAATAATGGCTGTTGCGATGTATGTGTCTCTATGTAAGATATGTCCCTTCTGTGTTTAACGAAATTATTCATTAAAAAATATCCCCATTTTGTCGACCAGATACTTAGTATTTGATTGTTTTAAACTGTGAGATTTTCTTAAACTATTTTTGAAAAAAGGTTATAACTCTATTACGCTTAGAAGGCTTAGACTAATTTGGTTTTTTGAAACATTATCTAGAATAGATGTAATATTTGATTACATCAATCACAGAATAAACTATAAGTTTCTAAAAGTTGAGCTAGAAAAACTATGCTTCCGTAAAACCGTACGTAAATTTTGAGAAGAATTCTTTTCTTTGATTTACTCACGAAATATCCACGACAGAAAAATTAGATTTTTCATAAAATTTAATATACTAAACCTTAAATCTTTAACGCAAGACACCCGGTAGGGTAGGCTTTTATCCTGTAGGGATGATGATAACTTAATTGAAACAGTGTTTACGCTGTTAAAAATAGATATAAATTCCTATTGTATTCATTAAACTAATTTTACATTCCGAAAACGTCGCTCTAGAGAAGATGTGCGTAAAGAAAACCTTAAGTACACTTTGAAGAGAAGAATTCTTTCCTCTAGTTTTTTTAACACGAAATAATCTCAACAAATAAACGAGATTTTACAGAAAATGTTATGAAATAAATTTTTAATACTAAAATGCAACGCCCAACTTATGATAGCTAGTTATCAACGTTTGGGAAGTTATAAACGATGTTAAAATACGCTTAGAAAATTTCACTCTTTACGAAATGTAAACATAAATTCTTTCGTAGACTTGCCCTCATACGAAGGCTTGCGGAGATTGGGCGCTCTACTCTTGTTACGATTGCTCATCAATCATCGCTCACTATTATCATAATCCTATAATACGTGGAACCGTCTGATTTTGTGTTAGTCAAGTGCATAACGTAGCGGAATATGTCGGGAATTATTGTTTATTGCAGAATAAAGTCCCATAACTGACTCCGGCAGGATTTCCATCCTAAACGTAAGTCTCTTCTCATTTTCTTTATCTACACAAGTCACAACAAAACATCAATTATAAATATATTTCTAGACGCACACAACATCCGCGCACATGAACACGTAACTGCCAACAAGCAATATGGTTCTACTAATTTCGCTGACCAAATATATTATTACAGTAAAAAATCATAGAAGATAATGGCATATATATATATATATATATATATATATATATATATATAGACTATATATATATATATATATATATATATATATATATATATATATATATATATATATACATATATACATACTACACTGGTAAAATCACACACGTATACACGCACACGCGCACGCACACACACACTCTTGTAGTATAGGCCTACCTACTTCGCTTAGTGGGAACACTAGTCGGCCACAATCGTCCATAAGTATGTAGTCTACCTACTTCGCTTAGTGGGAACACTAGTCGGCCACAATCGTCCATAAGTATGTAGTCTACCTACTTCGCTTAGTGGGAACACTGTAGTCGGCCACAATCGTCCATAAGTATGAGGTCTACCTACTTCGCTTAGTGGGAACACTAGTCGGCCACAATCGTCCATAAGTATGTAGTCTACCTACTTCGCTTAGTGAGAACACTTTAGTCGGGCACAATCGTCCATAAGTATGTAGTATACCTACTTCGCTTAGTGGGAACACTAGTCGGCCACAATCGTCCATAAGTATGTAGTATACCTACTTCGCTTAGTCGGAACACTAGCCGGCCACAATCGTCCATAAGTATGTAGTATACCTACTTCGCTTAGTGGGAACACTAGTCGGCCACAATCGTCCATAAGTATGTAGTCTACCTACTTCGCTTAGTGAGAACACTTTAGTCGGCCACAATCGTCCATAAGTATGTAGTCTACCTACTTCGCTTAGTGAGAACACTTTAGTCGGGCACAATCGTCCAACAGTTCATCAAATCAATCTGGATTAAAGTGGTTGTAACCTTTAGCAGATTTTGAAGGTAATTCTTTGTGAGCCTGTTTCGGTGAGTTGATTTTATAAATTTCATTGTTTAAAGGTGCACTCTCAAAGGTATGTGCTTCTAAACATTGAAAGTAATTTCCTACCAAAGACACGTAGTTTGGGATATTTCTCCTCAGCCAAAGCGCAGCACCAGTTTCCAAACTTGTCTAAAAAATGGGTCACTCTCCAAGTCATAGAGCTCTCACGGGTGGTAAGAGCCGAGTTCAACCTATATCGTATAACCTATAATATGTTTTACATTTATTAATAAATCAATAATCTAATGTTTTTAAAATTCGTCTGGGGCCGCATAAAGCCTGGTCCTAAGCCGCAAGTTGGCCATCCCTGATTTTAAAAATTTAACTAATTACTTCAAACGAGACTCAGATATATTCCTGGCGTGGGGAATATTTTTTATGTTCGTCTAATTCGGCTCAATATTGATCACAGTCTTTTCATTTACCTTTTCCTGGTATAACACTCTACAGGATGTAAGTACAGATTGCAGACAAATGTTTCTCTGAGTCGCAGACGTATTCAAGAGAAATAACGTGAATTTTTGTTCAGGTACCAATATTGTGCGTTAAATTACTCGTGTTTCGTGTCGATGTAAGCTCTCCTTACGACGCGAGCAATGATTCTCTTCCACTTTCGCCCCCACCATAGGAGGCACGGTTCCCATCTTCCAGGCCTTTATATTGTCCTCTACTTTAAACCTAATTAAAACTCACTGGCTTTCCATTTATTCTTTCCTAGCAGGTATCCATCATATGAGGCGCGGCTCCCACCTTCCAGGTCTTTATATTGTCCTCTACTTTAAACCTAATTATAACTCACTGGCTTTCCATTTATCCTTTCCTAGCAGGTACCCATAATATGAGGCACGGTTCCCACCTTCCAGGCCTTTATATTGTCCTCTACTTTAAACCTAATAAATCTCACTGGCTTTCCATTGGCGACGATATTGCATTGTTCTGTTTTAATGCTAAACGAAAGATGGTTAAATTTTAGATTACATATTTATTTGCTAATGTGAACATGCTAAGTTCGCACCTGTGCGTGTGCGCGCGTGTTTTTCCTTTGTGAAAGACAAGGAATGTAAAAGCAATTTTACCTGTTCCTTTTCTTAGAATCGCCTAGTAGAATTTAGTGACAGGGATCATTGGAGCATAAAATCGGCATTATCTTACGGGTCATAGTAACTTCTAAACACGAATTGTGTTTATAACTCAGTGTTGACTCATTTCTACTTTGCGGAAGAACTTGAATTCAGAGCTTGGACGTCCTTAATAGCCGGGAGTGGTATTGAGTTTTTATTTAAGCCAGGTAATCTGAAAGTAAACTGTTTTTTCACCCATTGTGCTTCACGATAAACAAATTTATTTAACGGTTTGAGAATATGATGTAGACCAGGGGTGCACAACCGTTTTTGAAACGGCTGGCGAATTAATTAATAATTTTTATCGAGCCGGGTGTCAGGACTCAATTTACCGAGTTCAATAACTGGAATACGTCTTATCTAGTTGTACTTTAATTTTTAAATATTATATCCTACATTTTAAATTGTAATAAGCGTAAATATCATACATACACAGCCATTTTGTTATATATAATAGTATATATACTGTAACAATGTATCCTGATGTCAGTAATTCCCTATCTTTAAGTGTTGCAATGTTGGTATTTCAACAGAATCCACATTATAAAAGAATTTTCTTGATTATCTTTATAATGTATCAATGTTGATATCACGTCAGGAAACAAGACATGAAACAATTTTCACCTTGGAAATGTCATAAACACTAAATGAAGTCTGATAAACGTTTATTTTATTGGGAAATTTGGACACCGTATATGTTTTAATAATTTTGGACACACTTATTGTTCAGTGTATATTTCAATGTTTGTGGTTGCTATTTTCAAAGTTGATTCCAAGGGAATATCAGTTAAACGTGTACAAGCTTTAGATTTCATAGTTTTCATTGACGAAAAAGCATACTAACAAATAAAAATACTACTGAAAAAACCACGAAATTAATTAAAAAAATAAAGTAAAATACATATCGCAGATTAACCATTTCTCCAGGTAAATAATTTGTGTAGAAATCTTATAATGGAACTTCACAGAATGTTTACTTTAACTGAATCATGTGCTGCAGATCAACAAGTTCCATTTAAATATCGTGCAGTTCATCTTTACAATCAACACTGAACAGAGATGCAAAGATTTAAAATAAATTGACAAATTTATTAATACCTGAAATCTGATTTCAAAATCAGCATTTCAACGATGCTATATTTCGAGTAGGCGAGGTGTTGTTAGCCTGAACTCTATACTTGGCCCCCATGCTGACAATTTTTTTTAAACGCTCTGGTGAGACTTACTGACGAGTGATTTAAACTGTCTTTGCCTTGAAGTTTAGTGATCAATTCGTTAATATGATGCACTATATAGACAAAAATTCTAAATACAAGAGCAACATTTTAGAGTCGTCTGCGGTTTGCAAAATAACAAGTCAGGGCCACATGCGTCTCCTGGTATAGGCTCCAAGACTTTTCATTCAAGTCAAATGACTGAAAATTCCCCCTGTCGAGCTTCTCGGGTGGTTCTGGTGAACCAAAAGTTTCGTCAGAATCGTTGCAAAACTTGACATCCTTATTAAGCTGCTTAAATGCATTAGTCATTTAATGGCAAAAAGGTTTTACCCCACCACTCGCTTTCTCCTACATATTGCAAACGGTTTATTAATTGCTCGAGGAATGTACGTCTAAGGGTTGGAGAAAGCTGTTTGAAGCTAACCTGGACTTTCTTAACTTTTGCGAGTACAGTCTGAATCGAAATTTAGTAGACTGTACATCTTATTTTTAACACAAAGTGTTTGTATGGTGTATTGACAATTGTCAATAAATCAGTAATAATTATATACAATTCAGTATTAGAGGCAATAAAATAATAACTTATGCACATTTCTATGGCTACGTCATCATCATCAGGAGGTAACATTTATAACTACAGCGTAATAAAAAAAAATAAACTAACGTAACGATTTCTTAGTTTGTAAGAACTATGACTTGTTAAAAATCTGTGGCTGCAGTGCTTCAGTCGGTCTAGTCAACTAATAAATCGAAAATAGAGATAAAATGTAGTTGACTATAATTATTAAAGTACAATGAACAATAATATGCAGAAACAAAAAATTAACATATATCATTATTTAAATACATGGTAAAACATAAGTTACCCATAGGCACTTTATATGCAATAATGATTCAATTCATTATTAGATTTAGGTACAAACATTTGTAACTATTTAACTAGTGTATACACTAATTTTGTTGACTTTACAGTAACATTCGTCGTCCTAATACGTCAGCTTTAGTTCTAAATAAAATACAAACGTTATACAACTGCCTTACGGCCATAGAAAACTACAATGAACTAATAAATTGTTTATAGACTTCACAAAGTAGTTGATTTTGACTGAATTATAATCTCGGAACCAATTAGTTCCCTTGTGACGGCTTTCTATAATTGTCTTAATAGTTTTATTACTTTTTCCAATTGCAATAATTTTGTTACTGTCATACAATCAGAGGAAATATCTTCTTTTTACAACTAATTTAGGCTACATCCCACAATCCGTTTTATTACTGTTTTACAATCAGAGTAAGTCAGAGTCCTTTCTATATCTATTTACAATAAGTAAATCTTCTTCCGCATAAGTGATTTACAGTGAGAGCATCCCACAATCCTTCCATGACTGTTTTGCAGTCAGAGCAACTCAGAGACATTTCTATATCTATTTACAATGTAAGTAAATCTCCTTCCGCGTGATTGATTTGCAGTGGGAGCATCCCACAATCCTTCCATGACTGTTTTGCAGTCAGAGCAACTCAGAGACATTTCTATATCTATTTACAATGTAAGTAAATCTTCTTCCGCGTGATTGATTTGCAGTGGGAGCATCCTACAATCCTTCAATGACTGTTTTACAGTCAGAGCAACTCAGAGACATTTCTATATCTATTTACAATGTAAGTAAATCTTCTTGCGCGTGATCGATTTGCAGTGGGAGCATCCCACAATCCTTCAATGACTGTTTTACAGTCAGAGCAACTCAGAGACATTTCTATATCTATTTACAATGTAAGTAAATCTTCTTCCGCGTGATTGATTTGCAGTGAGAGCATCCCACAATCCTTCAATGACTGTTTTACAGTCAGAGCAACTCAGAGACATTTCTATATCTATTTACAATGTAAGTAAATCTTCTTCCGCGTGATTGATTTGCAGTGAGAGCATCCCACAATCCTTCAATGACTGTTTTACAGCCAGAGCAACTCAGAGACATTTCTATATCTATTTACAATGTAAGCAAATCTTCTTGCGCGTGATTGATTTGCAGTGGGAGCATCCCACAATCCTTCAATGACTGTTTTAGAGTCAGAGCAACTCAGAGACATTTCTATATCTATTTACAATGTAAGTAAATCTTCTTCCGCGTGATTGATTTGCAGTGAGAGCATCCCACAATCCTTCCATGACTGTTTTACAGTCAGAGTAACTCAGAGACATTTCTATATCTATTTACAATGTAAGTAAATCTTCTTCCACATGAGTGATATACAGTGAGGATCTCACAATCCTTCCATGACTGTTTTACAGTCAGAGTAACTCGGATACCTTTCTATATCTATTTACAAATGTAAGTAAATCTTCTTCCGTATGAGAGATTTGCAGTGAGAGCCTCCCACAATCCTTCCATGACTGTTTTACAGTCAGAGCAACTCAGAGACATTTCTATATCTATTTACAATGTAAGTAAATCTTCCGCATGAGTGATTTGCAGTGAGGATCTCACAATCCTTCCATGACTGTTTTACAGTCAGAGCAACGCATAGACATTTCTATATCTATTTACAATGTAAGTAAATCTTCTTCCACATGAGTGATATACAGTGAGGATCTCACAATCCTTCCATGACTGTTTTACAGTCAGAGCAACTCATAGACATTTCTATATCTATTTACAATGTAAGTAAATCTTCTTCCACATGAGTGATATACAGTGAGGATCTCACAATCCTTCCATGACTGTTTTACAGTCAGAGCAACTCATAGACATTTCTATATCTATTTACAATGTAAGTAAATCTTCTTCCACATGAGTGATATACAGTGAGAATCTCACAATCCTTCCATGACTGTTTTACAGTCAGAGCAACTCAGAGACATTTCTATATCTATTTACAAATGTAAGTAAATCTTCCGCATGAGTGATTTGCAGTGAGGATCTCACAATCCTTCCATGACTGTTTTACAGTCAGAGCAACGCATAGACATTTCTATATCTATTTACAATGTAAGTAAATCTTCTTCCACATGAGTGATATACAGTGAGGATCTCACAATCCTTCCATGACTGTTTTACAGTCAGAGCAACTCATAGACATTTCTATATCTATTTACAATGTAAGTAAATCTTCTTCCACATGAGTGATATACAGTGAGCATCCCACAATCCTTCCATGACTGTTTTACAGTCAGAGCAACTCAGAGACATTTCTATATCTATTTACAATGTAAGTAAATCTTCTTCCACATGAGTGATATACAGTGAGAATCTCACAATCCTTCCGTGACTGTTTTACAGTCAGAGCAACTCATAGACATTTCTATATCTATTTACAATGTAAGTAAATCTTCTTCCACATGAGTGATATACAGTGAGGATCTCACAATCCTTCCATGACTGTTTTACAGTCAGAGCAACTCATAGACATTTCTATATCTATTTACAATGTAAGTAAATCTTCTTCCACATGAGTGATATACAGTGAGCATCCCACAATCCTTCCATGACTGTTTTACAGTCAGAGAAACTCATAGACATTTCTATATCTATTTACAATGTAAGTAAATCTTCTTCCACATGAGTGATATACAGTGAGGATCTCACAATCCTTCCATGACTGTTTTACAGTCAGAGCAACTCATAGACATTTCTATATCTATTTACAATGTAAGTAAATCTTCTTCCACATGAGTGATATACAGTGAGGATCTCACAATCCTTCCATGACTGTTTTACAGTCAGAGCAACTCATAGACATTTCTATATCTATTTACAATGTAAGTAAATCTTCTTCCACATGAGTGATATACAGTGAGGATCTCACAATCCTTCCATGACTGTTTTACAGTCAGAGCAACTCATAGACATTTCTATATCTATTTACAATGTAAGTAAATCTTCTTCCACATGAGTGATATACAGTGAGCATCCCACAATCCTTCCATGACTGTTTTACAGTCAGAGCAACTCATAGACATTTCTATATCTATTTACAATGTAAGTAAATCTTCTTCCACATGAGTGATATACAGTGAGAATCTCACAATCCTTCCATGACTGTTTTACAGTCAGAGTAACTCGGATACCTTTCTATATCTATTTACAAATGTAAGTAAATCTTCTTCCGTATGAGAGATTTGCAGTGAGAGCCTCCCACAATCCTTCCATGACTGTTTTACAGTCAGAGCAACTCAGAGACATTTCTATATCTATTTACAATGTAAGTAAATCTTCCGCATGAGTGATTTGCAGTGAGGATCTCACAATCCTTCCATGACTGTTTTACAGTCAGAGCAACGCATAGACATTTCTATATCTATTTACAATGTAAGTAAATCTTCTTCCACATGAGTGATATACAGTGAGGATCTCACAATCCTTCCATGACTGTTTTACAGTCAGAGCAACTCATAGACATTTCTATATCTATTTACAATGTAAGTAAATCTTCTTCCACATGAGTGATATACAGTGAGGATCTCACAATCCTTCCATGACTGTTTTACAGTCAGAGCAACTCATAGACATTTCTATATCTATTTACAATGTAAGTAAATCTTCTTCCGCGTGAGTGATATACAGTGAGGATCTCACAATCCTTCCATGACTGTTTTACAGTCAGAGCAACTCAGAGACCTTTTATATCTGTTTACAATCAAAGGAAATCTTCGTCCTTTTGACTGATTTTACAGTAAGACCATCCCGCAATCCTTTTAATGTATGTTCTACAATCTGATCAAATTACGGACGTTTCATAGCTTTAGACATTTACAGTCAGAACGGTTCACGGTTTGGACCTCATTTTATGTTTTTCATCAATTTTACTGATAAATAAATTTCAAGCTGGAAGTCCTTCTAAGTAATCACCCTTCCGAAGCTTCCCTTTAGCATTCATGCTAAAACCATGCATGTAATTTAACTGTTTTTACAACACTTGTTTTTTTTTATTAATCGTGACACATTCTGTAGGCTCTATTTATAAAGTAATATATGAGAGTAATTTCAGTCTGTTAGTAAACAAATAAAATACATGCACAAAAGTTACTGTCTCAACTATCGATTTTTTTAAAGTTAATTATGTATTCAATACAAAAATGTGTAAGGAAAACCGTGTCCTTTTTGATGTTTAACGCCGTTCAACATGATCGTATTTACGGCCACGATACATCCGCAATGAAGTGTTTTCGAGCGATCAACAAGCACAGATGTTTATCGAGAGAAACTAGTACCGTTTTCGTCATTACATTTAGAATCTCAGTCATTGGGATTTCCTACGTTACGCTAATAAACTAAGGGAATTGAATTAATTTCGGACGTCAGAGAGAGATATATCGGCACTGAAAGCTCCTTCAGATTAGTGGGTTGTTTTCGGAAAACGTTTGTACGCGTGCAAGTTTCAGGGTATACTTTCCGTAGAGTAAGCTTTGAGTTTATAAGAAACATTTTGACTGATGATACTGCTCTCACCAGAGAGTAATCAAAGTCCCTAGCGGAAATTAAATTATTTGTTTGAGGAAAAGTACTCAAGTTTCACGAGGAAAGAGGATTAGCTATGGAGTTTCTATAAGGAAATAAAAATTTTCTTTCTGACGCTTGGATACATTTATTGTTAACCTGTCCCAACTCACAGTTCTGTTATTAAAAATATGCATTTAATATTACGTGTGCACACAATCGCTTTATAAAATCTGTCTACCTGTGCTCATGTAGGTTTTATTTTAATTATCATATTGATTTGTGCTAAATCAGGACATTTGATGTAGGTGGAAGAGAAATTAATTGTAATTTCATTTTGCGTGGAAAATATTTGTTTGTAAACAATCCTTTATAGATTCGACTCGCGCCTTTTCACTCGTAATTAGTTTGGTGGCTGTAATTCAGTCGGAACACAGTAATGCATATATTGTTTGCGTTTTAGGCATCCTGTCCTTATTTACTATTATCATCTGTGAATTGTATTTAAAAAATTGTAAATATAAGTTTGTGGTAGTAGTTTGTGTGAGAATCAGCTGTAGTTATCTAGTCTTACAGATTGTGACGGCATAAGTCATTGAAATTTGTTGAGAATCAACTGTAGTTATCTAGTGTCACAGATTGTGACGACATAAGTCATTGAAATGAATTAAGAATCAACTGTAGTTATCTAGTGTCACAGATTGTGACGGCATAAGTCATTGAAATTTGTTGAGAATCAACTGTAGTTATCTAGTCTCAATTATTGTGATGACATAAGTCATTGAAATAAATTGAGAATTAAGAGTTCATAATGACGATTTTGTGTACAATTATGCATTAATAACCTTAATTTAGAAACCAGTTTAAATATTACTTATTAATTTATATAGACTATAATACGTTTTGTACCTCTCTAGTAATGAAAGAGTTTTAGGGAGTTCCAACTTGCCTAAAAACCTGTTTCTGCCATCAACCGAAACACTTTATTATCAGACTATTACTCTTTTTATCGTGTACAGTCCTAGCAAAATATGGAAATAAATTCTCCATCCATAGGTTTTATTCTAAATAACAATTAAATTGTTTTTCAACGAAGGGGTTTTATCGTTTATTTATTCTATAAAGCAAGTTAAAAAGCCAGACGAGGGATGTGGAGAGAGACTGTCTGCGGAAGCTTTTCTGTTGGTTAACACCCCTCTCCCGACGTCGGTCCTGAGAGGGATAGATCTACCTAAAAACAGCAAAAATGATGCAGGAGCCTAATATTTCCGACACAGGGAGGATTTTATTCTGGATACCTTCATCCCAAGGTTGACGAATCAGTTTTCCGGGTTCTTTCCTTGAAACAAATTTTAGTAATAAGTTCTAAATAACTAAAAATCTATGAAACAGAATAAATAGCAACAAATGAATGAGAATAAGAAGGTCTTTAATCTTATCCCTTTATTTAAATGAATTAAATACTTTTTGCTAAACCACAGACTTGGTTTTTACTTTAAACTGGTAAACCATATCCAGAAGAGTCTATTGTCAGGGTTATAATTTATTCCTCGTTTTTTTTTAGTATAGTTGGGTTTATAAACAAGGTTTTAATTAAAAAGTTTTTGCACTTATAGCCTAGCTTAGGCTATATTTGGATTACGTTGCCATGGTAACATCTCGCTGAACGGAAACACCAGCGCAATTGTTTATCTAGCTATTGTAACACCACTTAGTTATTCTTAGCGGTTTAATGTTTTATATTGATCTATATTTTATAATTCTCTTTTAATATTTGTATTTATTCTGCTTATTGCAGATATTCTAATATAGTTTCTGTGTGCTTCTACCTGTACATTTAAAGAATAAAATGAACAGTCAAATAGGCCCGACAAGTTGTGATGGTAAAAATTGGGTAAATATTAAGATCAGCGGCTACCGCTCTGACCAGAGAAATGTTTTTCCTTCAGGTCAATTTGACCATGCTGAACACGAATCTGATGTTATTTTTTGCGGCAAAACTTACCGAACCCTACAAAAAGTTACCTTTGGGTAAATATTGCGTGCTATTAAGAATAAATGCTTTTTATTTTACACATACTCGTTTTATGTGTAGAACATGAATATCCACTTATTTGTCGCCGAAAATACGGAAAGTTAATTTTTTTTATCTCATTTTAGTAGGGATTACGGTTTTGGAAAGTTCGGCGGCCCAACCTAAGTGTAGCAATTTTTGCACGTAAAATGAAGTTGATAGTCTAACCTAACCTAACTTTAGTGTGATTCTGCGAAAAAGCAAGCTAAAGTTAGGTTAGGTAAGGTTTCGTTATTTTACTACTAAATGAAAAAATAAACAGACGTCTGCTTCCACAGATTTGGTCAAAAATCTGATCAGTAACGTTTTGTATGTTTATTATTTAAAAAAATGCGCGACGTAAATAATTTAATAAAGAATTAGGGAAAATAAGTTAGTTATGTGAAAGTGCATCGAAGCAGTATCAATGGTCAAGATCCCAGGAATCAACAAACAATAAGTACTTTTTTATTCTCATTTAAATTAGCCAACAGAGCTTATAAACAGTAAATTCCGAACAAATTTAAATTCTTGATTATAAAATAATATTTTATTTTCACCACGTTCTAATTTATGAAAAAGATCCATAATAACGACCATAGAGAAAAAGAAATTAACACTGTCATTTTAAACTTTATTGTAACAACCTAAAGCCTCAAGAGTCCACCTTTGTTTTTTTGTAATTGTAATATTAGTTAAGGAATCAATTTTGTCACTAATTAGTATTGAGGTAAATTTGTATAATGTGTGTTTCAAGAATAAATGCAAATTATGTTAAAATTGATGTTGGTGTTAATTAATTAGAAACCTGAAGGTGAGACAAAAGAGTGTTAAGGTAGTTAAATATATAACCCCAAAGGAAAAGTAATATTTTTTAAATAACTTAGGTTATATAATTTGGCGCCCATCTAGCAGGCCAGTGCTAAATAGAAGTGGTGAATATAAATAAATACATTTAAAACGTTAATCATAAATTAAACAAATATATTAATCTGTTGGCTTAAGTAAAATTGATTAATTTTACACTTCAACTAAAGTGTAAAAAAATTAACTTTTTGTATTTTCGGCGGAAAATAAAGTAGACATTTGTATTCTACACACAAAAATGAGTATTTTTAAAATGAATAAAATATTATGTAGGCCTAAAAGTAATTTTTTGTTAGGTTCGATAAGGTTTGCAAAACATAATTTCAGATTCGTGTTCAGGATGGTCAAATTGACCAGAAAAAATTTCTCCGATCAGAAGTCGCTGATCTGAATATTTACCAAATATATTATTTATTTGGTTTGCATTTTATGGTCAGAAATGTCAAATGATAACATTTTATAAAAAGTTATAAAACTTCAAGCAAACTGAAAATGTTATGAGCCTTAAAGCTCAAAATATATGTTTGGCTTATAGGCAGAATTTGTTAAAAAAATGCTTTAGGCCACTATACCGCTAGGAAACTTGCCTTTGATAGATTAAGCTTGAGAAGGATGAATATATTACAAGGAGCCTTACTAACGTTTTCTAATACTTTCAGAAAAATAATTTTTTGCTGGCACAGTACTGCTATTGTGTTGGTATATTCACGTCGACTCGCCTTTCAGAGGCAATGTAGGTAGCGGTAGACAGTAACTATACCTTAATCAAACATTCATACAAATGTTCAGTATATTTGTATACTACACTCTCTATATAGTCTACAATATCAAGAGCACAGTGGTACAATATATTACAATGAAAATATTGGGAACAACCCCAATACCACAAAAAAACCCCAAAATAACAAACAATACAAGATATTTAAGATTAAACCCTTATGTACATTTCGATAACCATGTAATCATCATCAGAGGTTCTTATTACAAAATTAAAATCCTCTGCAAACAAGACGTTACAAACTAGAATGACTTGGTTGAAACTAGGTCACTGTAGTTTGTAATTTCTTGTTTGCTAGATTGTAATAAGACCCTCTGATGGTGATGACATGGTCATCGAAATGTACATTAGGGTTTAATCTTGAGTATCTTGTATTAATTTGTTGTTTTTGATTATTTTTGTGGTATTGGGGTTGTTTCCAATATTTTCATTGTACTTAATATACCCTATATGGTTATAGGCCTACATAGATGATTCTTTACATTTGCAACTCACAAGATAGTTTCTTATAATTGAGCAAGCCTTATATCGCCTGATGGTTATTTTAGTATATTTTTCAGTTTTTAGGCATTTTAAAAAGTTTTTAAACTTCCTTCCTTTGGACCATCTTTTTCAATTCAGGATTCGTATCCGCAGAAATATCTTATTCAGTCGATTGTAAAAATCAAATAATGATTCTAGCTTAAGTTTAAACTGCTAATATTCTGTACTCGTTTCAGAGTAAGGACATTTTCTAGAAGTAATAAAGCTTAAAACTATAGGCTACATTTGCTAGAATATGCAGAAAATGAATTAACACGATTCATTTGTGATTCAGATTGTTGTATTTGCCTACATATGGCATGGGGAGTTCTGTCTACCGTTACGACTTTGCCTCGGGAGGTGTGATCGGGGTCGAGTGAACTCACGTACATGCCACTGATTTAGAGAATCGTTGCCATTGTATGGATTGTTATTATTGCTATAATATATATCGCAGCTTACCTCCGAGATTTTGCCGCCCTAAGTCATCCCGGTCACACTTGAAAAACAAAATCAATAATGCTAGTTGAAGCCTTTTCTACCAGGTCATACTAAATCCAACATAAAGCCACCACACTACATATGATAGAAGGCCAGAAAGCATCTTAGTAAATTTTAATGTTTTCTGCAAGCCGTCACAAAATATGTCTAAAATGTTAACAAAACTCGTTTTACGCTTAAGGAAGGAATTACCACCAGAAAGATCTAACTAGCTGAAACGATCATTTCCCAAATACAAATACAAGACGCACACAAAACTCATAAATTAATAATTTATTAACCTAGATTTCAATGACAAAGTCATCATCGTCAGTGAGTGTTGCTACTAGTTACAAGTTAGAGTTTGTAATAGTAACACTCACTGTTGAAGATGACTTTGTCATTGAAACGAGTCTGATAAATTAATGATTAATTTGTGAGTTTTTTCTTTTATTTGTATTAGCATAATCTTCAAGCTAAGCTCAAAGAATAGTTATAAATCATTTCCGTCTTGGCAACTTTGTGCACTCTTCTTTTTAGTTTTTTCAATCTTATTTCAACTTATAAGTTGTTAATTGAAGACATCACCTCTAGGTCTATCCATTCAATGTAAATACATAGATCTGCTAATTAACACGCCTTTAATGCTTGTGATTGAATTTATTCCTTTATAATCTCTACTAAACAGTAATAATGAGTTATTAAATTTATACTTGTTTGTTTGTTAATTATTCGTTGAAGTTGTGTTTTAGGCATAATTTATTTTGTTGAACAAAAATAGGCCTACCTTCATTTTAACTATTATTCTTTGCTATTCGTTTTACTATTGTCTTTACTTACTGTTTTTCATTTTATTTATCCCAAAGAATTTTTTAATCAAAATTTGTTTAATTCAGAATTAAAATATCCCCATCTTTTAAGCTACCAGATGGTTGTTTTTTTAAAATTATTATTTCACTTTACTATAGGATTGTAAGGTAAATTTACACAATTTCTGTTGAAATGTTTTTTACGGGCTATATGAAGGTCAATTTTCATTAACGTTTGTCAAAGAACTATTTACTAGTATGAAATAGAAAAAAGCGGTTTATCATCATCATTTGACTCTAAACTTTTATTTTTGAAACTAAATTTTATACCATAAGCAACAATCAAGCGAAAGCAACAATTATCAAAACATATTTTATACGTGTAAAATGATATGGATTGTTTATTTAATTTGTAATAGTAATTCAACTTTTTGTCTTTTGAAGCGGTTTTTCTTTTTTTTATTTAGATTTGTTCAGCTATAGAAGCCTACCTAGCTGACACTGAGGGAGGTTTTTTGGTAATTTAGAAATTATAGGATCAACGTTTTGTTAAATGTATTTTTCTGATATAGCAAATATTAAAATATTATAATTTTTCATAATTTCAATCAGATCTGGGAGTTTTGGTAGATTTTCTTACAATTTTGAAATTTCAGAAACCCAATTTTTTTGTTTTGGAAATATGTTTAACAAATACCTTTTTCCTAGTACCGTCTCTGCCCACGTGTACGAGCATCCCCACCGCCGATCTGAATATGATAGCTAACGGTTCTTTAACCGTGTCATTGGTATTGACAAGGTATTAGTTCATTGAAAGGGTAGTAGATTGAAGAAGGGAAGGTGGAATGCTATTGGTGGAGCGCTGCTGTGACGTCATGCCTTCCTATCGACCAATGCGCTCGGCTTCCGCTGAGTGACAGTCTGTTAGTCGACAGCGAGCAGTACAGTGCGGATAGCGGTTGTGAGTGTATGTGGCAAACTTTATAAGCAGCTAACAATAATTTGGTGATGTGACGACATTGTTTGTGCATTTTCTAAGTTCAAGGTTCGTACTGAAGTCAAGTTTGTGTGCAGTCTTAGGTTTTTGTTGACAAAACGTACATAGTGAGTAAAGTTGCCTAAAAAAATAATCCTCTTTCGTAACAATAGTTTTTGTACAAACATGGTGAAGGCAAACTTTATTTACTGATAGAGATAATAAGTTTTATACTTGGGGAATTTAATCTAACAAAGATATTTTTAATGATAATTTCGTTTTATAATAGTGAAAGTAAACTTTATGTAGGCCTACTAAATTGTATGTTTAGGTAATTTAAAATTATAAATCTTTTTTCTGTGATTAGATTTTCTTTTGACAAGCACTGAGCATTTGATAATTTATACAATTTAAGTAATTGTTTTATTATTTTTCGTAAAACAAGTGTTTTTAATTTGTTTTTCTATGGTAAAAGTTGCTCATTATAAGTAGTTTTTTTTAATAAAAAGTATGTTTTTTTAAAAAAAGTTTTTCAACTTGTATAAATAAATTACTTTATCAACATTTTATTATAAATAATAGGAGCAAATAGTTAGTAAATAATAGTTAATCATATTCAGTCGCACAGAAACACACTGCACCTTTATATAAAACGACAGGCCACTTGTTTTGATTTTTTAAAATCTTTAAAAGTAATTCAAGGTTAACTTTTTTTTTTTTTCTCCAGAAACTTTATGTTTAGCTTATACCTTGTATGCGTGGAAGTCTATTCGAGCTACCTTTTCATTTTACGCCTATATAGAAGCAGGCTTTAAGTGTTTTTTCAATAATTTTATTCTAATCCGTCTTAGATTTTCATTTCCGATTTTTAAAAAATACATATGAGATAATATGAAAAATAACGTTTTTGATAAATGCGTTGTTTGCAAAATTCTAAATTTAGAATTCCTAGATTAAGGCATTTAACTTACGTTTCCCGTAAAGTCTGTTCATAATTAGTTAGGCTAGGACACCACGTAGTAAGTTGGAATTTTTTTTATTGTAATTTTTGTGTACAAAATAAGTTTAACCTAATAAAAATATACACGTGTGCTATAGGCCTACGCTCAACTATGCTAGTAAATCTGGCATAAAGCTCAACTTTTAGTTAAGGGTTTGTTAATTTTATTAGTAGATCATTGTTTTGTTGTGATATTTTACAGGGTACAACTAATGAAAGTGAGAAAAATATAGCTGTATAGGCCTACGTAGTAATGTAAAAATCCCGGGAATTTATACTTTAGTCAAAATTCCCAGGGAATATTCCAAAAATTCATAAATTCACGGGAATTTATAGAAACTTATGAATTTCTCTTAAACGCATAGGTTTTTTTAAAAGATCCATTAGAACTAATCTATTAATATGAACATATAAATCAATTTATAAAGAGATATATTAAAAAATAAAAAACTATTTAGGTCTTAAGTCCTTCACATAAAATTTTGATACTTGTTTATTTTTGCAGTAAACTAGCTGTGTTCATCTTTAAATGTTATTGAATACCACATGATTGCTTCATCACTTGATCAATTTCATGTTTTCTAGTATCAAAGAAAATTATCAAATTTTCAAACCTATTAGAAATTCTTGAATATTTGCTATAGAATAGTGCAAAATACTCCCAAATTACTAATAGGTCATTTTAACTTATTGAATTAAACCTTCAATATCTTCACAATTAGGAAAAACAGAAATTGTTTGAAACGTTCAATTTAACCATAAATATAAATTAATTTTAATAATATTTTTGATGAATAAATCAGCTGCTTAACTTGAGTATTCTTCAAAACTTATATCGTGAAGTTATGTTGAGCTTATAATGAAATTGATTTTGTGTCTGGGTCTCATAATCAACCGAGTCTGCTCTCAAAACTTTTATTACGATTGCAATAGTACACAATATTTTTGATTATTTGGCTTTAATATTGATCATTTAGAAGCATTTAAGGTTCCAAAACAGATTTAAGACAAAATAGCCCTCATTTAAATGAGATTATTACATAAATTCCCTCGTTTTGTGAATTTATAAAGCCTTTAGGAAGCTCCCTGGAAATATTCCCATTTATAAATTCCCTTCCAACTGGGAATATTCCCGGCTGACATCACTATGTATACGGTAAACCCCTGGTAATTCGGAATTGTCTAAACCAGCCGTCGGATATTGCATTACCGGGGTTCGACATCAATTTTAAAGTTTTTTTCCCTAATATAAATAAATAAAACCTCCTAAACCACAAACACTTTTTATTTATGTCGATGTACATTTCGGTTGAAAAGTAGTCATCCTCAGAGGATATTACAAGACTACAAGAACAGAGTTAGTCTTTCAGTAATTTGCCCTGAAGATGATTGCTTTGAAATAGAAATGTACATTAGGACATTAGTAAAAAGATTTGTGCTTTAACAGGTTTTGTTTATTTATAGTATAAAAATTACGCCACAGTGCAGCAAGTTATTAGTTTGGTTTTGGACGCGAGTGGCGCAAACGAGCAGCTCTTATTGTACGATTGTCTGTAAGCAACTTCCCTTTGCCATAGAGTCCAGGCGGTAGTTACAAATATTGACAAGCTGTTTAGTCTTTGTTTACAACACTTAGTTATTATTATCACATAGACCTACTGTACTTCATTTTGGCTATGTATATGTATAGCATATTTCCTGTTAGTCCGGCGTAGGGTCTGGTTAAGGGGCCGGATTAGAGAGGTGTACTGTATTCTCTGAGTACACTTCACTCCTAAATATAATAGCGCCAGGTACAGCGATCGGCGCCATGGTTCAATATCCAGGAGAACATGATATCAATCCCCGCGCAACAATAGATAATCTCCGGTATAGGCTTAATCGCTCTTGAAACACTCCAAGCTGTGCAAATTTAGAAGTGAAACAACAATGGTTCTGTTGCATTGGAGGGCAAATAATTTGTGTCAGACAAATATAATTCTTTCGTAGTTTGTATAAGAAGTGATTTAGCACAGGTTATCAATTTTAAACACTTTACACTCTTCACATAGTTTGTAATATTTAAATGGTTATTTTAGTTTAATTGTTTGTAGATACTAGTATTTAGATAATTAACTTATGTAGCCATGTGGTGTAGGCTATTCTTAGCACTGTCAATATTATTATGTGTTCGTCGCCAAGTTTTGTGTTCTCCCTGAACATTGTAGGTTACCTACGTGCAGTTCTGAGGCTTTTCGTATCGCATCATCTGATTAAGGCAGTTCAGGATTTGTCAAAAACGGGCAGCGAGGGTTGTTTTGGTTAACCCTGCCTCAAGAGGATTGTTTGTTGTCAAAGTGTTTCTTTTTAACGCTTTGCCGCCTAACAAGAGTATTTACAATTGAACAATTTTGTGACATATAGGGCTATTAAATAGTTAATTATATTAATTACAGGATAGTTATTTTCATATTAATTTCATAACAGTTAATATTTATTTCATATTAATTTCGAACGGTTGATATTAATTTCAGGATAGTTAATTTCAAGATAGTTGATATTAATTTTAGGATAATTAATTTCAAGATGGGTAATATTTGTTTCAAATTATTTTCGAATAGTTATTAATTTCAGGGTGGGTAATATTTATTTCAGGATGGTTAGTATTATATTCCATATCAGAATATTTGACAACAATTTAAGAATAATTTCAGCATAGTTAAGATAAATTTCAAGATAGTTTATATTAATTTAAGGATATCTAATATCAATTCAGGACAGTTAATGTTATTTTCAAAATAATTTTAGCATAGTTTTCATATAAACTATAGTGAACTTATATTTTTTTATAAATACCTTCGCAATGTCGGTAAATTTGAGCGTGTTTAACTTGGTTTGGCGATTGCCGCTTGTTAGAGAAATATCACGTCTAGAGTGTCTAACGTGAATAAGTTAAACCTTGGCCTAGGTCTACATCTTTGAGGAAATCTCTGTAACAGAGGATAGTATTACAACGGGCCGTTGTAGAAACTAAGTAGATTCAGATTTTTTGTGGAATTACAGTCAGTGGAAATGCAATAATTTTAAACTATTTTAAAGCCATTTTCTAAAAATGAAAACCTTCTTATATTTTTTTCTTAAACTAATTTTATTATGTAGGCGTATAATAAATTGAATATTATAAATAAATAAACATCCTAAATAACTAAAATCCTTATTTATATCCTGATGTAGGTTTCGAATGCAAAGCAGTCATCTTCAGGGAATGTCACTACAAGAATAAGAGTAGTATATAAGTCCATAAATAAAACGGTTTTGGTAGTTTAAGAGGTTTTATTTATTTATTTGTAATATAAAAATTACACCACAGTCTATCCTAGTTATTAATAAATTTAATGTTCAAGTAGTAGGCCTATTTTTCTTCAATTAAAATCGTGTGCGTTTAAATTTATAACAAATTTAATTCACTTATTTTGAAATCTGTCTAATTTTAAGCGGCAGAGTAGTGTAAAATTGAAATGTCTATTCAAAATGTATGAATATTCAGGTATGAGGAGCCTCAATGCTCCCGGAATGTTAAAGGAGATTTCTGCTTAAGCAACCTGAAAGATAGGCTACTGTAAGCGGCATAGCTACAGACGGTGCATTGAAAATAAATTTTATTTTAGTTTTTTAGATTTGAAAAATACTAAATGTTTAGATATTTGTTTAAAGTACTATAAACCTTCCGTCACAGAGCACAGGCAATAACGAGCCTGTAAAGGCAACTAGAGTGCAGCACAAGACAGGCCTGTACCCAGCTGTTTACTTTACTGTAATGGCGCGATTAAACGGCCTATCTATAATAAACAAATCTGATTACATTTGATAAAGATAAACTTAACATGGAATGGCAACGCTATCTATTCTGTTTCTTGTTTACTATTGTTACGGTTTAAAGAGAAACCAAATGGGCCTGAATACCAAGTCCTAATTTAGCACAGACATTTTTGCAAATCGTAGGCTCCAAGGTCAAGCAAATCGGACTGTCAAAAACTAATTTTTTTATTGCCTTGTTTCTCTAAGAAATTGTTAATTAAATAATGTCATTGATTCTTCATTTACCTGAAGCTTTGCCCCCGCTTAACGATGTCGATGTGTCCTCGAGCATAAAAAGTCTTTATAGTCAAATTGCTTATGACTTGTTTACTCTCAGAGCCTTTAGTTCTTAGCCATTCGTTTTCTGAAAGATCTTCAATTTATTTATACATTTGTCATGCCTTGTACCTTTCCGAATTCTTCAGATAATCCAAGTATTATTTTGGCGTTTATTTCATTTAGACAAGTAATCGATTTCGTTAACAACAATTATACCGACCTATGCACAAACTCATAGAATACAACAAACATTTTAAAAAAAATTTCACTCACAACCCAAAAAATTAAAATTATGGAAAAACCATATTCCACCCGTCTACGTCTCACCTAAAACCTTTCTAATACAATATTTTGTGCGTTGTGACCACATAATAAGGGTCTGTAAGTGTGTGCTTAGTCCTTTTGAATCATTTTGCTACTTACCATCGCAAACAAGATGCCTGTGCTAGTTTTATGATTCTGTAAAGTTTTTACGCGCGTTGAAACGTCTAGTTAATGGTGCTTTGTTAAAGGTGATATTTTTCTAAATAATTGTAAATTTTTATGACGTCACCAGGAGTTGTAATTACTTTTCGTGGTGTTGTGGAACTTTCGACCTCAACAAATAAAGTTAAACCATTGAATTTGTAAGGTTTTAAAAGATCTGTGGAGGGGGTTACAAAATCATGTTTCATTTAGTGTTTCTATGTTTATTTGTTTTATTCTTTTATATCAAATTTGATGGTGTTGGCTAAATATATTCCTAGGCAGAACATTGCACAGATTTTGCTATACTCTCCCTCTATTTTTTATAATTTACCAACATTATCTCTTTTCGTTAAACAGCACAATTTTAAACTGTGGTATTTGTATTTTGAATCCTTTTTTTCAGTTCAGCGCTCTTTTCAGTATTATATATTTGTTTTAATTAAATAAATGCACTAGTACTATTATGAAACAACTATTTACTGTAACCGAGATCCTTGAGCCGAGCTTGTGAGGGGAATTAATACTTAATAAAACGATGTAAACTCACTCACAAATATTATTTACTCAAAATACCTTTCAATGACGTCATAATCTTCAGATAGTTATAAAACTACAAAAACCTAATTACAACTAAAATATAAATATTGTAGGCCTACGCATTTTGTAAAGTAGACGATATCTTCTTTTGAAAAATGTTATTAGCTGCATACAAATTTTGTAATACATTTTGCAATAATAATATTGTAAATAATGAATTAGGCCCTTTTCAAAATTCTATTTTAATGCAATTAAATAGTTTAAATTTAATGTAATCGGCCTTGTAGTTTGCAAGAATTGTTTTTTGGCCATGAGGTATGCGACCATATTTTTATTTTAGGTGTAATTATGTTTATAGGTTTATGACACACTGAAGGTTACCTTGTTATTGAAAAGTGATGTGACTAAATAAACCAATAGTTTATACAATGTCAAGAGCACAGAGGTACAATATATTACAATAAAAATATTGAAAAACACCCAAATACCAAACAAAATATCAAAACTATCTGAAATTACAAGTTACCTAAGAATAAACTCTTATGTAAATTTCGACATCCATGTCATCATCAGAGGGTCTTATTACAAAATTACAATATAGACAACAATAAGGTAAGAACTAGACAGACAGAGTTTAGAAAGGTTAATCTAGTTTGTAATTTATTGTAATCCACAGTGTAATTTTGTACATCATCAACTGATGATGATAACATGTTCATGGAAATGTACATGAGTTTAATCTTAGGTAACTTGTAATATCAGTTATTTTTTTATTATGTTTGTGGTATTGGGGTTGCTACCAGTATTTTTATTGAAACCAATATTTGTTGGTGCACATTTTTTATTAACTGTTAATTACTCTAATTATTGATCAAAATAAACAATATTAATTATCGAATAAATTAATTGGTTTCAATGACTTTTTCATTACATTTAAGCCGTATAAGGCTACCGTTACTATAGACACCCCACTTGACTGTACGAGCTAGTCTTCACCGTCCCTGTACAGCCCGCCGGCTTCTGTTCGGTACACATGTCTCACATGTGTTTTCTATCCCCCACCACGTATCTGTCCCCCCAGCCGTCCCATTGCTATCTCTTAATCGTTACACATCGCACTGTTTTATATGGATTTTGTTGCGTTCATTTCAGAGTAAGTATTATACTAGGTTCCTGTTTTATTTCTTGTTTGTATTTTATTTACAAAACAGTTGTATTTTGTCCACTGTAACCTGTGCGGCGTTAGATCTTTGCTTCGCCGGCACACTTCGGACATATATTGGAAAGTTTAAGCTACAGTGATGTATAATTACTTTTACTTGTTCCTTATGTTTGTTGAACAGTGTACAAAAACGTTCACACTAACAATCAGTAATATGAACATTATTTTTCTAAAGACAATTCCTACTGAATTTAACAAAGAAACACCAAGAATAATAGATTCGATTCAACTGAGCGGTGATTGTATGAAAATATGTATAAGAAAGAACGCGTTGAAAAATATTTGTTTCAGCTAAACAAATGTGATGAGTGCACTGATATTAACGTTGATTAATAGATGAACAAATAATATATTTTACTTCTGTAACTCTTGGAAACAAAGTTTATCAAGAAGAAAAGAAAAAAAGTATACCTTAATATAAAACAAGTTTTTAAAAGTCAATTCATACTTAGACCAACAAAGAAATTTTTTTATTTTAGTTACTATTATTAAATGATTACAAATAATATAAATAGACAACCTAAGCGTTAAAACAGCTGTTGTACCACATAAAATATCAGCTGCTTTATAAAATCATATTTTATCACTTATAAATAGTATAATAATTAAATAAAAAACCCACTAACCACAATATAACTTTATTTAATCACTTGATGTACATTTCTGTTACCAGGTAACCATCTTCATCAGTTCTGAAGATGGTTACCTGGTAACCGAAATGTACATCAAGTGATTAAATAAATTTATACTGTGGTTAGTGGGTTTTTTATTTAATTATTATAACATTAGACCACAGTTGCTCAAGAAATCATTCAATTAAACTTATTAATATAATGAATTAACTATTGCAACCTTGCCCCTTTTGTGTAACTTTTTCTCCCATTAAAACTTCAATAAATTGAATTATTGAAGTAATATTTGAAAAAAAAAAACTATCAACATCGAGTGCCATCTAGAAGTTTCAAAAATTGAGTTTAAACTCGTATGAATAAAATATTTATATGACACTTGTGCTACAAAAAAGTAATAGAAACAAAAATATTTTAAGAATGACAAATTTTATTTTAGTAACTTTTTATAAAATAATTACAATTATTATAAGTAAAGTAACATAACCTATGCGTTAAAACAGCTGTTCTACAATATAACCTACGACACAAAGTCAGCTGTTTTATGACATCATATATTATCACTTATTTTAAGCCAAATGGAACGATATAACTATATTGCATACCTTGCCTCTTTCGTGAAAAGTTTTCGCCCCATATAAATTTAAAATTAGGTAATTAAATTTAATTAATTAATTAATATTTGAAAAACTATCAACATCAAGCGTCATCCACTACAAGTTAAAAATAAATGTATTTGAACTTGACTGGTCGAATAAAAAGTATTTTATTAACGATTAAGAATTTGGACAAGATATAGCCTATATAAGTAGACTGTGAACTAATAGAAGGAATTGAAACAGCATTTTTTCTTGGCTGTATATAACTGCCTATCCGAGGCTTCCAGGTTACGCAAGTCGTTTAGATTTGAACGCAATCGGCAAATATGGTTGTTTTAAGATTTATATAAGATTTTAAGATTATAAAATCTATTAGGGCTTATATAACGAAAACATTTTCGTAGAAAACTAATTAAAAGCGACTGTTTGCAATCAGCAGCATGATTAATAGCAGTAAAGTTCCATGTTAGATGACAGCGAGTATTAGGCTTCGGGTTACGCAAAGCTAGGTTAAAGTAATAATTATAGATATATGTCAAGTCAAAGTATAACTGCTTGATGTTAGCATGAGCACACGTGTCCTAACGGCAAAGTAATAAAATCTTATCGTGGCGAGTTGCGGTTAGCGAAAATATGCGACTCCCTTCCACTGAATAAGCGAGACTAGGGAAATTCTTGTTTCACAAGATAATAAAAATGTACGATAATTCTTAATACTGCTTTTAAAATCAATAAATTTATCCAAAAACAGTATTTTTCTTTAACGGTTTTGTATTCTGCAACGCTTTTTTTCATCTATTTAGAAATAACTAAGCAAAATATTTTGTGCATGTTTTTAAATTCGTACAGAATATCTTGTACAGATTTACAATCGTTAATAAAATATGTTTGTATTCATTTTTTTAACTCTTAGTGGATGGCAATCGATGTTAATGCAGTTTTTCAAATATTTATTCAATAATTAAATTATAAAATTTGTGGGGTCCAGCCGGATTCGAACTGAGAATCATCATGATCGACGTCTAGCACGCTTTGGTACTGCCCCAACCTTCCAATACCTAGAAATATATTTCTCAAAGATGTATATAGATTGTCCACCATCTGGTTGTTGTCAAAACCTTCATTGTGCAACCTTAAACTGTTGCCATAGTTACCACACAATATCATAAATAGTGTTCTAGGATAAATAAAATAATTTTTTTTGTTAACCTCAGTAGGAATTTACTCAATTTTTTTTCACCAAATCGTAGACCAATTGAGATTTTATCCTGTGCTTTCAGTCGTACACAAACATAGAAGCTCCACGTAATATACGATCACCTATCATGAGCTCCCGTATATTTATATCCGGGGAGGGGGGGGTTATGTCCCTACCTGTATTAACAATCCTTACCCTCCCTTCCAGTCTAAAGTAGTCATACAGGCCGATCCATTTGAACAAAATCGAAAGAAATCTACTAGGACGATGACAAATGCTATAAACACAAAATGAAGTATGAGAAATTGCTATTTTAGTGGGATATTTGACCCTGTTTTCCTATTTATAATTGCTCAATGTATATTTCAATGTTTGTAGTTGCTATTTTCAATACAATTCCAAGTGACTGTCAAATAAACGTGTATGAGCTTCAGATCAGATTGTTTTCATTAACGAAAAAGCATGCTCACAAATAAATGTACTACTGAAAAAATACAAATTAAAAAAACATACTTTCGTAGACTAACCATTTCTAGAAATGAATAATTTTTGTATTAATCCATTAGTGAAACTTCACAGAATTTTGACTTTAACTGAAGCATTTGCTGCAGATCAATAAGTTGCATCTGAATAATGTCACAAATACAGCTAGTACAGCAATATTGTGCTGGCTTATGGTTTGCCTTATGCAACAGTAATACGTTTCTGTAAATGCTAGAGCAAAAGTTTAGAGTGGTCTGCGGGCCACGGGTAATTAATTACCATTAACTCTTTGTGCATTTTGGTTGCAAAGCAATCACTCTCAGGCGTCAAAAACCAAATTCGATGCAACAAAAAATCCAAAGGTATAAGATTGGATAATATTATTGTGGCTTGTGTTGTTTATTATTCACCACCATAGCTGGCTATTATGCTATAGTGTAGTGAGTTTATAGTAATTTTTTTTTGTAATACGTTTCTACCGCACTTAAGAAATTATATTGGAGTTTATCATTTCACTAACCGGATACAAGTAAAAATAATTGAATTTACTCTGATAGGGAGTGTTATATTATTCGTTAGATTAAACAGGAGACGTCATACAAATCAGCTGATCCAGCTGAGTCAATATTCCGGGATTTGAACAGCAAAATTTGAATAAACACCGCCAGGTGGCCAATTCATCGATTGTTGTAACGTTCATTTTTCATAAACTGTTTCGGTAAAAATACGGAATACATAATTTTACTGTGGAAGATTAATTAATAACCTCACACGCAAACCAAAATATGACGATTAACAATCGTTTGAAGAACGTAAATAGGGTTACCGTTTTCCCACCTAATATTGTTATTCTGACATATGTATACACATATTTATTTAAATTGTAATTATAAAATAAAAAGAAACTATAATAATATTTTTTGATCTAGTAGGAATTGCTTTTTAAATAAAAATTCTATATTTTTCGTTACGTAACTTTTATATTTTAAACAAAAGTTCGAACAACAACTGCCCAAACGCCCAGTTCTTTTAATTTTACTTTTACGTATGACACTGGAAAATACTTCTTAAATAACTAATGCATTCAGTTTCGTATTTTTATTTGGAATATGTGTTAAGGTAATAATTTTAGGTCCGTTGAGGTCGGTTGATAATTTTAGATATAAACTTTTAGTTTTTAATGAGGATTTTTGTTCGCGAATTGAAGCGTGCAATGTTTTAAAACTAATTATAGGTGTTATTGTTCGATCTGTAATTGGAAGGAATGATTCAAATTAGTTATAAACTATATACGTGAATAAACAATTTCCGAGCTGGCTTGTGAGTGAAAGTTATAAATAAAAGAATAAGTATGGAAAACATTTTAGGTTATGTTTAGTTTTTTCAATTAGTTTAAATTGTATAGCATCACTGAAAATGGTGATATATTGTCATTAAAACGCGTATGATAGTAAAGTTTTTGTAATTGTGAGTCGTAGCATATTTATTTTTTTATTTATGTACGTGAAATTATAAAAAAGACTTTAAAAGTTATTTAGAATGCACAAACTCTAGAATTCTATGAATTACGTGATACAAATCTAACCTCATTCTGTTAAAACACGCTCATCAATAAAATAATTTTTCAGGAATTGCTTTTACGTTGTTCTACATTAGTAACGGCTACATTAAGATATACGTACAATAGTTTCATGATTTAGGCTATAAAATTAATGTTACCTATATATAGGCCTACCCAAAGAAACTTTGTGATTGAACTTGTATCTTCCGGATTATAACCCCGTATATTTACATGAATACGACATAAATACAAGTGTGTGTATTTATATTTAAATATAATAATACAAACCTTTAATAAACAAACAGTAATAATAATGTCTTGCACTCGTTCTGTGATGGTTGAGACTTAATCACTTCAGTAGTTTATTAAAATAACTATTTACTTGTTTAGAATGTATTTAAAATAGAGATCGTAAATTGAGGTTATGTTTATATATTTCTAAGCTATACCATTATGTACAATTTGTCACATTTGAAATAACGTATAACTTGTTTAAAATAAAGTGTTTATACATAGTTTCCAGTATTGGTCAATTTTATGTTTATGTTGGTGAGGTTATGTTTACAATTTTCTAAAATCTAAGTACTATTTATCGTATGCCACATTTGAAATACGTAAATAGTATCCTGAAGTTTCATTTGTATATGTATTTCTAAGTAACTTTTGTAAAAACAAAAAAAAGGGTTAGTTCGGTTTTTGTGTGCGACTACTTAACAATGAAATATGGCTTATGAATCTTACTAATTGAAGCTCAATTCACTGAAGATGGCGAATTTGTGTAAAACGCTTTTAATTAATAAAACCACTTGCATGGTAGTATAAGTGTTATACGTATTTTTTTATTGCAAATTAGCAGATATAATTGGACTGTAGTAATGCAGTGTGTTAGAACCATAAAGCCCCGGTGTATTTTCGCAGTATTTATTGGCAGTAGGCGTTGTAAACCACGTGGTTATTGAGGTTTATCTTAATTGCGGAATAATAGAAACAACAAATTGTTTTTCAAATAACTTTTATCAAAACATGGTTTTAACTTTAAATATTGTTCAGTAAAAACGCCCGATGTAATAGGTTAATGAAATTCCAATCAATATATCTGAGGATGACAGTAGGGATTTAAACACAATAGTTGTAAATTTTTCTACGGATTTGATTGAATCTCCTGCACCAGTCTGTTGTTCCCTATAACTCTATTCATACCTTGATTTAGACACTATTAAAATGAAAGCAAAATTACTGAAAATAAACTAAGAGGGAATAATAGGATAAAGTTGAAAATATTTAATTGAAGAATAAATATATTATTTATTAAATGTTCAAACTGTAGGAAATTTTAATTATTTTACATAGCTGAGTATTTTTTTCAGTATTAATAACAACTTACGGTCATGTTTTGCGCAGTTCATCAATGTTTGATGTAGCGTTACATTAAATTCATTTAAAGTTTAGGGTTTTCGTAATAGATTGTGTGACATTCCGGAATATATTTTGGATATATTTTCAACCTAAAATATACTTTGAATATACTTATATATTTACCTTAAATATATATGTTTCTAAATGCTACTTCAATAAATGCATCTATATGTATGAAAAAACATGACGCCAATAAGCTTAGTGGATACTACCACAGAAAAATAAATCGTGGTATAGTGCCAGTTGGAGAAATAAAGGTGGTTTTGCACTTCGGAGTATTTTCATATTTTTCAGGGCACAGATTGAGCCAGCTAATAAGTACCCAAGAAATAATGTTTAAATCAATTCTTAGGTCTACAAAGAAAATTTTAATTCTAGTTACTTTTCATTAAATAATTACAATTAATATAAACTAAGTAACATAACCTATGAATTAAAACACCTGTTTTACCACGTATCCTATAACATTAAACCAGCTGTTTTATGAAATCATATGTTATCACTTATTTTAACCAAATGGGATGAGATAACTATTGCATACCTAGCCCCTTTTGTGTACGTTTGTTCCCATATAAAACTTTAAATCTTTATTAAATTTAATTAATGAAGTAATATTTGAAAAAAAAACTATTATCATCAAGTGCCATCTACCAGTTTCAAAAAAATGTGTTTAAACTTGAATGGATGAATAAAAAATTATTTGATAAAGGATTGAATATTGTAATAATATATATATATATATATATATATATATATATATATATATATATATATATATATATATATATATATATAAATTTAAAATATTTCAAAAACAAGAAATCTTCAGCTGGTACTATTTTAACTGAAGATGCTGGTACTATTTTATCGGCGAAAAGCTATGAATAAATATGTTCATTAAAAGTATTCTTGTTTTTGAAATATTTTACCTATTTATTATATATATATATATATATATATATATATATATATAAGAAGAGTGTAAACCAATAGTAGGAATTGGAAACCTGGGTTTCATAGTTTAGTACGTTCAGATCACTCTACCAGGAGCATAAACATACCCCGTGCTCCATGTCCGTTGTGTGTTTATGAGCTTTATCGATTATTAAGGTATTTCAATTGCCTAGGTCGATCCTTATCCTGGTAGAACCTGGGTTACATTGACCAACGAGGTCTAATTTTGGTGACTAATTTGAACGATCGCTGAGAAAATTTTGAAAAACGTATAACATGTGCATTTATAGGTTATTGCCTTGTTTTCTTAATTCAATTCCTTCTATTACTTCACACTCATATATTTATACACACACACACACACACACACACACACACACACACACACACACACACATATATATATATATATATATATATATATATATATATATATATATATATATATAGTATTCAATCGTTAATCAAATATGTTTTATTCTTCCACTCAAGTTGAAATGCATTTTTTTAACCTCGTAGTAGATGAGATTTGATATTAGTGCAGGTTTTACAAATATTTATTCATTAATTCGATTTTAAATGAGTTAATTTAGTGTTATATGGGAGCAAAACTCCTCACAAAAGGGGCAAGGTATTCAATATAGTTATTTCGTCCCATTTATTTAAGAAAAATGATAATATATGATTTCATATAACAACTGATTTTGTTATAGGAATGTGTTATAACAGCCGTATAGGTTATGTTATTTTGTTTATATTAGTTGTAATTATTTAATAAAAAGTAACCCAAATGAAAATTTCTTTGCCGATCGAAATAGAAATTGACTTAATTTTTTTTTATATTACTGGCTTTTGGTTGCTCTAAGAGTTACATTTAGTTGATAACGTTTTATTGATAATTGGGTGTTGAATCTTTATTGGGTGTATTAATATTTTTATTAATAATCAATTTCAAATAATCATTTATTATTTTTAAGATCAAGAAACCGCTTTAGCAACAGGGAAAATGAAAGAAATTGCAATTTATAAAAGTATTACTATCATCGTCAAATTCACTAGAGAATACTCATTTTTGTCGTAGTTTTTATTTTTTTTCCAATGACTCATTCTGGTAAACTCGTTTAATTCGGTGTAAACATTATTATCCATCAACGATCCGCAGACAGCATGAGTGTTTGCGTCGCGATCCCATCCTTCCAGCTTCCTTCCTCCGGATCAGGTAAAGTCTCTCCGGAATGCCGCAGAGGTCGCACATTCACCGGAAGCGGAAACTGTTGATCCACATCTTCCCACGTCTTGCGTTTTAATACGCACACTATTTGTTACTGACAAACCCTTCCAACAGATACGGCGACGGTTGCCGTGGTAACCATATAAACAACTTTGTATCGGCTCCGTTATTTCTTACAGTTTTACTATTGTTTCTAATAATTTAAAGGCAATAACTATTATAACCCTGCATAAACACTGAACACATAACCGATCATCAGAAAAAAATTGGAATAATGTGAATTTAAGTAAAAGTGAAATATCGGACAAAAATCTCCGATGTTTTTTTGTAAATGTTTTTTTTCTGAAATGGTTTACACTATATATCCGTTTTTAAATGAATGGTATTTTAATAGTTTGTTATATTATGTTTAATTTGAGTAATATAATTTAAAAATATAAATTCACATTCATACATTAGGCACTAAACAAATTAGTGATCAATTTTCGAGTCTTAGTCGATGGTCGAAAATGAAGACGCCGTAATTAGTCTTCGAAAGTTAAACTCTTATATATACCAAGTAAGTTCCTTGTTTGAGTACATTATTGTGTAAGCGATAAGTGAGTACAAGAAAACAGTGTTGCAAAGCTTTATATATATATATATATATATATATATATATATATATATATATATATATATATATATATATTCATAATTAAATGATACTTTAATAAACAAGAATTTTTTATTTTAGTTCTCTTCATACATTAAAGCTTTTCGCTGATTGGCAGTATCAGCATTATCAAGTACCTTATAGTTCTGTTGATACTGCCAGTCAGAAATACTTCAATGTATGAAGAAAACTAAAATAAAAATTCTTGTTTATGAAAGTGTCATTTAATTGTGAATATATATAACTAAAAAAAGAAATTCATCCACGGAGAACAATATATATATATAACATATATATATATATATATATATATATATATATATATATATATATATATATATATATATGATGAATAGTTAATATCTGGAGTACATACTTTCCTTTTGCAGTGCATATAATCGCAGTTTCGACGTTTCGCTAAAATCTCATTTAGCATTGACGAGGTGAACCCAACCACAGTTGTAGTGCGAACTTCAGTTGATTCGCACTTCAACTGTTGTTGGGTTCACCTCGTCAATACTAGATGAGGTTCTAGCGAAACTGTGATTTTATGCACTGCAATATAAACGAATGCACTCCTGATAACTATTCATCATATTTTTTCGTCCGTGAAAAGATACGTGTCGTATCTATTTATAAATCTCTCTCTCTCTCTCTCTCTCTCTCTATATATATATATATATATATATACATATATATAGTCACTTATTAGAAAATCTCCTGATGTCTCGTATATACGACGAAAAATGATGAGTTTATCTGAGAGAAGGCAAGTACAGCTGATTCAATTTCAGTACTGTTTATTTCGGTGCATACGGTATTTTTTCTAATTGGTTTTTAAGTGATAGTAGTTTTGGTTTTTATGATTTGGTATAATTGTAGCTCTCTAGCGTGTAGAATGACTATTAATTAGGGATCCATTAAAAATATTCTAATTAAACTTTCCATAGGCCACTTAATCTAATGCTCTCTTCTTGCCTTCTTGGAGACAGATGTAGTACAATTTGTTATTATGGGGTCACCCATTAGGAAAACGTAATGTTTTTCTCATTTGTATTTGCATTCGTTGCGGTCGAGCGTTCTTTTAATATTTATAAAGGCCAGTTAATGTCGCATTACAAACTAACGAGTATTTAAATTTAAGTAAATATTTCAGAAACGAAATGAATCAGATATATTGAGCACGAGTAGCGTGTTCTGTGTTCATCAGGGCTTCTTAAGTTTTACATTTAACTGTTTTCATTTTGACCTAAATTTGTTAATAAATATGTATTATAAAACTTGGTTATTTCGCTGAGAGCCGAATTTATACTGAAACCACTTGTAAAATAAGCTGTAATTTAATGGTTTTAACGTAGTTTTGGATTTAGAATTGCTCATTCAGCGATGAACATTTCATTCACAAAGTTGAACTTCTCACGAAATAAAAGTTGGATACTGTTTGGGAGGCTAAGTGGCAAAAGAACGTTTTTAGAATAAAAATTTTATTTTAGCTAATGACGCAACTGCTTGCAAGTTTGGGAGCAACCTTTTCGCATTGTTATTCAAGTTGTTGCTTATAAATGCGCTATATATGGGTGTACAGTTTTTTATTTATTGATATTTTTATGGGTTCAGAATGTTTTTTAGGTGCTTCTTTTCTATCCAAGAATCTATTTTCAAAACACGAACTGCTTTAGTCGGACTTTATGGTAAGATTTGTGATTCGCTTTGTCAGAAGCAGTAATGTGACTAACAATGATTTCACAGTAACGGGCCAAACTGTGATTGCTACTTTGAAATAGCTATGGTTTTTAGCAGTGATTGTGATTTTTAACTGTGTTAGTTGCTGTTAGTTATTAAGGTAAGGTAATGATATGGGAATTGACCATGTTAGTAGGATGGTTTTATATTAGTGAATAGTTTTATGTATGTTTGTTGTGTGTATGTGTGTGTTTGTGTGTGTATGTGTATGTGCACGCGCACACAGGAAAAATTCAACAAGAACTAGTTAAAACAAAACACTTGTAGACAAGGGAATTAAACATTTAGTTCAAGAAGTTTCGCTGTTTCTTTTGTTCACTCTATATATTTCACTTTCAGGCAATTATTGTATTTATTAATACTATGTATAATACACCAAAATTAACGTCTAAAAATAATCGAATTAAATTAAACAAATTATCAATAAATGAATAACGAACTATTACACACAAAACTGTTTCAGACCTATCTTTAGCGATCTTTGTCCCATTAACAACACCACGAATTGCCGTCACAAGTCAGTCACCATGAGTTAGAAAGAGAAACAGAGAATCAAAATCACAGTTTAGTTTTACCAGAATCTGCTACTTCGTCTCGCTGCGTAACAGGTCGAACTGTGATTTTCGAATAACATTGACTAAATCACAGGTTTGCAAATCGCTTTCCATCACTGATCGGCAGGGATCCAAAGGGGCATATATGGCGGTTCTCATGCTATCAGTATTATCTACATTACTTACTACGGGATTCCTGTAATACTGAGATGGTTGTCAGTAGGTTAACCTTTAGGCTACCTGTTTTACCTACCAAGTGACAGTTTTGCCTTCTTGCAATATTACATAGTTAGTTATAGGGCAATATACACGTTGTATATGTGAAATCTGATCCGAAAGGTAGTTTCAAATACTTAAACTCGTCGGAGGTGCCAAAATATTAAGAATTTTGAAGAAACCTAACTGCACAGCGCCCAAAACTTTAAAAACTCAGGTTTCTGTATGTAAAACAACCCTTCTACGTTACTACATATTTACAAAGGATCTTGTTATGATAGATTTGCTTATGCCCAAGATAATAATAATGTAGACTTGCTAATACACAAGTGTAGTGCTTCCATTACCCAATATGCCATTGCATAACCTTACACAACAAGAAGGACGTGTTTCACTTCACGAATGTTTTGTTTACCTTGATTATTAGTAAACTGTGTTGAAAAATTGTTCTAATCGAATAATTTCTATTTACATTGTAATAAAGCCTAACTTAAAACTCTGTTTTACAGAGTAGGCCTACTTAGTTTTTGAAGTTTTGTTTGTGTCTTAAATTTAAATGCTTTTTTTTCAAAGTTCATAGTATTATTTGGCGTCGTAAAACAAGTTTTATTTTTTTCTCCGTGTTCTTTGAGGCTTTCTATATCCAGATGTAAGTCTTGTGCCTTATCCCCGCCTGGAAATTTAAAAGGCGGGAAAAGCGAGCACTTATAAAATAATTATTTGCAATAAATGTTTTGAAATATCATAAAAATTTAAATATCTTTACAATAAGAAGAATTTTAAGGCTTTTATATAGTATATAAGTTCAGGAATGTTTTTTTTTCGAATACCCAATGTAGATCATCATCGCATACATTCAGGACTATTGAACCGCATACAATCATAATATCAAGTATTTATAAAATTCACATTTTTTATGGCCCATTCAGAATCGCATGCCTTTCTTAGACATGAGTTGAAATATTAGAAACATAAAATACCACTTCAGGCATGTTATAGTAATTTTTTTAAACAAACAAAACCTATTTAATGACTCGGAGAACAGAATCTCTAACACAGTACCTGTTTGATAGGTTGAAAATTTCACTACATATTTTATGTTGTGTATAGGGATGGGTCGATTCTGATTGTGTATAGGGTTAGGAATCGTCGATTCTAATGGTATCGAGCAATCGTCGATACTCGATTCTCCATCACTCAAAGTGTCGATTTCGATTCTTGCTTTTATAACTTAAAATACGTGTGTGGTGTAATTTATGGAAAAATAATTGAATATCAAGTATATCTTATTTATGTATTAGTGGCTTTGAATGACATAAACTATTCAAGCAAATGCCGATTTCAAGTAAAGGAAATATTGTTATGTAATAACTTTACATTAGTTTACGACTATCCAAACTTAAATTTTTGTGTAACTTTGTAAAAACTTACTAAAAAGGTTAGGTTCGGATTGTCGTAAACTAATGTAAATTTATTAATTAAGATTCACCGAACGTAATGGGCTACAAAATAAAAAATATTATTTATGACGCAACAACAAAGACGATCGCAAGCATTTCTGTTTGTTTTTTACTTTAATCTGATATGTTTGTCATGCTTTCAGAAATTCCTAATTATAAATGAAGTTTAAACGCTTTGTGTAGCCTATTACGTTAAAACTGAATTTAGAAACTGTTTCACCATATGATCAAGATGTTAATTAAATCTTTTATTAGAGGATATCAAATAAGGCTATACAACTTGAGATAATCGAAAATAGTGAAAAACATTTGGAATCGAAGTCGGAACCGATAATTCTTTAGTTTTATAGTTGTATTTACTGTGTTATTATTTTAATTTATCTCTTGAAAATATACATTAAGATTCTGTAATGAATCGTCGGCAATGAATGGAATGTGGTTTTCAAAAATACTAGATATTATATCGCTGGGCAGTTCATTAGAGTCTTGAAATTATATAAAGCATAAGTTCTGTTTGGACGTAAAGTCCGTCGGGCCACCCTTTTCATTCACAAGTTGGTATATTTTCACACCATTCGGTTCTCGTGCAAATACTTCAGCCGTAGGGTATCGAGAGGCGAATCGATAGGCAGGTTCCTGGTCGAGGCGAGAGCACGCTCAGGAATGTATCGATCGCGGATTTTCCGCGGTAACCTTCGTGTTTTGCCAGATTACGCGAGTTCATCTGGTTATAGTTTGCATTGTTTTCCGGTCAAATCGTAACGGGAAATATAGTGTGCGTTGGAACTTAATTGTAGCGGTGTCCTTGTGGATTTTACAGAGGTATATTCATCTCTTTACGTTGGTAAACTTGCGTTACCAGCTGGCATTAAAAAATTTAAGTAAGTAACCGAACTGTAATCGATACATTTATTCAGACAGGCACAAGGTCACTTTCAATATAACGTGCGAATATAAGAGAAGACGCTTTTTCCAAGATATTTCCTTTGCAAGGTGTCTCTAAGCTATTTTATAGAAAGGAAGGTTTGGCCATTTTTATTATGTTTTAATCATTTCTCAGTGGTAACGGTTAATACTAACGGTTACAAGTTTTATACAAGGTATATTTTCATTATGCATTCCACATTAAATGAGAACAATAATTGCTCTAAAGAAATTAATGATTTTAAGAAGATTATTCAGTACATCGCAGATGATTTCAAGCACATTTACAGTAACATTTGCGCGAATGGAAGACGACTCAGAATGACAATGACAATGACGAAGACCACGACTAAAAAGGAATTCATGATTTTCACGAGAATTATTTATGATATTTATTTATTTGTTTATTTACTCCGTGTTATATACAAAATATATATAACATACACAAGCACAATGTTTTAACATTATTAAAACCTGTGATTGGAAATTATGTACACAATATTAATCGTGAAATTTGGCAAAATTAAATTTTTACAAATAATGAGTGGGAAAAGAAAATAACTTTTGTTGATTTATAATTACTATAATATACACGAGAATGGTAGAATGGTAAGAGTTACCGAGTAGTTGTATCAACAAAATTGTCCCTAACAAATTACTAATGGTTCATTTGGCTGTAAAGCCATAAATAAACACTATAAGAAGTGTTTTCCACTTTCTGAAAAGTTAAGGGAGATGCACTTTTCCCACTCACCGATTCAATTATAGACACAGTATCGTTGAAAATATTTGGGAAATGATATTTTCAAACTCGCTAATGTTCAAGTGACATTAGGGAAAACATTCCACTAAAGTGGGCAAACCCGAGCATTTCTTTAGAGATGGGAATATATAACTTCTTATTTGTTATTTTTTCAGTCCTTTTGTGTTCATGCGTTGATTTTGATTTCGTGAATTTCAAAGTGCTATACGTGTTTCAAATTACAATATATTTTAAATGTCATTTTAATGGGGAAAGTAAAGTATTAAACACCGGTCGCCCACTTCTGCTCGGCTTTTGCGTTCACACAAATATTTCTTTCAGCCAAGCAATCTAGGAAGCTGGTCTTTACTCTATTGTTTACAAAAGGCTACCGTTTTAGAGAAGTATCACAGTCGACGAAGACACCATGAATGGCGGTAAAACATTGTACAATATCGAAGTAGCTTAAAGGGCGTTAGGAGATGAAGAATATCAGGGGTAATTGACTGTTTCACCGCTTGTTCAAATCATCCGAATAATATCATAGTAATAGTTCAGTTATTTTTCTTATACATATGTATGTATGTATGTATGTATGTATGTATGTATATATATAATAAATTAAAATATTTCAAAAACAAGAATACTATTGTTGCATATATTATTCAAAGCTTTTCGCCGATAAAACAGTACCAGCATCTTCAGGAAAATAATTATTTTCATGAAGATGCTGGTACTGTTTTATCGGCGTAAAGCTTTGAATAATATATGCAATAAAAGTATTCTTGTTTTTCAAATATTTCTAATTTATTAAATATATTACAAGAAAACATATCACCATATTTAATATATATATATATATATATATATATATATATATATATATATATATATATATATATAAAGACATTTAATACTATCGTACTTTTATACTGTTTGGTTATATATATATATATATATATATATATATATATATATATATATATATATATATATATATATTTGTAATTGGATTTAGGTGATAATAACCACTAGCTATTTGCCAGAGAAGTGTACATTATATCATATTAAATTGTGATTGGCGCCTTTACTGATACGAATGCGCACTCCAAACGAAAGTAATTTGAATAATAGTTTCTTAAAAGATGATGATATACACAGATGTGAGTTTGCTTATCGAATGCACTAGATAGCTGCAGTTTTTGTGTTATACATCTTGAGGTTTTTATAGAAATTACACTTGTTTGTATTATCTTGGGCAAAAAACCACTACTTTAGGGATTTATTCAGCAGACGCGTTTCGCGCTTGGTCAATGCTGTGAGTTACTGAAAATACTGTTGTTCAGATGTGTTGTGTTTGGGTGAGTCTGTGGTGTGTTATTGCTCATAGAGTAGTTGTTAATTATGTGCTCGAATATAGTGTTTGATTGGAAGTGTGTTTTGTCATTTAGAATGTGTTTTGGGTATTATTTATGGTGTTAACTATGAGATATATAAACACCATAAATACTATCAATTAATAGTACATTATATCAATTATATAGTATCAACGTAATAGACTGCAGAATTCAAAAATACAGTATATAGTGTTGATTTATGTATATAATTATATTGATACAACTTGTCCAGATGCAAATAACTTATATAATATAGCATAATGGTTTTGCAAACTTACTGGACCCTATTTCAAAATAATACTGCTTTATTTTTCAAAAATAAATTATTTAAAAAATATTAAATGTTTTATTCTATAAACATTCCTTTGTAATTGATCAATTACCTAGTTCAATAATACTAAAAAAAAGTATTTGTTAGTCGCCAAATCTGCATTTTGAACAGAACAATTTTATTGCATGCGTTATTTGAATTTCTGAACTTGAAAAACAACACTCACTGATTACTTATTAAATTAAACTTTAATTTACTACAAAAAATTAACTAGAAATTTATATTTTGAAATAACATATTGATGAATGGCCATCTACTTTTAGCTGTAAAACAAACAGAAAAGAAATCTTTAAAAATTATCAGTTGTTAGTCTTAAATCTAATATTATATTAAATACAGCATGTTAATCTGAACGTGACCTCTCTAGGCGTGATGTTACTATGTTATGGCTTGTATTTATAATTTTAGTTGTAATGAACGTCTTCTGAATTCACTTGGTTGGTTTTTAAATTTTAATTTACAAAAATTTAATTTTCAATAATTAATTGTTAGCTACTTAGGTAGGTAGCAGTAACTTGGTTTTTTGCCAAGATAATACAAACAAGTGTAACACCAGATACTTTCGTAATTGGAATAATGATACTCAAGGTATATTACATAGCCCATTGTGAAAATTTAAGACATCCAACCCAAACTAAACCATAAATCTATAGTTCATAACCTATCGAGTGATTTAACCTGAACTCGTCATTGCGAAGAATTTTAGCAGTCGATGTCAATAAACTGGCAACAATCAATGCTATCCGCCCATGGCGACGGTCATCAACGAGTCTTTGCCGTAAAGAACAACCACCGCAAACGTGTTCACTTTCATTTAGATTTACTAGAAACGTATTTTGTGTTATTTATTCATTGGTGTTCTGATGAATAACGTCTTGGCCATTTGACTGGGTTTTAGTATTTGTATTAAGGTTTTGTTTTCTTGTATTACAGTACTTGTGTTTTGTTACTTCTATATTAATTTTTCAAGTAGTATTTACTATTGATAATTTTAAATTCTAAAACATCACTTTTGTCTTCTTTAATTTTCTTTTTAGTCTGTTATATATATATATATATATATATAAAGAACTAAGTCAAAATACAAATACAAGAATTATAATTGAATTTACAATTCAAAGCTTTTCGTTGGCTAACAGTACAAACATCATCAGGAATATTAAACAATTAAAATTCAATTAAACATAAATTAAATTGTTTAATATTCCTGATGATGTTTGTACTGTTAGCCAACGAAAATCTTTGAATTGTAAATTCAATTATAATTCTTGTATTTGTATTTTGACTTAGTTCTTTATTAATACACAAGAATATATATTGCGATATATATATATATATATATATATATATATATATATATATATATATATATATCAGTTTTTTGTTCTTTTATTATATATTAATATATTCATAACATGGTCGTATTCATTTTTGTTATGCATATTTGTGTATATTTGAGTACATGTTTCTATTGTACCTTACTTAACATTATAATATTGTCCTCTTTAGACGCGTTTCGGAGTAACTCCATTTTCAATACTTAATTCGTACTTCTTATGTACTGTAGAAAGTCCGATTTGAGTTTTGAAAATAGTCGTTCCGAAACGCGTCAAAAGAAGAAAATATTGTAATGATAAAAAAGGTAGAACATGTACTCAAAATATATATATTTCAAAACGATTATGTTTATTCCTACGTATTGCCTTATTATTAAAGAAATGTATGCTACTGTACTTTTACATTTTCTTATTTTCCCGGTGGGAGCTACTTTATGACATTGGGGAATTTAATTTTTCGACAAAACAATTCTTTTGGATATTCGTCTTGAAATCTTCCCTTGCGGAAACACAATAACCGCAAGTACGTGCGAGTTTTCACCAAGTAGAAGGACGATTTTCACTTAGTAGTTGGTTTTGAGGGCCCAATTCCGGCTAAAAAAATATATTACCTAAACTTAACTAACCCATATTGAATTATCCAGGGCCTACCAGATATTAATAGAATAATTGTGAATTCGGTCATTAAGGTAGGTTCTGTTTTTCTACAATTTTATCATCATATTGTACTCGTATGTTTAAATGTTTTGATGCAACAAGAGTACAGTTAATTTAACATCATGCGCCTGATTTTCAATGTGTATGTTATTTCTTTACAGTACTGTGTACCGATCGCAGCCTATGTAATTGTGTTCAGGCGTTGCCATGACATTTCTCTTCCATTGTACAGGCACGCTGTGATATCTTGACTTTGCATTGTTTGGTAATTGTTTCTTAAAGATACGTAGTGTTCTGTTGTTAAAGGGAAATGTTTGTAATTTGTTGCTTCAAGGTTAAACTCTCTTATAGCGATATTATGTATCAATATTGTGAACCTATATAATATAACAAAGGCAGAACTCTATACACCAAAACATTCTGTATCAATATTGCGTTTGTAATAAGATTATGCACATTTCTGTATTAAAAAAAACCATCCTCAGAGGCCACAAGAAATTAATAATTCTGTGATATTAAACAAATATTGAGGATATAGTGCTTTCGTGTTGTTTGTTACATCTTCGCCACAGTTTGTTCCAAAAATATTGAAAACGCCTGTTTATTCTTTGTTTTATAACGTTAATAAGTCACTATTCTCTCCACTTGAATAAAGGTACACTAGTTTGGTATAGAACTCATTTCAGCCAAAATGAGTTTTTGTATATATACAAATCCTAAAATAATTCGGTTTCGGACCATTTAAAATTAATAATAGAAATAAATTGCTAAGAAATAATCATTATTTTTCTTAACATTTATTTTCTATCGAAATCTTGTTGCTGTTCATAACGAGCTGGTTGTTAATAACTTATTACACCTTTGGTATTACTTGCGACGAGACTTTTTGTTAACTAAAGTTTGTTAAATTGTTAACTTACACTTGGTTTCCGTCTTACGACTTCTTCAGCCTCCTAGACTGTAATAATTTATTTTATGTTACTGATTCTGTATGTATACGTGTGTATATTTGTACAGATCTATACATATTTTACTAATACTTATAAACATATTAGTTTATTATACTAATTTCTCTAATCAGCGTATATGCCTATATTGTTTGACAGTTCGTTTTTGCAGCGAATACAACTCTTTGCGGTCAGTTTCTTTCGTAATCCGCATCTAAGGTAGGTGAGTGCTTGTGTTGTAGCGTTGCCAGATTTATTCTTACTGTGCTGATTGTTTTTACAACGTTGCCGAATGGCGTGGATTGTTTCTCTTGTTTTTTTAAGTCGAATTGAGTGTTGTCTTATTTTTTTAAAAAAGAGCATCGTCATTGTGTCTGAATGATTCTATAATCAATCGAATGGTTATGTTGCGTAAGTAGTTTGTAACTTTTACACACACACACACACACACACACACACACACACACACACACACACACACACACACACACACACACACACACACACACCACACACAGTTGTTTGCGGTACATTGGACAAGTTAATTATATATTACTAGTTGATTAGTTTTTGCTCGTAAAACAGAGTTTTAGTTTCCAAGTAAAATGAAAATATTTACTATTAGTAGATATGAGAAAGTGAGAACCATATTAAATAGACTAGGTATTAATTTTTCAGTAGCTGTAATAGCTAAATGATGAGCTATTAAATGTTAGTTATCAACTCAGTAGCCTAGACGGTTTAATATTTTATCGCTTGAACAAACTTTGAACACTTTCTTTTCCAACAGCGAATAATTGAAAGTAAAACGACAAACCCGTAAACGATGTGATTTCGCTACATTATGCCGGGGTGGGATGGGGTGGTCTCCCACGTGGTTTGACGTGTGCGGTGCAAGGTCGAAGGATGACCTCGTTTCCCGTCGCATCGATCCAGAGTTCGTCAAGGACAGATCAGCTAGCTCCCTACCTGCCTCTTTCTCTTTGGACATACACTAGCTTTATCAATTTATTTATTTAGCCTGTGCGCTTCCAATAGAGAAAGGACGTTGTGTAATTTAGTTTGACTCGGGAAGTGATGCTCCAATGATACACATTAATTTTTTTTTACTTATTTCTAATTTTACTGACTATTATATTTACACATTTGTCTCAAAGACTGTTATATAGTGTTTTCTAAAAGATGCAAAGAAGAATAAGAAATGAAAATCAGTACAAAGTATACATACAGTAGAACCTCTGTAATTCGTCACTCTGTAATTCGTCACCCTCTGTAATTCGTCACAGTAATAACAAACATCCTGTACTGTAACGTAGTATATGCGTCATCAGATAATCTCGATAACAGATATGAGTCTTTCGATTACTGAAAATATCTTTCTACACTTTTGCCCAGAAAATTAGTGTCTTATGGGAAAGTAGATGAAATGCCAACGAAATACATAGGGTCAGAGACGATAAGAAGCAGAACTGACGAAATTGATAGCATTAAGACAAATTCGGCATCTTGAAATGCAAACAGAAAAGAATTCTTTAGTACGAAAGAAAATGACAGACGTTTTTTAAAAACTAAAATGTAAATAGATTTAATACACCGTATTTTTCCTTACTAGTGTTATTGATCTTACAAGGTAGTATAATTTGTTTTTTTATGTCTTATGAAAATAGAGCAACTTGCTGTATTGTAATTACGAACTATACTGCAGGCTACTTGTGTTTCTATAGTGCTGTTGAGTTTGTCGGGATACATAAATCATCTAAGTACAGCATTAATTACATTAAATATCCATTTACTCATTTATGTGTTATGTTTACTCACAATTACACGTTCATTTTACGACTTCTGTAATTCGTCCTTTTCTCGAACTCGTCACCCCTCGGTCCCAAACGTCACGTATTAGATTTTAAAAATGAGTTTAACCATTGGCGTTTCAGTCTTGCATTTAAGCGAAACCTTTTTGTTACACTACTTAGGACATGTACGGTGTCCGTCAGTGTGTTTAAGAAACATAAATGCTATGAAATATAGTGAAAACTCTGTAAATATGCTTGTGCGTTCCCCTACTCCGGGAAGTCATATTACTACTATCGCCTGTGGAAAGGGGCGTAAACAGGGGGACAAATTGGGGGGAGCACGATCCGGGGTCAAGGGGTAGAATTTGCGAAAATATTTTTATCTCATTTGAAATGGCACAACTGTTGGCTTGCCGGGAAGCTGTTTTACTAATGCATTTTGTAAAAGTGAGCTGTTTTAGTAATCCAGTCACCTGCAATCTATAACTTTTACTCAAAGAAAAAATAATGGAATATAAATAAATCACTCATGTTTTTTGAAAGCTGTAATTACAGTATTTATTTGTTTACAGTGTTTTGCAGAGCACGATAAATTTGTTATATAGTTTAATATTTTTCTGCTAAAATTAAGTAATTTGGGGGCCCACGCGCCCCCCGTGCCTCCCTGGCTACGACCTTGCCGAGAGTATTGCCTTATTGATAAGGGAAATATACCAGTAGGTACAATTTACTAACGGTGTTTATCTTCAGACTAAACTAATAGACATGCGATGTCTGCATACTGTAAGTGTAGGATACGTTATCTAGGAAAGAAAATGACCAAATTTAAGCCTATTTTCCACAACTATTTTAAAGTCTCTTTTTATACACATAAGGGATTTTTAAGGATTTCAGTATTCGATTAATATGCTTCATTAATGTGTTTTTACTCGGCGTGGTTCGAAAGTGTTTCTTAAGCCTTTTGTGTGTGTGCACGCGCGCGTGTGTGTGTGTGTGTTCCGTGTTTTAGCACGCCTTTTTGCGCAACTCTGCTGGCAGTCTGATGGAGAATGGTTAAAACTGTTCATAATTTGGTGGTATTTCCATTCGGACATTACTCAGGGGGTAGACTCTCTTAAAAACGAATTCAATTCAAGTAATCAAAGTGTTATTTAATTGAGCGTATTAGAAGGATAACCATTTTGCTTCTTCTTTCTTTTATTATTTGTTGTTGAATCTTCTGCATTATATTGTTTAAAACAATAAACCTTTTTATTTGTTGTATTAGTGTTTTTTGTTGTTCTTCTGTTCTTTTTCGCTGTTTCAAATTGTTATGTTACGTTCCCGTTATTCGTTATTTTATCAATAACCACAATACTGTAGTTTTGTTTTTGAAACACAATTATAGTTTGTGCTAAGTTTATATGTTCTTCATTCATCTCTATGGCTCATTAACCTTGTCGTTGTGTTTCTCTATTACTGTTCTGCTGATTGCCATTCCTCTAGTTCAGTCCTTACGCAGTCCCGTTCTTTTTCATTAATTTTTCGTTTTTCTTTAGAACTTTGCCCTTATTTGTTCACAGGCAAGCTCAAAAAGGTTCTGGCTGTAAAGGCTCCCCTCCAGGTAATTGAACCATTCCAGGCCTTAATTTTATCCCATTGTTAATGTCAGGGGATCATTATATCGTTCCTTTATTCCCAGCGTTCGCTCCACGAGGAGTGTCCTAAAGAGGTTTTCACTTCGAAACCAAAAATCTGACGTTTTATTTCCGCCCGTTGTCATTAGAAATGTCCAGGTTTCAACACAAGAAAGCTATAGTGTTTTCCACAGTAAACATTTATTCGTTTATTAAATTGTCTTCTTACCATTTTCTGGAACATCAGTGATGAAATTTTATTATATATACAGTCTAATTTGGGAAATCGTTCATGTTACCTGGAAAGTTTTTGTTCATGCACTAGGCTTACGCATGTTCGGCGTTGATTCGTAACGGGTACTTCTTAATTAATTATTTTCTTTAACGAAATTAATGTTATATATGTATTAGCTTCTAAGCAAATATTTCAGATCAGAATAACCTTATTTTTGATAATTTTCCACCACCAAAGTAAATTTTGGCTAATTTGCTTTGACCGTGTATTGGACTGTCTGTGTGGGCTCGTACACTTGACGGAGGGGAAAAGAGAGGGGATATATTGACGTCAGCGGCCACCGAGACGCACTTCCGTCTGTCCGCCAACGCGGTCAGGTTGTCATGGCAACGGCAGACGCTTCCATTGCTTTCTTATAAAATATCTCTTAATAAAATAGTGCAAATCTAAGCAACAGCGGTCTGCCAAACAAAATGTAATGACAAATTTTGCACCGGGTGGTGATTTTGACTATAACAATTGATATTGAGTCAAGACCTGTCAAATAATCATAATCATACCTGTATATTTGGCATACAAACTTTGTTAAAAGTCGGGATTTTGGGATATTTTATCGATGAGTGATATCAGAGTGGATAAAGAAAATAGTACTGACAAAATATTTAAGAATATATTAAGCATAGCTTGCTTATCTTTAAATTGTTTAAAGTAAATTCCTACTTTGGTCAACAAAGAAAGACACTTTGTGTAAAACAATTACAATTAATATAAATTAGTAACATAACCTACGCGAAAAAACAGCTGTTCTACCACATAACCTATAACCTAAAATCAGCTGTTTAATAAAATTATGTTATCACTTATTTTAAGCCAAATGAGTCAAAATAACCATTGCATACCTTGCCCTTTTTGTGAAAAGTTGTTTTCCCATATAAATCTAAAATTAGTTTTTTAAAATAAATTAATGCATTAATTTTTGAAAACGCTATTTACATCAAGTGTCAATTACTACAAGTTTAAAAAATATATTTGAACTTGAGTGGATGAATATAAAGTTTATTAACGATTGAAAATTTGAACTATATATATATATATATATATATATATATATATATATATATATATATATATATATATATATATATATATGTCAATGTGTGGACTAATAGTAGGAATTGAAAAACTGAGTTTCAGTTCACCAAGTCAATCTTTTCTTTAATAAAGGTTTGTTTGTAAACTTATGTTTTTGTTACTTTTTACGTGTTAATGCCAATTATGTTTTTCCAGATTACTCACGCTTCCCGCGTGTGTGTTTTGTCGCCCCGCCGCTCCGTGTAAGCCGCCAGAATTGCCAACCGTCACGGAAACATCTCGGGGAGCCCTGCAGCTGCTTCCACGCCCTCACCCGCCATGGGACGCAAGAAAATACAAATTTCGCGCATCACTGACGAGCGTAACAGACAGGTAAGTTGAACAAAGAAGTTAAAGAGAGTTTCGAGGATGAATGTTATATTAATTTACCCACATTTTTTTTTACCAATTTCCCTTTATAATCAACACAGAAAATCTTCATCATTTTCTAATCTTAGGTGTCAACAATCAAAAGTCGCCACAGCTGATCGAGAAGGCAACTACAACTGATTTAGTTTCAGTACTGTTTATTTTGGTGCATACAATAGTAATTTATTGCTTTATTGTAAAGTTATTCAACCATTCATTATTTTAATCTTTTTTTTTTAGGATCAGTTAAACCGTAATTTTGTATAAACCCATAGTTTTTGTTTAAAATTATGCCCATTTTATAAGTAATTATATAAACTGTCATTTTCATTTTAATCAATGCAAAAACGTTAACTATCAAGTTGTTTCCAGTTTTTAAAAGTATAACCTAACTTTTATTGCAACTTTACTTCTATTGTATTCAAAAGTTTATTTGTAATTGCAACAAGAAGAATCGTTTGACTCTTCTAAAACCATTTTCAATATTTAGATTTTGCTTAGGCTCCTATACTGTTCTTCAAAGTCAATCTCATCTTTATTATTTAATTAAGTAGAGGATTGACATTACTTTTAGGATTGAAGTGCGCTCATACAGGATTGTAGGAGGCTAAATAAACTATTTAAAGTAGAGGGATAGGTTATCACTTATGGCAATCAGTAATGTGGAAATACTCTGACTCATTTTTCTTTATCAAGGAATTTCTCAACAGTTACTTCAATTTATTGTAATATGTTACTGTACAGTGATAATAAATAATATAGGCTATTAAGTATACGATTATATCTTATAATATATCCCAACTATAATGTACATATACAACAAAACAGTGTGTGTGTGTGTGTGTGTGTGTGTGTGTGTGTGTGTGTGTGTGTGTGTATATATATATATATATATATATATATATATATATATATATATATATATATATATATATATATATATATAGCCTTTTGCTGGTTATCGGAAGAGTTCGGATAATAGAACCTAACCTATATAGCCTATATACAGGACATACTGTGCATATCATTACTCTACCTATTAAGGAAAATTGAATGTACTCTTGAAATCTTACCTTTCATATTTGTTTGTGTCCAGTTACTGTATTGCCATACCTATTAATAAAAGCACATGCTCGTGCACACAATTTATAAGAGAAAAAGTCAAGAAAGGAAAGAAAATTATTGCTAACAAACTTTTTTTGTTCATATAACCTTAGAATAGAACCTGCGTCACTACACTTGACTATACAAGGACTAATGATTTAATAAATAATGTTTTCATGATTTTAAAAATAATCACAAATATTTGACTGCCTGATACAACGTTTTTTCAACAAAAACTATATTTCCAATAAGTCACATTTTGTACCAACAACGAAAGCTACTCTACTGATTTGTTATGAATATGTGCCGGTTTATAGAACGTTCCGGATGATAGAATATATATATCGTGATATTTCACATTGTCCATTATTTTTCCGTTGCACTGACTTTATGAAGTTAGTATTATTACTTGTAAATAATTTTTTCTACCACTAAGTGCAATAATTTTATCATATGTGATAAGGCGCCTTTCCATCACTTGACTTGTTGAGTCACTCTGATTCGACAATGGTCAAGTGACGGAAAGGCCCCTCATCACATATGGTAAAATTATTGCACTTAGTGGTAGAAAAAATTATTTACAAGTAATAATAATCACACACATGATTTGTATGTGTTCTTCACAAAAATAAAATAACAAACTACCCCAAGATTTTTGCCTGAAAACTGTGCAGCATATACAAGGACTTGTAATCCATAGAGTGTTGTGTTGTCGTTCAGTAGACTTTAAACACACACACACTCATTCAAACAATAACATGTTACAAATGTATTAATAGGTGTCCTATAATGGTTTCCATTTTCCTTGGTCTTGTAATAACATGTCAGTCAGAGAAAGAGAGGGTTTGGTGGCCCTCGAGGATTAGCAGCATCTGTTGCCGACAATGGCTGCTAGTAGGAATATGGGGACGGGTCTTTTGGTAAGGGCTGGATGTAGGAGGGGTACCTGCAAGGCAGGACGTTTTTCTGGGTGAGCGGTAATAAGGTTTTTATGCTGAAGGACTATGTTTATTTTAAACTGATTTCTCCATATTTTTTTTTAGTTACATTTTGTCTACGTGTAACTACATGTGTGTAGTGCGATGGTTGTGTGACATAATGCAGTGTAAAGAATCTGTGTGGGAATAATACCTAAAGGCTAGAATGAATTTACAGCTTTTTAAGGAAGATATTAAGGACTAAACTAAAGTTATCTAACTTAACTGGATATATGTTACAACTTAACTTAACCTAACAAGATACATGATACCAGCAAAGACATAATGCTGCATCAACATGTATAGCTATGTAGTAATATTGGGTAATATAGGGCTAGTTTATTAAAAACATGAAGTATAAGATCTATTTAATAACTTCTGTTTCCGAAGTAAGGTTAGGTTTGTATTTTTTTGAAATTTCAAGCACTATTTATGGTTTATGACTTTAAAAAAAACTTTTCTAGTCTATATATCAATATTATTAAAGAAAATGTGAAAAACTAAGCATAAGAGTAGAAATTAATGTGAACCTTTTCATGTTTTAGGTGACATTCAACAAACGCAAATTTGGTGTTATGAAGAAAGCATATGAACTTAGTGTATTGTGTGACTGTGAAATAGCATTGATCATCTTCAGCAGTTCCAACAAACTCTACCAGTATGCCTCCACTGATATGGACAAAGTCTTACTCAAGTATACCGAGTACAATGAGCCTCACGAGTCGCTTACGAATAAAAATATTATTGAGGTAAGTCAGTGTTTTAACGTCCTAGGAGCCCTGCAAACATTGCAGATACCACTGTAGAGTTCATAAGTATGTGCTATACAAATTTTAACCCTTTGATTAGCAACATCTGCCTGCCCTGCAACATATTTTTGAAAGATTTTTTACACTTTTTCTTTTTTCTATTTTTTTTCTTTATTTTTCTCTATTTTTTTAAATTATAGTAATATTTGTTAGTATTTCTTTATTTACTAATTTTCTCATGTTAACCAAACTTTACCTTATGTTTACTGACAATTTCTGTGTAAAAATTTATCTGTTCATCTTTTCTTTTTTTGTAAAATACTTATTCATTGTAATATACCATACAAACTTCAAAACGATCTGTAAATACGGAGGCAAACCATAGGCCTTGGACAATAAAAAACTTCTTCTTTATTCAATAGCCTATTCATTGTAAAATACCGGACAAACCTCAAAAAGATCTGTAAATATGTAAGAAAACCCATAAACTTTGAACCCAAAGGAATGGTGACTATGTATTCTGTGTAGTATTTATTGTCCAAATAGTTTCAAATATTTAACCTAGAATATAGCAGAATACACAACCAAATCGTAAACATACGGCAATGCTAATCTGAGAGAAATGGTAGAATGTACATACACAGGAATGCTCCTGCTGGCCATTACGCTATCTCACGTATGGCTACATGAATGCTAAGCAGAGGGTTAATGTGTGATATAGCGACAAAAATATAAAAATGAGCTCTTTATATTAGGATAATTGTCTATTTAGAACATTCTATGTTTGTGAAGACAGACGGAAAGGGAGAAATACAAATTGCCTTTTAGACTCATTAGTATAAATATTGATATTCTGGTAATTTCATTTAATAAACTAGATTTGAAGTTAAAGTAAGATACTTTCAAAACCTATTTTATTAAATCATGCAGCAAAATCTGTTAATTTTATTATATTATGCTTGTGGATATTACAAGCAATGTGTATTTATCCCTTTTCTAGATATTTTCATGGTAATTTTTGGAACTTAAATTTTTTGATATTTTAGTAGATAATAATAATAATAATACCATACCGTTAACTCTATGCCCAATCTTGGCCGATCCTAACCTTATTTTACCACCAAGGCTTATTCTTCAGTATATCTAGACTTTCCTTAATGATCGTTCTTTTGAAAGTCTTTGAAAAACGTTGAATATATCTGTCATGAATTCCTATTTCATGACATTCCAATCTCAATTTTGTTTACCCTATATAACTATGTTTTGGAGGCAAAATAATTTCCCTTGTGAACTTTTCTCTCTTTCTTATTCTCTTCACGCTTTAGAGAAGTCGCTCAAACTTTCTTGTATAAAACGCTAATGATAATAAAAAGAGCAGTTTGTAGGCTGGACACTACTATACATTTTGTTATTATCTTTTTTTTCTGAAGAAATCCATACAAGACTATCATTACCATTAACACTTATCTTAACATCCACACATTTTCCAACGCTGAGTTCCATAAACAATTATTATTGTTATTGTTTAAAGTTTCAACTTAAAATCAAGAAAACATTGACTGCTCCTATGTCCTGTCTACATGGACAATACTATTATATATTCTACTAAAATATAACTAAACGACCAATGTTATTTTTTCTTCCTTTAATTTTTTTTTTTGTGTACATTCAAACCCTAAATACATGAGAAGACCACTCAAAGGTATTGATCAGGCCAGATGTAACCTGCTGTTCATAGTATAGTAAAATTTTATTTTTTACACTCAGTTTACATTCTTTCTTTCAAATACAGTAGAACTCCAAGTACTTGAATTACAGATTATCAAAATAGCTTTCAGATTTTCAGAAACAAATCAAGATAGAAACATGCTGCGATACCAAAAATAATGATTATGTCTAATGTCCTATTACCCTTTTCTCTTTGAAGCTAGTGTAGGCACAGCGTAGACATTATTTAGTTGCTGTGTCACCGTCTCAGTGCAGTTCTGTATAGTTGACTGCCATTTATCGTCAGGTGCTTTAGCCCAGCACGATATTCACTATTTGTTTAGAATAATCAATCAGTGTGTGTAATTGACATCAGTCTGTTGTTTTGTTTGCGATAAAACGACATGTGTTATCGTTAAAAATAAACTCACTATAGATCAAGCAGTTAAAGGAGTTATGGGTAAACAGTTGGCCGAGATGTACTGTGTTAAAATAGTATTCACAATTTCCACACTTTCCGCCACTAAGAGGAGCAAACCTTTCAAACCATTGAAATATACACCTCTTTCATTGTGTTAGTACTTGAAAATGAAAATAAAAACTCTTCAAGGAAATCAATTAAGACGGAAAAAACAAAGAATCATAAGATGCTGTTTTCAAGTGGTTTTTACAACGGCGTTGTATGGGTAACCTGATTTCAGATTCAATGCTTTATAAATAATTAAGACCTTAGATTCATTGTAAAAATACTTAGAACAAAAATATAAAACTATAAGTAAAGTTTTCTCCCATTTGAAAATTACATACAGAAATACTTAAAATGACTTTTTCTCAAAAACATCCAATCATCCGAATTTTTGTTTATCCGAATTGGATCTGGTCCCAATTGATACACGGATGGTTGGAGTTCTACTTTAAGTAAATATATTTAGCAAATCCACACATATAAAACATATAGAAAGTATTCTTTTCTCTTATGTATTTTATTTGCCTAGTTCTTAGACAAATATTAGGATTAATAGCACCAATTTAATCCTTGCATTATTAGTTCCCTATGTGTATAATCCTGTAAGTAATACAATGTTACTGTTATATTTTTGTTCCCCTCTACAAAGTGTGAAAATGCACTCAAAGTTATCAGGAGTAATAAATAGTAATTTGTGTTTCACATGCTAAAAGAAATTGTTTTTAAAATATTTTCAAGAAGTTAAATTTTTTTTAAATCTCACTCATAGAGATATTGAAAACTATATTATTAAATATTTTAATTTAGTTGAAAATATTTAATTCAGTTTTGTTTTATTTATTTTCGTACTTTTAAATACCTATGAAAGAAATTGTTTGAGTTTAAACATTCATAAATTTGACAAAATGTCTCATTAAATATTACTTAAATTAATTTAAATCTTCATTTTATAAATTTCATCACATTCGAAGTTTTATGCCTGTATCAGTTCTCAAGTGATTTTGTGATTCTAGTTTATATCCTAGTTTGATTGGTCTGTTCTAAAGCAGCCAAGGTTGGAGCTATTTCTGTAACATGTTGGCTTCTTGAAACACGGAATGTTTCAAGACTGTTTCAAAATCACATATTTGTTGTTGATATATCGGATTCTAGCAAATTCTGTAAGATTCTATCTAGCTAAATTGAAAGTAATTTGATTAAGCTCTCTTCAGTGCAATGCACATTTTTATAACAACATGGCTTTTAAATTTTGAATATTTTGTTGGTTGATTTAAGGCAAACTTTGTATTTGATTTAATTGCTCCAGAAATAATCATTGTTTCATAAAAACTGCAAGAGTTACTATTGGTTTCCCTATCTACATTTTTTGTTTTTCTTTCAATGTTTTTAAAATTTTAGTGGGGTTAGTGAGAAAAAATAATATAATTGTATTGTATTATGCTTGTAGTATCTATTTGACAATGATAGGTACTTTAGTAGTGCATCTTAAACTACTAAGGGTCCATCCCTAAATTACGTAACGCTAAATGGATGATTTTTAACCCCTCGACCCCCTCCGCAATGAACCGGTAACGGTAGTAAAAACCCCCCTATAATTATGTAACATTGTCTTGTCCTTTACTGAGGTAATTGTTTTGAATGCTGAATTTGTAGGCCAATAAAGAAGTACATGAAATGTGCCAATAAATATTATGGCAATAATATAATGAAATATAGAAAGAATTTTGTTAAATAAATAAAACAGACATAAGAAACTTTTTTTAAAAATATGTGACCTCCCATGTACTGGAAATTGTAAAACTGTCATGACAGTGAAGTTTTTATTTTTTGTAGTTTTGTTTTTATTAAATTTATATAGTTTTCAATTTTCTCTATAGTTTTATAGATTTTAGTTAGGTATAACTGAAGAACTAAAGTGTCTACAAAATATTGAATAAATATTTTAATAAATCCTTATAAGAAGAAACTTGTAGTTTAAAAATTATACACACAACTGTTTTAAAATATTTTAAAACACACATTGCCTGGTGCTGCATATTTTGTTAATTCTTTTTTTTTAAATGTTATTGTAATAACTAATATAGAGGCGAGATTTACAAAGTTTTCTTTTCTATCTGTTTTAATGTCTCAAATAATATATTTAAAGTTGCTTGATGTAATCATCTTGAATTCACTGATTAAACTAAATTTAAAAAATACTTAACTAAGTGAATACGCAATCGCTTACTTGCTGACTCGTTTCAAAACATTTGTTCCTTTTACGAAGCTAAACCTCTACTGGCAGCATCGGTTAGATATAAAACCCACATCATTCCACAGACATAAATACATCCCGCTAGAGCCTTTATACCTATCCGATGCCACCAGTAGAGGATTAGCTTCGTAAAAGGAACGAATGTTTTGAAACACGTCAGCAAATAAGCAATTACATATTGACTTAGTTAAGTATTTTTAAAATTTAGTTTAATATATTTAGTTGAAATCCGTGCATTTGTTTTGAATTTACAGTATTAATTTTCCTATATTTGACTTAACTAAGAGATTTTTGTGATTTGAGTTAATTTAAGTGTTTTCAAACCAAATAATATAAGTATTATTGATTAATTAAATTTTTTTATGAAATTCAAGGCTATTTTTATTTGTTTTTCTATAAATTAAAACAAAATTATAATGATTTTCAGACATTGTTCAGGTATTTTGTAACGGATTGCACCTTCTGCAATTCGTTGTTTGGTTTTAAAGAGTAAAATATGTTTTACTTCAAGATATAATTTTGATTTTTAAACACCAAAAACAATTTTCAATTTTTTGATTAAAAATGTCATACATTTAATTGATTTTTTTGGTAGCTTAAAATGACGATTGTTATAAATTAACAATTTTCTTATTAATGTTTATCAATCTACTGTCCAGCCTGTACAACTAGTATGTTTAAATCCACAGGCTTTAAATAAAAAGGAACACAAAAATGGTGCATGCAGCCCGGACAGCCCTGAAGCGGACTCTGAATACCAGCTGACTCCAAGGACAGAAGCCAAATATAGTAAAATTGACGAAGAGTTCCAGATGATGATGCAGAGGACTGCTAACAATAGGGTATGGAAGTTTTTATTACATTATTTGCTATTTAATACGCTAGCATGTTCCTGTGAATTTGCAAAATGAACTTGTGGTTATAAGAGCCAGTCTTGGATAATTCTGTTGTGTTAATAGAGCAGTTCTTGAAAGTCATCATTATCCAACTCTAAATTTAGTTGTTTGGCAAAACCGACAACTTCTTCAATCACATCAGCAATTTCATCAAATTCTGGCACTGATTCCGCTTGAGTTTCAGTGGCAAACAAATAGACACACCTTTTTCCATACACCATTCAAAGTTTTCTAGTGAAATTTCATTCCAAGATTGTCCAATGATTCTAAGAGCAGCTAAAACATTGAATTGTATCAAAAATCTTCTTTAAAGAGCTCATTGTTCTTTCTCACAACTTCATGCAGATATGCAAATGATCTTCTTGTGTAATAAGCTTTAAATGTTTTGATGATTCCCTAATCCATCGGTTGAAGCAAGTTATTTTTGTTTAGAGGCAAGAATATCACTTTCACGCGTATGTCGAAATTAGTTAAAGTAGTAGGAGGATGTCCAGGTGCATTGTCAATTAATAGGAATAACTTTAAAATGAATTTGTTTAGATCAACAATAACGTTCGTTTTGAGGTATAAAATGATGACCAAACCAGTATTCAAAAACAAAAAAACTTACCAAAGCCTTCCGATTCAACTTCCAAATTACGAGCAAGCTAGCTTTAGAAATATTTTTGTATGCCCTCGGATTTTCTGAGCGATAAGCTATGAGAGATTGCAACTTACAGTCAACAGCTGTATTTGCACAAAATATCACTGTCAATCGGTCTTTGGTGGCCCTTATACCTGAAAATATTTTCTCTTCATGAGCTATAAAAGTTCTCATAAGCATTTTCTACCAGAACAGGCCAGTTTCTGTATAACTCGGACAACATGCTGATTTAAAACTGCGTAACTTGGGAATCACGTAAGACTGGGTAGCATAAGTCGAGGTATTACTGTATATATATTCAACAGAATAACAACAAACAATTGGAGCTAAAGTTATTAGTTAATCCTTAATGCTCTGGTCGTCTTGATGCTTATTTTATTCACACATCAAACATGTTCAAATATAATAACAAACTAATATAAAGTAATATAGATAGATATTAAATATTAGTTTAATATGAGGGAAGTAGTAAAAAAGTTTTAATATCCTTGAGATAATAATTGTCATTAATGATGGGTTAAATAACATTGGTTCCTCTTTACTACAGGTGGCACCGTCAAACTATACATTACCTGTATCAGTGCCTGTAGGATATGACTCTAGTTTACTCCAGTCCAGTCCTCATATGGGACAGACCAGTAGTGTCAGTCCTCGGCCATCGTCTTCGGAAGCAGATTCAGGTAAGTTAGGTTATTATAAAGATTTTAATTATTTTTACTTTATAATAATCTCTAAAAGCTTAAAATACATACAGTCACACTTTTAGGTTGCTAAATAATTAAAGCAAGCATATTTATTTAACAAAGTCTTATTTATTCTACCCGACATTACTTGAGTTACAAATTCTGCTTGTTTATGTATTTATGATGATTCAATAATAAATATTTAATTGAAAAAATAATACAAATTCTAATTTAAAGGTATACTCTTGAATCATTTTGGTCTTTTAATACAACTTATTAAAGTATAGTGTTATTTACTCTAAAATTTCATGGGTCGTTATTTAAGATCTTTCTGTAGTGTACAGTGGTGTAATATAAAAAAAATTGATTGAAATTTATAAATAAATTAATTTAAATTTGTAAGAAATTGTCCAAGTTATTAAACCTTTCTGTTTAGCTGAAAATCAAATAAAGTTTGTAGGCCTACTTATTTGTTTGAGCCTCCTAGGATTCCACCCATTGCTCTTGCGATTTAACTCAAATCACTATCACATCTATTCAATGATATTTTTAAAGTTGCTTGTTGTAATCATCTTGAATTCACTGATTAAACTATTATTAAATAATAATTAACTAAGTAAATACGTAAGGGCTTACTTGCTGACGGGTTTCATTCCTTTCGAAGCAAAGCATCTCCCTTACGTATTCACTTAGTTAAGTATTCTTTAATTACAGATAATTTTAATCTTTACTAAGCCCTTTTCTCTATAATATTTTATTTAATCACTCTATTATATAATCAGCACTTATTAATTCTTTATATAAAAATAAAACATACAACTCTTCTTAGTTTATTAAAATCCTCTTTAACTATTCTTCTGACATGAAAAAGACTCCATTAATAAAAAAATCCCTTGCAACTCAAATCTTCGACTAGACCCCTAAACACGCCAGTACTACCTTGAAGCTTAAAACTTAGCCCCTGTTTTCCCCAATGTCCATTCTTTTCATTAACAAGTATTTAATCTCCCCTTAGTGGTATTTCAGCCAATCAGAGTTAAACTTTTTAAATATGAACAACATTCGGCCATCAGGGTTTGCTGTTTTAATTTTTCTCATTGTTGCACCCAAATTTCATGAGTTCCTTGACCTCACCAGATGTCAACTTTTCCTTATAAGTGTTTATGCAATTAGTTTCACCTTAGAAAATGTTCTACATTCTTATATTTGCCAACACATACCCAGGACTGATTTACAATACTAAACAGACATTTATAATAGTTTTGCCTTATTTGTTGGCTTCTTCCTTAAAATTTTCAATTTATTATTTTGCAAGATTAGCTACTAGTTTTATAATATGACCCATTTGTTTATATCATAATACAGGGTTGTCGTAAAGGAATGATATGGTTCAGTAATTCGTAGGAAAATTGTCGGGAATATTTCTTTCCTCAGCTAGATGAACTCGAAAACATTCATCAACTTCATTTCCAACAAGATGGTGCACCTCCACACTTCAGTGCATTGGTTATGGTCGCTTTGAAAATTTGGAGATTGATGGATAGACCGGCAAGGCCTCCAAGGAATCCAGACCGGACACCTTGTGATTTTTTCTTACGGGGGTACATCAAAAGCGTTGTTTATCCACAAGAAATTTATGACCTGAACCACTTAGAAACAGGGTTAATGAAGCATTGACAAACACAACTGAAGAAATGTTAACAAATGTTTGGAGAAAAGTTGAGTATCATTCGGAAATTGGTCGAGCGACTGAGGGCGCATATATTGAAATTGATTAATTATGTAAAAGAAACTATTTAATACAACAAATTAGATGAATAACCATCATTAACCGTAGGTAATTCTATTTTTCTTTAAACCATGTTCAAAACCGCACAATTATTTTATAATAAGCATGTATATAATGGGTACCTAATAATAACAGTAGTTTTGAAGTGTTGAAATAATGCTGACATAAACTGAATTTTACATTCGTTGGAAAAGTATATCATGAGAACTGTTATATATAATTACATACATATAATTATGGTTTCAATATAATCTGGTCTGTTTTCAGTTTACCCACCAGGAGCAATGTTAGAAATGAGTAATGGTTACCCAAATTCTTCGTCACCAGGCCTAGGAGGATCACCGTCTCCGGGTCCGCCTCCAGGCCATCCGATGCACCAAGGAAAACCACCAGCTCCATCCAACATGCCACCGAAACACTCATCACCTGCCCCACCCCGTGCCAACTTAAGGGTTGTTATTCCCAACCCACATGAAGAAGTCAGGAATTTTGAGGTATTTGCGTATTTTACTCTGTTTATTGTTGTTAAACCTTATTTGTAAACAGTTTTAGTGAAGTTGAGTTGATTAATTCAAAAAAAATTGGTTCATTGAAAGAAGTTTATCTTTATATACTAAAATAATAAAATAAATAATTTTTAATGAAGTATATTGTATTTTTACTGTTGTTTTCAAAATTTCACAAAACCTACAAACTAAGTCAGAATTATTAAATAAATATTTAGTTGTAAAATAATTATTACAAAAACGGACTTGGCTGAAGTTAAGTACAAATATTAGTACATTTAGATCATCTCTTACTAAGAAGTAAATTATATCTTAGATTCCTTAAAAAGCAAATTACTAAGTTTCAAAACTTTTACTTGTTATGAATCTTGTGTGGTATTTATTGGTTCTGAAGGTTACTTATCAAGCAGAGAATTTGTTTATACTTCCATTCTATATACAAAATATTTATAAACTCACAAATCAATCACATGTCACGCGTTTACATGTCTTTGTGATAAGCACCAAAACACTTTTCTCACCAGTTAGCTTATTGTGTGGGTACCGGAACATGAAATTGTGGTTTTGTTGTTTATTGCTTACACACGAAATACAAAAAATATTAAGATCGTGTTACACAGATAAGAAAATATAATTACCTTAAAAACAATGTTGGGCCAATTATCTCAACAGTGTTTATTTAGGTATCATTTACTCTATAAAAGAACTGTCTGGCTCAACACATGTTTTTATATATATTATGATAGGAAACCTATTTTTGTACTTAGATAAGTTAGGGGAACAAAAAAATAGTACACATTATATAAAAATAAGCTTAACATATTTTGGCAATTCTCTGGGAAAACGCCCTGTATATCAGCATTAGAATTACCTGCAATTTTATACTAAAGTTTTATTTAATATATATCAGGAATAACTTCTTTTAACACTAGATAAACAATAAGTTAAAGATAGTACATAACACTAAGATTGTGTATAATAAAGTTGTACATTATGGATAGGGAATCATAGTACTTGTCTGCCGCAGTTAATACCAGAAACCTTTAAGTCGTCAGTTTGTAGAAAACTTCCTTATTAAAATTCTTTAGGGAATGCATTGACATTTAAAACTATTGTCGTCTTTGTACCGCATTTTTAAAGTACAGTTGATCTTTTATATAACAAAATTGATAAAGGTACAAAAGAAATTATTAAAAAGAAATTTCACAAATTAAAAACATCTGTATATAGGCATGAAAAAATTTACCTAGATGTGAAGCAGCAAAAAAAAACACTTTTCAGTAAAATCTGTTTAAATGTACCATGCAAGTTTTCTATACATGAAATGTTTCCCAATGTGTGCTTAAATGTTTCTCTTCAACCCTATTTTGTAATACTATCTTATCGGAAATGCCCCAAATACTTTCTCGTCTGAGGGGTTTTGGTCTTGTACGTTAGTTTTGTGTTCGTAATCTTTCTTATTTTCTTTGTTTAACACATTACAGGATACCATTTTCTTTCGCCAAACCATAATCTTATATGTTACTATCTGTGTTGATGTAATCTATTATTTCTGCATCATTGTCAAATATTTTTTTAAATATTTCTTACAAGATCGATGTTATGTCACTTGGAACTATGTAATCTTCTTCATCCCAGTGGTTAGGTTTTTTGAAAAAAGCAGATTTTTTTAAATAGTTTTGGACAGTGGCCAAGGAAACATCACGTTTCTATACGTTATCAATGTTTTTGTTCACTTTGGCACCCAGTTTAGTTTTTGGAATAATTCATGCTTGCCTTTAAATTTACTAGTCTACTAGTACTAAAAACTAGTTGCAATACTCAAAAACTTTGGGCAAGTTCTAGGAAATATCCTCAAACTATTGTACCAGGCTAAGGTCTAATCCACTAGAATACCGTAAGATACACTCTCGGTTTTTCAAAATCGATGGTTAAATGCTTTGTGGAATACCATATTTTAATGCAACATCCTTTTATTATATCCACTAATTATTTTCATTTAAAATTTGCACCTTTTCTAGCACACTTGAGGAGTTACGTTTATTTGTTTTATGACATGATTTCATTAGAGCAGAGGTTGGTAAACTGAACGAGACTAAAATTAAAACACATTTCTTGTTCCAAGCTTTGTGTAAACCCTGGAATTCCAAGTACTGAAGGAATAACAAATACTCTGTTGCGTAAAAGACTTTGTAAGGATTCTAAAGCCAATGTTTACATGATAAATCTTATAATCTCAATCTTATAAGAACTTGAAGAGTTTTTGATTTCCTCATTTATTTTATTTGAATAACAAGATATTCATAGTTTTTGCAGTTCAAAATTGTTTTTAAAGTCCAAAACCATAAATAAAATATGCAAATTAAGTTTTCATAATCAAAACTATCTTTGAATCACCAGAAAATAATATAGATATAGAAGTTTATTAGAGTTTTTCTATTGAAAGAATTCAGTCCTGAAAATCCTGGAATGTTAGAGAGAATCTAGCTACATATTTGAAATCAGTGTTGAGAATACTTGAACAATTTTTTCATTCAAAAAAAATTAATACAGGCTGGCTCACAAAATTTACCAGTTTCTGTTACACACGCTGAATGTGTTTAGAAAATTCGTCCAAAACTTTTTGTTCAGTCCAATCAAATATCAGATATAGAAGCATTGAAATTAATATGCATTACTGTTCAAAAACCTGAATTTATCCAAAACACAACAGCTGATGCAACAAAAATTCATTTAAACAATAATTTTGAAATGACTCTTCCACAGAAACATTAAAGAAAACAAATAGACTTATAAACAATTACAAAATTGCAAACGAGGGAATTTTTAGTCTATATTAGCATTTTTTCACCAGCGAAAGCGGTGTAATTTATTTTTTTTTCATTTAAAGGCATACACAAATATTCGGAAGGTAATTCCTTAAATTAGAAACTTAACCCTTTTGATCCTGGGACATTTTGCAGGGTTATCTGCTCCAGTTTCTGCCATGATTAATTAAAAATGTAGTGCTTTGACAAAACTTAGACCAAATTTTTATTTATAAATAAATATTCATGATCCTTTTTTAAATTTACTTCACTAAGACTCTACTATAACTTACACTTACCTAGAATTACAGGAAACATGCAACAACAAAAATTATGACGAAAATGTTACTTACTAAAAAAACGTTTTGCCAAACCTTTCTGTTTCCATTTTATATAAAGTATATACAATTAAAAATCAGTTCCTAAATAAAAACATCTTGTCTATGTATACAAAAAATGAGTTTAAAAAAAATTCACTTAGTTATATCCACAAACAACAGAGATATAGGTTTATAACTAAAATGTACACATTTAGTTCCACAGCACAGCAAAGTGAAAACACATGAAAATATATAAATATAAAAGTAATCAAGTCACTTTTAAAATTACAAAATAAACATGAATACTTGTATTTTAGCTTTAATCAAATGTTTTTATGTTGTCTCATTGTCAGAAAAAATGGTTTTTATGTTATATACACTAACAAAAAGCGCTAGAAACAATAATTAACTTGTAAACACCTATCTTCCAAACAAAATGTCAATTTCACAACAAAATTGTGAGTAACAAACAGATCACTCACTCACTACTCACTAGCTAATACGGCATTTGCCACCGAGCAAATGCAGTCATCAAGTTTGAACTATAATAGAGTTGCTAACTCAAACTAGAAGTGCCTTTAAGTACTATAATATTGTAAACGAATACATTACAAATGCTTTAATATATACAAGAATTATTTCCCCAAATATATTTTTAAAAAATATTTTGTGATCGTCCGAAAATTCTTGATACAAAATGTAATATTTGCCATACTGATTTTAGATAGTAAGTATATATCTGATAGAATAGCATATTTGATTGTGTGAAAGTCCTGATCATGTACAATAACTACCAGAATACTCTGTAAAGTATCATAAAAACATTCAGTTTAAATAATTTAGAGATGTATGAACACAACTGTTATAATTATTACTATTGTAAAGGGGTTGCAAATTATAATGCAAATGCTTTTTTAGACGACAGGTGTGGGGACATCTGCATTAAATACTCCTGTAGTAGCATTACAGACTCCAGTGTTAGGCTCATATCCGGGATTATTTACAGACCTCACGACTACAGACATGGGACTTGCCTCACTTAGTTGGACCTCTTCAATAGCTCACCCAAGGTATGTGTAACCCTTAGTATATTACTATAGTACTTTGTACAACTCTAGATACTTTGTTTACATAATTATATTGATCTAAACATGTAATGTGTAATGGCAGTAATGTAATGTGTAACACAAATTACACATAAATTATACATACACATGTCTATAGTTCAAGTGGGAGACTAAATAATACATTATAGTTACAGTAGTGTCTCGATAATATGAGGTAGATGGGGCTGACACCCCCTCAGACTACATGGTAAATACGTTCCTGTACATTAGAAAAAATAAAGGTTCTAATGAACCTTAATACTATAATTAAGAATGCACAAACGACGTGCGCTCATCCATTGACATAGGTCAATATCGACATTTTTACAACCTGGAAAATTCTTGCCAAGAAATGTCAAATCTGTTACTTCTTGTGGATCAATGACACAGTCAACAGTTTTATCATGACTCAGGATTTTATCCATGACCTACTTAATATTTCTTAATTTATTTCGTTCCATGATTCGGCTATACAGTAACATCCTTAACTATACTTTCTTCTTTTGAAAGCCTACATTGTTTCCTTCTCTTTCAGTCGATTCCAAGAGAGATTGTAAAATGTAACATCTGTATCTTTTCATACATTCCAGAACACACTGATCCATCAGCTGGATTAGCCTCGTAGCATTTGCAGGTAGAAATAAAGCACAGATGTCATCAGAGCGCATTTGATTTTCATCGAGATGTGATGGTGCATTATCTAACTGTAAATAATTTGAATATCCTTTCAAATAAATAAAATTGTATAAAAATATAAATAGGCTCGAATTTAACGGAACTTCGATAAATTGGGACTCTGATTTTCGAGACTCTCTACTGCATATCATTAACGAAACAAACTATTTTTTTTTAATTTATATATTGTGATTATCAACTTAATGAATACATGGATTTCTTTCAGTGGTTTATCTCAATTAGGAGTAAGTAGTTCGCCACCGCCATCATCACCTTCACCTAGAGCAGTAAGGATCAAAAGTGAACCCATCTCACCGCCTCGAGACCATCCGCTCAGTCACCTTGCACATCCACTTACACATCACTTATCTACAGGTAATATTTCTTGACTAATTTATTGTAATATTTTCTTAACCTCCTACACTTTTTAACTTGTTCTTTCTTATCATAAATTTATCTTCAATTTTGCAACTGTTTAATTTTTGAACAAAAACAGTTTTTAGTCTGATAACTCTTAGACTAATATCAGCCTGAAAAATTGGGTGAAAACTTAAATAGAAATATTCTATTTTTGTAAATTGGAGGAAAGAGGCTAATTGAACAAAAATTTAGTTTGTTAATAAGTGTGATATTCAAGATAATATTTAATATTTCATAAATATAGATAAAAATTGTGTACAAACCTTCTGTAGATTTCATTATTTATTTAGATTTGGAAATTTACTAGGATTGATGAAGACAATAAAATGAATACCACTACTGAAAAATCTTCAGCTTTCATTTTTTATAAGACAATTTAGAGAACCAATGTAATAAAATGATTTTATATTCTCAAATAATGACAAAACAGATTTTATCAGGCCATCAAGTGCATTTTCATTTCAATTTAGAAAAGGAGGACTGTAGTGCAAAAGAACTAATACATCAACAAACTATATAACTATTACATTACCTGGCAAGCGGTTAATTTTGAATGTATAACAACTCTGAATACTATGTGTTTTATACCCCGTCTTAGCATAAGTTGAGACAAGCCAGGTAGCTGGGGGATTTGAAACTGCTCGGCCGATGAATAGGCGGGGACGCCCAGGCTAGTACACCCCATTAGTGACCAATCTGCGATTATGCCACTTGAAAACGTTAATCTAATAAGTACACATTATTTGAGAAAAACGTTGATACTGTTTTCTTAATTATTATTAAACAAACAATTTCATGTTTGTTAATTGCTCGACTTGAAGTGTTATAACTGATGCTTACTACAAATTTTAATTACCGAAACGTAGCCAATTAACAACTTAAAGTGTGCCGATTAACATGCAATTGTTTGTTTAATAATAATAAATAAAACCGTATCAATGTTTTTCTCATATGCGTATGTATTAGGTTAATATTTTTATGTGGAGTAATCTGCATTTAGTCACTAATGGGTTGTACCAGCCAGGGTGTCATATTCATCAGCCTAGCAGTTCCTAATCTCCCAAATACCTGGCTTGTCTGAACTTACCATGAGGGGGGTATACACTCTATTGGTTTTACTTTCAATATACCAGAATATATACAATATTTGTTAAAACTACAGTTTTTTATTGAAGTATGTAACACTGAATTCCTTTAATATTTGTATTTATATATGATTCAATATACATGCAATAAGTTCTAGGACCATTTACATACTATATTTATAAATGTTAAAAAGTAACATACAATTTATTTAGATTTTTAGACTGCAATGGAATAACGTGTTCTATAATACATTTCAAGTATTCTGTAAAACTGGTCATTTTAGTTGCACAATAAAAAACATTTTACTGTTCTGTTCCTAGTAAACCTAATGTCCGTGTGAACCTAGCAATGGGCATTTAGTAAATAAACCCTAGTAAAACGGGTTTATGGCCAGTTCATGTGCTTATATAATCTTGGTTATTTCTTTAATAATGTATGCCATCATTTTGAGAGTCCAATACAAAATAAGCTAGGGATGTCACGATTCCGATTCCTGATTCTAATGGTATCGAGCAATCATCGATAACTGATTCTCTATTGATTAGAGCGCTGATTCTGATTCTTGTTCTTATAACTGTTAAAATATGTGTGCGGTGTAATATTGCAAAAATAATTAATTGTCAACTATTTCCTGTTGACCTATTAGTTGCTTTAATAAATTTTACGGTTAAAGCAAATGTCGATCTCAGATAAAGGAAATATTATTATTTATGATGCAACAACATAGACGATCGGAAGCATTTCTGGTTCGTTTGTTTGTTACTTTTATCCGTTATGTTTCTCATGCTTTCAGAAATCCTTATTCATAAATCAAGGATGAATGTTTTGTGTAGCCTCTAACATTAAAACAGAACTTTCAAAAGGTTTCACCTCATGACCAAGATTTTAACTAAATTAATATTTCAGAATATCATGTATGCCTATACAACTTGAAAAAATCAAGAATCGGAAAAAATTTTTAGAATCGAAGTCGTATTCAGAATCGAAAGATTTAGGAATTGGCCCATCCCTAAAATAAACAATTAAATGATATTGGTAACATGCTTAAATCTCTCTGGATATTTCAACTTTATGGAAATGCTCAATACATTATTTGAAATATATTATTTATTTATTCAGTTATTACATTGTATAGTTGCTAGTTTATAGTATTCTTTGAACAATTGTTTTACTTTTTGTGTATTGTACATTTTTTTAACCAATAATATATGTTGAGCAGTTTGTTATTCTTCAGGGCCGTTAGGGACATCTCCAGGCGATCCGAGGCATGATTATGACAATGGTCCAGTGAATAAAAGGCCAAGGGATAGTTGGGCTACATAGCCATTATACCACTCTCTGCTGTCCTCCTCTGTAAGTATATTAATTTTTATTCAATATTAATATTGTATTGGTGTTACTAAATAAGAAAATCTATATGTGGTTTAGGAACACAGTTTCCATCATGTGTATACGCTTTTCACACCCTCAATCTATCTTATTAATGCTTTTGCTACCGCAAAGTTTACAAAATAACTATTGGTATAGACCAGCTGACTCACATATGCTCCGTACGGTCTCTCTTCCTAAACTGACGCCCCACATATGCTCGGGGTAGTTGAAATGGACTGACGGCTCACACTGTTTGTCTGTTACTTTCATTCTCTCTAACAAATCAGTGATTTGCTTTAACGGCTTGATATATTAGTATCTGTCTGTAGACATGTTTGGCGTTAATGTGGGACATTTGGTCTCTCAGTTACTATGGTCAGTGACATCAAAATTACACTTCTGTTTATTTCTTCATGCCACTGAGGTAATTCTTGTTCTGAATAATCACTTTTGTTAGGTTTACTCTAAATGACATTTATCAGAAAAGATGTAAATGTGTAAAAAGTGATGGGTGCGTCTGTAAATATTCTGTACTGTGTAAGAAACTCAAATGTAAACAAATGTTGTTTCTATTAAAATAATATTTATATTGTTTGTATTTTTTTGATATATAAGCCTATATAACCAATCTGTCTAGTATGACTAGCCAAGACGAGGTATTTGGGTGTTTGTTACCATAAGTCTTTGCAGTGCCTCTTACTTAGGACGCTCGGTCTATGATAGGATTTTCATGCTACAGACCAACTGCCTCAGCTATGTGCCATTCCATAAACACTAAAAACAGAAACATACATTCAACAAACATACTTCTAGGGTTTTTATGTAGTATCAACAAACATAGTTTGAGGGCTTTTATGTAGTATAATAACTTATTACAACAACATTCCACTTTTGGTCTGTAATGAAGGCAGGACACACATTAACCTAGTTTTTGTGAAAAGATCAAATTCTTACCGTCAGTCAAACCAGACGGCACATATACGTGCCGCTCGGTAGCGATCGTGTTACCCCTTTGAGTCCTATGCTGTATATGTAAGCTTCGCCAAGCAGGCTACCGACCCAAACTCATGTATACTGTTGTACCTGAAATAAGTACCTTTTGTTTATAGATTAATGAAACAAGAAACGAAATTTTCATGTCAGTGTTTGGCATATGTTATGCTTTTCTGTGAAATATTTTATTTTGATTTTAAATAAACGACATTACTGCAGTGCCCACAACAAACAAACTATTACTGGAAGTCACACACAGCTGTTTGGTTAGTATGTGATATAATCTTTTAGACAATTTTATTAAGTTAAGATGAATTAATTGACAGTGTCACAGGACGGTCTAACAGTGAGCAGGCGGGAGGGGTGATGTTTTTACATTTCTGCAGAGGGTAGTACACTAACAGCCGGGTCAAATTAGGGGGTTCATTACCGCATTATTTGCATTCCTTTCAGCTCGGTTCTCCTGGCGGTTGTACTGTAGTGCCACTGAAAAATACCCAGGTCATCTGCGTGGGTAACCATCCAGACTATATGAGCCCCAAACAGCTGTGACTAAAAGAGAGAACAGATAGTATAATTTAAAATGAAAATTAGATATATAATACAAAGAAAATCCACAAGCTTTTCCCTTATTCAGGAGGACTACATCTTCATTTTATTTCCCATTTTTGTGTTGTACATCTTGAGGTTTTTTTTAAACCACTACTTACTAATACTTTTCGGCAGACCAATTTCCAAAACTTCGAGTCTGTGACTCACAGCATTAAACAATGCACTGACCTAGTGTGAAACACATCTGAAGAATATCAATAAGTTTATTAATTCTATGAATTATCTGAATAGTGAAAAATATTGGTCAACTCCTCTCTCTCTGCCCCTCCCCTCCCTCTCTCCCCCCTCCCTCTCTCCCCCCTCTCCCCTCCCTCTCTCCCCTCCCCCTCTCCCCTCCCTCTCTCCCATCCCTCTCTCTCTATCTCTTTCTGACTTATTAACATACAAATACACTGAAATAATTGAGGATTAGACATCTAAGCTACTAATATTTCTAATCATAAAATATTATGTTCAAAATTGAACGAAATTGTTTCCTTTCAGATGGAATGACATATGCAAGGAAGCAGAGAGCAACTGTGCAAAAGTGCCATAAACTGTGAATGTGTAAGTGTGAACATTCCTTCGAGTGTACACAGACCACAGCATGATTGTCAAGCATATCAACTAAGGCCTAGTTGGCAGTTTTAACCAAATAAGGGAATCTTAGGTCTAACATTTGTAGGTTAGAAAAGCCAAGATGGATTGTCAAAAGTTAATTTATTAGATCAGATATTTAAAAAGGCTGTTAAGATAAATTTTAAGTATAAACTTGTTGATACAAGGATCTTAGTTTTCATAAATTTTAGTTTTTAGTATTTTGTAAGTGATAATATTTATAGGTATTAATTTTTTCATTGTAAGCAATTTATCTTCATCCATAATATCCTGTAATTTGCTATATATTCCCTCTAGACGAGGTTTTTAACAGAAATGAAATAACAAAAAGCTTTATTTTTTATTTTAAAATTTCTGTAATTGAAAATTGAATAGCAATTTACTATAATAAAATCTATGTTTTAATTATGTCTGTTGTGATAATTTCAAAGCTTTACATTTTTAGAAGCCTATGGCACACAGTATTTTGACAGTAATGTGCATGTGGCTATTTAACTCTAGTGACAATTTAAATGTATACACAAAGATGATCTGCTGGCCATACAATTCATCTTTTTAAAACAGATACAGTAGAGCGTCGAAAGTCCGGATCAATTGGGACCGGGACCCACCCGGACTACTGATTTATCCTGGTTTTCAAACGATCTCTAAACTCTTGTATATAATTGATATTTCATTAACTATAATCTATTTTAATCCCTAAAGTATCGTGTAGGTATGATTGAAACAGGAATAGTTACAAAATAGACGTCATAAGGCTTTAAAAATACATTTAGTGAAAAACATATAATGAACATAATAATACATAGCACAGAAAGTAAAAAAAAAACATGCCTTTACAAACTTATTGAGTGAAAACTTCTTTTATTGTTTTTTAAACAAAAACATATTATATGACAAATTAGCTAAAGATTAAGTTTAATAGTAGATTTTATTATTTTGCTGATGGGTTACAATACATGCTATTGATTAGCATTTATAATGTACAAATCAAAAATATTTTAATCATGATTAAATAGACTGTATGTTGCGTTTAAAATTTGGTTGACGCATTTTTCAGAATCGGTTGATTTTATTTGCATTTATAATTAAAGATAACACCTTTTTTAATATGTATCATACTGGCGCCGGAGTGCCGTGCTCTTCATGTCGAGTACTGTGCACACTGAAACTACGATCTGTATTTGCAACGCTCCGGATTTTTGAAGTCCAGATTACCGACTCTACTGTATATATATTTGCAGAAGCTAACTATTTTAATAACTTTACAGAAAAAGTAAAAATTCTTTTTTTTTAACAATATATATACTAATCTAACATTTTATACTTTGACAATAATTCTTTAACAACAAAATTAAACCTGTGCTACATTAAAACTTATAAGAAAATTAAACAGTCAAGAAAGCAGTTATGTAAATTTTGCTTAGATTTGACTTGAAATTTTTAGTTTTATGATTGTAATAAATAACAAGTAATTTAGAAAAAAAATTGCGTAATATCATTAATATTGTCTTGATTCTATGGTGGACTTTTTAAATTTTTTTAAACCTTGTACAAATTTATTCAGAATAATGAACATACATTTTAATATACTGATGTGGTCATTCAATGCTGTATGTTTCTAAAAGCTACAGAATAAATTATTTAAAATAATAATTCATGGTTTTGTAATGCTTATGATGTTTTTTTTACGTTATTGGGTTAAAATAAATGTGCTACTTTCGTTTGGATTGTGTTTGTTTATAAACAAAGTTTGTCATTATTATATCTACATCTTGGATGAATTATAATACAATATATATATATATATATATATATATATATATATATATAATTTTCTACTAAAATTGTCAGTTTTTTTTTATATCTGAAAAAATTTGAAGAATATAAAAAAATATGTTGCAATAACATAACATCTATAAATAAACAAAATATTTTACCCACTCTTAGTTTTAAAATTACAGGATATATGGTTCTTTTATTAATAAAGTAAATAGGCATTAGAAGTTTGTCTTCCTTTTTAGTTAATTTTAACTGGTCATATTACGTGAGACATTTAATTTTAGCTGCTTGATTTTGTGCCACATTTTTAAATCGATATTTAACACATTTATTGCTCAATGGAGTTATGTTTTGATTTCAGTTGTTTATTACTTATTTTTATTTAAAATGAATAATTTTACTGCTTAAATTGTGATTTCCTAAAATATATCAATCAACGTTTTTGACACAGGTGAGCCAAAATGATATAAAGTTTTGGCACTTTTCCATATCAATCCTTTGACCATATGTGATATCAGAGACGATTATATATTTAGCTGGGGAGAAAGCGATGACATGTTTGTAAAAGGCAGAGATAATAATTTGATGTAGGTCACACTTAACAGAGCCTACTTTTTATATTTCTATATTTGTTAAATATGTTTAAACTTTCTGAACTGTACCCTTGCTAGAGTTATGTTCTATATGGCAATAACTCTATTGATGGTAACCACTATTCATGAAAAAATAGATTACACATTCGTATCACTGACGTACGAATACTGACAAGACAACATTAATAATAAATGCAAAACAAATAGATTGAATTTAATAGTGATTTATTTGATTCTAATTAAATTAGTTTTGCAATTATTATTAGTATTGTAACATGAAAATTAGGGATAGGCTGATTCTGATTCTCGATTCCAGGGATCGTTGATTCTAATGGTATTGAAGAATCGCCGATAATCAATTTTCCATTGATTGAAGTGAAAATTTCGATCCTAATGTTTTTTAACTGTTAAAATATGTATGTAGAGTAATTTATAAGAAATATAACTTTGTCTTATTTAAGTATAAGTTCCTTTAAATGAATTTAACTATTAAAGCAAATGTCTATTGGAGATCATGTAAATATTATTATTATTTGACACAACAACAATGACGATCGGGAGCTTTTCTGGTTCTTTTGTCAATGCTAGTCTCGCTCTACTGTCTCACTTTGGGAGGGTTCGGCAGACACACTCCCTCTCGTTTTCCCTATCTCTGGCCACCATTACTCCACCACCACTTATACATATCGAAACAAAACACAAAGAAAACGTGGTTCTAATTTTTTTCAGTTAATTAAACTTGGTTATTACTGAATTTATATTGTAATTGTGAACTGAAGTTCATATTTCTAATTTTGAATAAACCATTACTTTTATCCAATATGTTTGTCATGCTTTAAAATATTTTTATTCATACATCAAGGTCGAACGTTTTCTGTAGTCTATTACATTAAAATGGAACTTTTAAAAGCTTCACCATATGACTAAGATGTTGGGTAGATTCATTATTAGAGAATATCATGCAGGCCTATATAACTTAAAAGAATCGAAAATCTACTTAAAAATCGAGAGTCGAAACAAAAATTTTAGAATGAAAATTGTAATCGAAAATTTAGGTATCAGCCTATCCTTAAGTAGAATATATAACATAAACATAATTATAAAATTGTTATCTAGAAATACAAGAGCAACATGATTGTGCTATTTTTATATTTAAAAAAATTCTCCTATAAAAACAAACACCATTATTTTTTTATAATTATACTCCGTAGAATTCCATAGCAGCAATGTAAAACTCAAGTAGTTTGATAGTTCTATATCAGCTAGGCAATAATCAAATTGCTAACATACTCCAATTAAAGTTTTAAAAATATAAACAAAATAAACTATTAATAATAAGTATGTTCATAAAAAATTCACTATTAAAAAATTATCAACAAAATTTAAATGTGGTAGAACTAGTCAATTATTTTATGGTGTAGAATAATTTGATAAAGCATACATTACTATCATAGATATGACATTTCAGTTAAGGTATACAATCTCTACTATTAATTTCTTAGAAATAAAAACAACTATAAAGTGGTTTTAAAATATTAATTTAACAAAACACAAAAGTTGTTCTTTTTGGCTTTAATCTTTAGCAAACATCTTCTAGAGGCTCGTTTTTCAAGTTAATATTTATTCAGACATTTTTTCACAATATGACTATCTCAGAAAATTAAAATGTTTTTATTTAAAAATATTTTGTTCTAAACTCCACCTTAATTTCCTATTTAGGTTTTAGACCTTGTGCCGTTCTATTAATTTTAAGTAACAAAAAATCTAACTTATAATTCTGGGTCCCTTTTACTATGACCCCAGTGCAACAATAGCAATAAATGTGTTAAATAAAAATTTGTTAATGTTTATAATTCCAGATAATATTTTTTTCTTTTTTTGTATTATAGTCAATTTGGTTACCGTATATCTATACACAGTGCCTTTCAGTAATTGGTAAAGATTTATTGATGGATTTTAATGAATAAGTATTTTATAAAATAAATAAGAAATGTAAGAAAAGTTATTTTTATGAACGTTCATCTTGGGTTTTCTACTTTCTGTCCACATTACATCACTTTTTCACTAACCAATATCTTATTGTTATTTATAAGAAACAAATCAGTGTTAGACCTAATTCGTAAATATTGCTGTAAAACCTCACCCGTCCTATATACGTAATCGTGTCTATATGACTGTATACTGTATACATAATTCTTTTTAGCCGTTACCCTGATGGTTCAAAACGTCAACTGTGCTAAAACAAAATGAGGATAGAAATTGACGAGAGACTTATGCAGAATATTCCATTATTCTCTTGTAGTTTGTATTGCATTTTATATTGTAAACTGAATTCAACTGGTTCAGTAGTGTTAACGAGATGTTAATATCATTTGTTTGGTGTTTAAACAAAGAACGATGTATTAAATGGTGTAACTCATACCTTACCACTTGTATATTAAATGTGATGTTTTATGTGAATGATGTTATATACTTATGTGGATCTATTTTACAGAAAATGATGTATTTAGGAACTGACGTTTTTAAAGAAATTGACAACAGAATATATAAGTATATATATTTATAGATAATATTGAATATAATGTTATGTATGTATTTAACTTGAATGTCAGTTCATTATAACAGTGTAATTATAGATGCCCGTTTTTAAATCACAGTTTATATGTAGGTTGTATTTTATATATAAATTTATTTAACACCAAAAAAAAGTGTTAGTTGTGTGCATTCAAGTAATGGTGTTAGGTCTTTCAAGTAAACAATGCTCATTGAGTTTTGACAAAATATATTTTTATTCAACCTTTATTGTACAGAGAGTATTTTGTCTTAAAAGTTACTACTTTTAGAATTTAATTAAAATCACTATATTTTTTATGTTTTGATATTTTTTTACAAAATAGCTTGAACATTATTTAGTTGGAACTCAATGAGTTTGTTTTGCTTGGAGCATAACACAATGTGTACATATGTGTGAGTGAGTATGTAATTGTTGCTTGCATCTCCTTGTGTCTCGTAGCCTTACACAGTGCCTCTTCCTTCTGTGACATTCAAAAAGACGTATTGAAATTGTTTAATCACGTGCAACTTGCTGGAGTATGTTGTATGGTGTTCATAAATGGTTTATGGCTCAAATGTGTAATTTCCCTTCATTGCACATATCCTCTTTTCAAGATTTGCCGAATTATATAGCTAGTGTTTTAAACGACTCATTGTTATTTAATAAGTAAGAATTGGTATATAAAGATTGTATTTACTAGATGTTTCATGTCCATATATTGTAAAAATGTTTCAAGATTCTATTAAAAATATTATGCTATTAAAAGATGAAACATTTTACAATATTGATGTACATTTACTTGTATAAAGTAATATTTAACAGAATAATAAACTTTATATTGCATGGGCCTTTAGAAATCCTAATGTAACATCACAGCAGACTATTTGTCCTGGCTGTTTCGGTCACTGATACTTTTACCTTCTTGAATATAAGGTAAAAGTTTTTTTAAAAACATGAAGATTATTTTTTAATTATAGAACTTGTACAAAATACATATTTTCCCGGAATTTAAAATTAAGCAAATTAAAATACAAAAATTACTTTCTCAGACCAGTTGACATCATTCACACAATCTATAGAAATAAATTTTCTTGTAAGCATTTTATACAAATTTTTGACAGAAATCATAGAGGTTATTTTTTCAACTTCCCAAATATTAAACCTATTTCATTTTACTCGGAGGGACACCTATTTTTCATCTTATGATACAAATCACTTCGGAATCATCTGACCTTAATAGTCAACGATATGATTTTCTTTCTGTGGCAAGAGATGACATTTCATCATAGACAGCTCGGAATTTTTCAAAAAAATATCTGAGTTTAGAAGCTTAAAATCACAATAATACTCTCTATTGGTGGTTTCATCAAGTAAAGTGGTTTTTTACTATGTAAGAAGTCCGTAATTGGTCAACTGCATTAATATCATGCTTGTTATTTTTATTTTAATTTAGAATAATTTAAAGAGTTAATATCTGTGTAAATTGTGTTATCTTCACGCATTGAGTTGAGCATTAGTATCAGTTTTTTTCTTTTTGGACACATGGGAAATAATTGTAATGTTTTCTCAGACCCAAAAAGACTAGCAACTTGCCAGTCCTTCATATTTTTGAAAGAAATAAATCAATAATGATTTCTTCATCATTTATTGTTCTAACATTATTCCAACATTTATTGTCAATGTTCCCAGATAAATTATTACATTTAATGAAAATGTTAAAAGATAAATGGTATATCAATAAACGTTTTTGAAAAATCTTCTCTCAATTATTTTATGATTGAATCGGTATTTTGTCTCACACGTTGTAGTTATACTATACCTGATATATTAGGAACCTGTTATGGCCCAGTAAGTTGGTGGCACTGAACTCTTGTATATTATAACTAAGAAAGGCTCTATAATCTACAAGATCAAACCATTTAATTTTATTCCATATCTATCCCTATTGTTAGCCATATATTACGTGAATGTATTATTGATCCCTGAATGGTGTGAGTTTTTGATCAATTCCCCCCTGCTTTTATGGAGTATGATTTTTTATAATTTCTGACAACTTGTTAATAAAAGTTCATCTTATTTTATCAAGTAAGATCGATTTATTGGCAAAATCCAAGCATAAAAGAATAAATTTGTATCAGTTTATACGAAAACCACATTAAAAATAAAAGTCCTTGTCAAAATTTTATCAATCCACAAATCGAGTAGGATAGAGTTTAGCTGCATCCATTACACCAAGTCAATACAATAAATACTACAATAATTTTCTTTTTTTACATCTAGTAGTAGCTAAAGTTAATTGCTAAATGCTGAATTTAGTAATGTTATTTAAAGACTAACAATACACTGTTAATATAACCGATATGTGTAAAAATAATTTAATTGATCACGAATTGAATTTTAAGAAAAATTGTTTTTTTTAAGTAGCATTTTACCTTTTTTTAAGAAATCGTTTTAAAATATACTTGAAGTACCCATTAAACTGCTCATTTGGTATCACTGCCCATTAAATCTGCATTTTCAAAGATTTTATTTTGTTAGCTTAATCATATTATATGGAATACAAAGGCGTAGAGTAACAAAATACAAAGAAAAATGTGTCTATTTTGGCAATTGTAGAACTATTTAGTTGATGTCTTGGTTTTCATTATTTAATAGGACTGGGTTTTTCTAAAGAAAATAAAAGAATGAAAACAAAATATATATTTTATTAACATATTTAAAAGAAATTTTTATAAAATTTTGTACCTAGAAATATATATCATATTTTAAACATAACTTTTATTTACGTCTGTTGTATATAGCTTATATGTACAAAATTTAATATTATTTAAAATTTTCTACTTTTGATATTTTTATAATTTTATGTAGTTTTTGTTTACAAATTTGAAAATAATTTTATGTGCAAACGTTTTATTCATCTGTAGGAATTTTACCTATTAAACGTTTTTTAAAAAAATACTTCTTCAAATAATTCGTTACTTATTCTTAGTATGTTTTTTTTGGTCGAAAAATATCTGTAAAACTTGTTATTCATTTAGCAAATTTTAAACAAAACCTCATTATTTGAAAATTAATAATGTTGTTCCAAAAATATATACTATGTTATAGGTATATATAACAAATGTAGTATCTTATCGCTCACAATTTAACGACTGTTGTATTTCTTGTTGGATGTCACAGCTTGTAATTTCTCTCTCACTCTTTGTGCCTTTCCCTTCACGCGGCAACGCAATCATCACACATTATAGGTATAGTCATAGTTTTATCAGCACAAAAGGTTGGTCACAGTTAGCCTTCCATAAAGAAGTGATAACAGCAGTGTAAGTCTCATTAAATACATTATTTTTGTATCACTTAGTCAAACAGAACAAACATTCTTCCACTTTTCATGTGAGATTGCTTTAAAAAATTGTATCGGGGATCATTAATGTCATTACCCCCCCTCCCCTGAGTATATATAACTGTTATACTTTAAGAAATTCTATTTAAAATAGAGAGAGAGATATTCTATATGTATGGTGCTATGTTATGAATGTTATATAGACGTTATATGTACTGTTTGTATGTACTGTTGTTACACCCATTGTGATGTTGTTAAGGGAACCAACAGGGTTGTTGTATGTTTCCAATGTATTTGTACAAAACCAAACCCAATGGTCCAGTGCCGTGCAGCCTTATTTGAAAAAAATACACCTGTTCACTAAATTTAAATTTCAAATATTTTTGTCTAGTTGCCATATTCTTTATAAGTGCTATATTACGTCAAGCCATAATGTGATGGTCATTTTAGATCTAGAAAATCAAATGCTATTTTAAAATTAGTTACCAGAAATCTAAGATAAGAGGTTTTGAATAGATTGACAATAATTCTTTATTTATTACCATATCTTACACATCAGAAGCAGTCGTTTGTTTTGCAATGTCATTGATGTATATAGAATTGTTTTATTTTATTTGAAATTTTTAAGTAAATTAGGATTTTTTTCAATAATATGGTTATAAATATACCAATTGATATTACCTATTATATTTAGATATTGTTAATGCGTGGAAAAAGTCGAACTTCTTAATAATATTTTTAAACGTCTGAATAAAAATTATATAAACAGGAAAAAGTAATGTCGAAAGAAAATACATTCAATCAAGTTACTTAGGAATCTTACAATATTTGAATGTTTTTTTTGGTTTGTTGTTATTAAATATTAATGTTTATAACTAATTTGGTATAATTAATATTTTTTTTTAAGCTTATAGATCACTATCTTACTGACAAAAATCACAGATTTATTTGCTTTTACACATTTTCCTGAACTTTCTTTCATGGCTCCTTCAGAGGTTTTATGGCATTTTTCAAGAAGAATTACCACATTAAACCGTTTCTGATGTTAAACTTTAATCTTCTAAAATATGAATATGTAAAGTGGAAATTTCACAGGGTCAGCAGAGTATTGTGGTTACTCTGATTGTAAAACGGGTTTTGTTCTTATATACATTAAATGATTAAGAATTTTAATATGAGTTGCAATAATTTGAATATAAACAGTTTAGATTTTATATAACTGCTACAATAGAACCATTAAAATTAATTGTAATAAAAAAATGACGTTTAAGAGATTGTTATATAGAGGTTTGACTGATCTATGTTACTTCTGTGCAATTTTATTTCAATAGATTATTGTTTTTGTTCAATGGATTATTTTTCTGAAAAATAAAATATATTTATAATATGCTAATATAAGGGATAAAATTTAAAAAAAATATTTTTAAAGGAATATTACTTATAAACAATTTATCACACCAATAGAAAGAGACTTTGACTTTTTATTATAGTTTAATTTAAATAATATTTGTAAATATTACTAAAATTATGAATTAATGTATACAATTTTATTCTTTATTTGAAGTTTGATTACTTTTGTGAATAGAAGGAACCAATATGTATTTATAGTGTGATGCCAATATATATATATATATATAAAATATTTTCAAGACTAACTTAAATTTGTTTTCTTATTCAAATTAATCGAAATATAGTTTGTAATATAAACACCGTTTATAATAAATAAAATATGGGATTGTCTATAAATATAACTTTCTTATTTTTTCTTCATTAGTAATATAATTTCCTGCTTTGATACAGGAAAATGGTTATTGATAGAGGAAAAATAACCAGTTACAGATGTTATGGTTCTATGATAGAATTTGTGATTCCTGTTATTGGAATTAAAACAAAATTCTAAATGACTTTTGATAGCATGTCAATTATTAAATGTTTAATGAATTGTAGTTTATGGACATTGTTATTTTATTTATATCTCGATATTTCCAAAATATATTTAGACTGTAATGTTAGAAAAAAATATATTTTTCAAAAGTACTTGATATTACTACAAGTCATGGAAAAAAAATTAAAGAAAAACGTAAATTTATAATCCACTAATCCTTTAAGGGGTCATGACAATCTAGCATCCCAGTAGAAGAGCATGTGCATAATTGAAAAAAAGCGTGGAGATAATATTCAACTATCCTGCTGGATATTCCCCTATATCCAACTTCTGGCAAAAAATAAAACCACTAGTTTAATCCTCATTTAATCATACCTTGTTTTGTATGAATTTTTCATTTCACAGAAAGATCTGGTAATGCCTGGGTACAACTAACTATAAACATTAATGCCTGTCAGATTCAAAAACTTCTGTTCTTAATTCTATTTTTATATTTCTATGGTACAATTAATATTTTACTTTACAAAATTCAGTTTTTCAGATACAATTGTTATTCATTTTAGTAATAAAAAAGGACGGTACTAAGAGATTTGTTAATATATTAACCAGTTTATATTATTCTAACTTTTATAATTCTACAAATCCGTTTATGTAGCGTAAGTCTTTTAAAAGTGATGAGTAGCTTATCACAACTGGAGAAAAACAAAGACATTGTTGTGTTATAATGTCAAAATTGTTACTGAAATTTGGGTCTGTTTTCAGAATAAAGTAGTTTATATAAATGTTTTACGTAAATTCTTTTGTGATAAACTGTTAACGTGATAAATTATTAGAAAATAGAAGCAGGAATTTATTTTTACTAGATAGGAATCACAATTCTTAAGAACAATCAATGGAAAATTTATACATCTTCAAGAAAACAATAAATTGAATTTCATTTAAATAATTAAATTATAGTAATATTTAAATCTTTAACAGACTATGGTAAACTCAAAATATGACATTGCAAAATAAACTTGATGCAACTTTTGTTAGATATAGTCTCAATTTTTTGTTAGCATCTTCAAATTTTAAACTCAAAAGCCTCAATGTTTACAACTGACCAGCCATTTTAGGCCATTATTGAAATAATGCAAAATAGTAAAATTTTAGGAAGAGCTATTCTTTTATAAAACTTTTGAAGAGTGTAATACAAATACGTTAAAACACGATGTTATCGATGGTAGTAAAAATTCCCTAGATGTTTCATGACTAATCAGTGTCATGTATAGCTGTTAATTGTTTGATGTTTGTTGTCTGGTCGCAGGTAAAAGTGCGTGATCTGCAACACCCAGCTCTGTGCCATTAACTGTCTTAGTATTTACGAAATGTTGTTTTTATTATAGATAATCTTAATAAATTTATAGTTCAGTTATGAATTATGTACTGTTTTATTAGTTGATAAATTATTGTTGAAAAAATAAATATATCTACTGTTGTAAATATTGTTTAGTTTTATGTGCAATATTCATGGTGTGCTTGCGACCAGATGACCTGTCGTAGATTTTAGAAAAATAAAATCAAATTATATGTTATAGACAAAGAAGTCACAAAACTTTAAGTGACTAGTCACGAAACAACAAATTATTAGTTGTAAATAATATTGTGTACTGTAGTGTATTGTATTTTTACTGATATTTTTGTTGCATGCTGAATGAATGGAAAGATTTATTCTTGGCTGAAAGTGCAATACTAGCAGAGGAGGTTTTATTATTTCTAGACGGTTTCAAATAGAAATGTTTATTTGTTACATAATGTTTGAAAGAATTAATTTTAAGAAGATAATAAATCTAAAGTTATATAACTATGTCTGTAGTTATTTATTTCCCTTAATAATGTTTGATCTCATAATTTAGACTAGGTTGGAATTGCACTGCTGTCAGAGCACTTGATAAAATGAGAAATCATTGATATTAATTTTAAAATAGCAATTAGAACAACTAATTGACATAAATAATCCTCTACAGGCCGTGGAGAGTGCGTTCAAATAAATTTTATTACGAATAAATATAAAAGGAATATTAAATAAGTTCTGTTGTGAGTCGTCATTAGGACTATGAGTTACCTCTCTGGTTATCTAGGGAAGATAGCATGCCGCTGGATGTACTCCTTTGGTTACCAGGAAGACGTTTCCTCTCTCTCTCCAGACTCTACTCGACGACTAACTTTTATTTAATTTAAAACTATACCAGAAAAATCAAGTTTTGCCCGCACAGGTGTATTGCTATCAGTCAGCTGTCTGTCTCTCGTGACGACAATTAGAATTATTTACGATCGGGACTAGTTTGGCGATAATATAAAAAATAACGTTACAAGATCATGCTTTTATTCAGTGTAAAGGATAATTTTAAGGCTAATACTGGTTCCTGGATGTAGTATAAAGTTAAATTAGTCTTAACGTTGGAAATTCTACATTCATATTAAAGTAATATCCGACAAAGACTGCGTCAATTATGATTTTTTTCACCTTTTGCATAAGTTTCTTGAAATTAAATTTTTTAAACATTTTAGATGCCTAACCACAAATAATGATTACAATTTTTTGTAAATATTGAAGCCTTGATGTATTGAGATACATAAAAGAGAAAAGCCTAAAAAATGTTTTTATAAAACAGCACGATTTTAAGCTGCAATAAAATATGGGTATTTAAAACATATCCAAAAAACTAGCAGTCATATCAAAAATATAACAACCGTTATACCATAACACCACAAAATTCTCAAATGCCTACCTACTACAGAACCAGCAAATAAATAGATAAATATATATATATATATATATATATATATATATATATATATATATATATATATATTCTTGATATTTTACATTATCCATTGTTTTTCCGTTGCACTGACTTTATGAAGTTAATATATTACTATTGTAAGTAATTTTATCCACCATTAAGTTCAATGACTTTACCTTGTGAGGCACCTTTCGGTCACTTGATTATTGTCGAATCACTCAAGAGTGATTCGACAATGGTAAAAGGTAAAATTATTGCACTTAGTGGTGGAAAAAATTATTTACAAGTAATAATAATAACTTCATAAAGTCAGTGCAAGGGTAAAATAATGGATAACGTGAAATATCATGGTTATATAAATCCTATATATATATATATATATATATATATATATATATATAGGAATTTTTGGACTAGATAGGAGACTGACAGACTTACCTAATGGCAATAGTCCAAAACTCCAATCTCTTGGAAATTTCGATTGCAGTTTTGGACTATTGCCATTAGGTAAGTCTGTCAGTCTTCTATCTAGTCCAAAAATTCCTAAATAAGCTTAAGGCTCTACTACAACTAACCTAATATGTATATATATATATATATATATATATATATATATATATATATATATAATATTTTGAAACTTTCTATATACCTCATAAAACCATGCAAACAACCAATTTGTTTTTCATTGGAATATTTTGTAAAATAATTTTTCCATTTGGAGGATCATTTGGAGGAAACCTTATTGATATCTTCTGAGTTTGTTGTTGATTGGCAAATCAATTTTACAAAATGGACTCTCAGAGTCTTGAAATCTAGCATTCATTTCAATTAACATTTATCCCAAATTTTCAGCAAAATGTAAAATAACTGTCTTTCAAAATATTAAAAAAATATTTTGTGAGTTTTGAATTATTTCGTATTTTGCTACTAACAGCTGCAAGCTTAGCTCAATAGTGAGTTACAATATCTCTATTTAAAAAAAAGTCTTAGCTGAATCGAGCAGCAATATTTTCTAAACACTTTTAAATGTTTTAAACTTGCCTATAGTAGCACTTACTTTACTCTTTGTCAACTCAGACCGTAACTGATCTCAAGGTTTACGTAGGTTATGGTGGGGGTGGGATATTTTGGTGGTGTGGGTGTATTTTGTGTGTATTAGAAGCTATGATGTCAAAAATAGCGTGTGAGTTGTAATGTAATTGTGTTTTGAGTATATGTGTAGGGTGTAGTTTGAAGTGCCTATATATATCGTGCCTATATATATTAAACCAAACAACGAAATCAACGACATTTACAACACCACTGGAGTTTACAAACTAACTTGCAGTTCATGCCCCAGTTTTTACATAGGCCAGACAGGGAGGTCATTCTACACACGTTACCAAGAACATATAAAAGCACTAACAAACAATAACTACCAATCAAACTTCGCCGATCATCCCAACTCTACAAAACATGACTACATAGACATAACGTCTAACCTACAAATTTTTCATAAACAACACAGAAATAACCAACGTTATACAACCGAACATACGAAATATATAGGCACTTCAAACTACACCCTACACACATACTCAATACACAATTACATTACAACTCACACTCACTTTTGACATCATAACTCCTAATACACACAAAATACACCCACACCACCAAAATATCTCAGACATGTTTCAGAGTAACTCAAACCTTCACCAAGATCAAAACCTGGCTACCGAGAAATAACAGTAAGTAGTGGTTTTGATTGATAGTCGAATTAATAATAAAGTAATATTTTGTTTAACATGCAAGAGTAAATTAAAATAATTATCTCTTATAAGAGGTGTTGAATTGTGAAAGAATTGAACAGGAGAAAGAATTGTGAATAAATAGAGGATTGATTTCGGGCCACAAAACTGTCCTGATCAAAGATTAGGGAATGGAATAGGTTCACTTGTACGAGGTTTCTTCTCTGAAGGATTACTTCCCTACTGTCTATAATTGCCATTGGAAGGAATAGCCTAACTATTGCCCCTCAAGTAACAAGGAACTAAAAAATTATTTTACTTATACATTAAGAGGGATTCTAGAGCTATAAGCTCGCTATGTAATCAAACTCATATATATATATATATATATATATATATACTACTACTAAACCTACAAATGTATTCAATAAAATAAAAGCTACATTGAAATGAATCATCAAGAATGTCATTATTTAGGGTTAAGTTGAGCATAAGGAATCATTGTACTCATTACGTAATTGCCCGTTCATAGTTTTTTAGCTGAACGTTAATTTAGTTCTTAATGTACATTCTATTTCACTCTCTTCTGTAACTAAGATGTTATTTTCAGTCATATGTTATGTTATAGATTTAAGTTCTATTATTAAACTCTTTCTTTTATGTAACTAACACCAAGTAGCCTTAGACTTCACATTGTAACAATTACTTTTCACTAAACACTTGTAAATATTTACAAACTTGCCTATAGAAGCACTTACAAGTTTGTAAATATTTACAAGTGTTTAGTGAAAATAAGAAGCTCACGTGAAGATGGAATCAACAAATATAAAAATTAATTTTCATGTAGCTAGCTTAAAGTTAGCTGGATTACCACTGTTTTGTTAAGTTGAAGTAATTACACATTATTACAATATCTAGGTCACACTACATTCATTTTCACACATTTGTAGGGAAAATATAAAGAAAGAACAATTCAGTCACCCCGTCACTCTTATGATATAAAATAAAGTTGTCCCCTAGAATAACAAGACCTTTGTCTACCTTTCTAACTATAAAACGTCCTAAATTGCAGAAACCCCTCCTTAGATATAGCACAATAACAAAAGCTCAGATCTCACATTTTCACCCATAGCCAGTGTCACAGCATACATAGGCTGTATATTCTCGGAGGTCGCAATCCTTTCCCTTCTCTGACTGACTAACTGGCTTAAGTATAAGTTAATCCTTGTAACATGAAAAATTCAATAAATTATGTGTTTTTCAGTATATCAAGCGAGAACTATACTTTTAACAAACTATACATTTCTTATAGATTTTTTATAGTAAATTTTGTTAATTAATTTTGATAGCATACATTTAAAAAAAATATATCTGTAGAAAGGAAAACACTGTTTTCTGGAGTTCATTTTTAAAAAGACTTTTATTATTTAATGTATTATTTCTAATACTTTTGACATTTATAGTTGTAAAAATAAATTATTCAGAGTAGACATAAATTTTTACTTTACTTAAAATTAAGGTAAAGTACTGTATTTAGTCATTTTCTGTAGTTTGTACAAAATCCAGCAGGTAGCAGACAAATAGCATCTTCAATTTCTGTAGTAACAGGCCATAACATATGAGAAAAATGAATTTTTCTTAAGATGTTATGGACTGAAAACAGTTAAGTGCATTATAAATTGAATAATTTATGCAAAATTTTAAAATAAAAATATAGGCTATTTGAACTCAGTGAAACTGAAACCATATTAACCTCTAAACTCGAAACAATTATTAAACCAGTATTTATATTTGTTGATTCCATCTTCAAGTGAGCTACTAGTTTTCACTAAACAATTGTAAATATTTATAAACTTGAATATAGTAGCACTTACTTATATTTGTTGAGGACAGCTGTTTCGGGAGATATGCCCCATTGTCAACTCAGACCATAACTGATCTCAAGGTTTACATAGGTTAGGGTGTTAGGGTGGGGTGGGATATTATGGTGGTGTGGGTGTATTTTGTGAGTATTAGGAGTTATGATGTCTAAAAGTGTGTGTGAGTTGTAATGTAATTGTGTATTGAGTATGTGTGTAAGGTGTAGTTTGAAATGTCTGTATATTTCGTATTGTTCGGTTGTGAAGCGTTGGTTATTTCTGTGTTGTTTATGAAGAATTTGTAGGTTAGATGTTATGTCTATTTAGTCATGTTTTGTGGAGTTGAGATGATCGGCGAAGTTTGATTGGTAGTTGGTTGTTTGTTAGTGCTTTTATATGTTCTTGGAAACATGTGTAGAAGGGCCTTCTTGTCTGGCCTATGTAAAAACTGGGGCACGAACTGCAAGATAGTTTGTAAACTCCAGTGGTGTTGTAAATGCCGTAGATATTGTTGTTGGGTTTAAATTGTTTATTGAGAGTGTTGTGTGTGGAGTAAGCTATTTTGTAGTTGTATTTTCGTAGTGTGTTGGTTAGATTGTGGGTTTTGGATGATCTGTATGGTATTGATAGGTATTTTATGGGATTGTACTGTTGTGTGTTTGTATTTGGGTTATTAGGTTTATTTTTTAGGCGGTTGTATAATTTGTCAATCATTGTTGGGTTGTATTCGTTAGTTTGTGCTATATATTTTATGGTATTTAACTCCTGGTAGTGTTCTTCTTTGTCTAACGGTGTTTTAAGCAGGCGGTATATCATGGTGTTGTAAGCAGCTAGTTTATGTTGGTGTGGGTGGTTTGAGGAACTGTGAATGGTCGTATTGGTACTAGTGGGTTTTCGGTATATGTTGAATTATTTAATTATAGTTAAATCAGTGAATTCTAAATGATTATAATAAGCAACATTGAAAACTCTTATAAATCTCCATTCCTGAGGTTATTATTTTGTTTTAGTCGTGACATTGAAGTCTGTTTTATTTTCCCAAATATTCAATAGCTCAGAAAAGAATTTAATATATTTTTGTATTTAAACCAGGTTGGCAACAGTGTTTGTAATGGTTTGTGTGACTGCATATACTTTCATATTGTTTTACAATCTGTGAGTTGATACTCACTGGCAGGTTTTACCATATGAAACACGAGACCTCTTTGAGGAGGATATGGCAAGACTCTATCTTGCACGGACCTCACTAAAGCAGGAGCATGGTGGAGAGATGTCTTCAAAGCATGGTAAGGCAAATTTATGATTTGATAAATTTTATGTGTTTTCAGCTGACATAAATTAGACCATATAACAGATCACTGACCTTACCATGACTTTAAATACACTTGATAGACAACGTTCCCAGGGTATACTTATTAGAGGGGATTTTAAATACTTGTTCATGTAACTAGGTGGTAGGCAACTTTCGACAGGTAGCAGGTTGAAGGTTGAGGGGTGAAGCACCGTTGCAACACACACCCACAAAAACAAGTGCAAACATACACAAATAAAAATAAACGATAGATATTCCTGGCATTTTACCGATTATTTCCTAAGTAACTTTGTAAACATCATTCTTCAATTTCTTCAATATATGTCATTTGAGAGAAATGATATACTTTTAAGGTTTTTCACCTTAGAAACTTAGAAACAGAGGAATCGAAATTTCCCAGTATTCAGTATACTAATATATTTATTCAGTATCACTAATATGGTATAAGTAAATTATAACTAAAGAAGATCAGTGTAAAATATTCCTCACAGGGCAGAAGGGAGAGGGAAAACATAAAAATAACAAATAGCTCCTTCAATTTGACTTAGAATCTTTTCACATTAGTCTTCTATTGCTGAAAAACATTAAATAAAACAGGTAAATTGAAATTACATAATAAAAAAAAAACTTTATATGAAAAACGTTTAATAAACTGAATGACTGGTAAGATAAGAAATATTTAATGAGGGAAAGTAAGATACGTTCTCATACCTTACCTTGTTTTAACATTATAAAATGAATTTACATGAGAAATGTATTTTTGAACATAATAAATTTGAAGACAAACATTCCCTTTCATATTATCAAAACATTACAGTGCTATAATTTTTTTTTAGCAGTATATTTAGTGAAGAAAACTTTCAATGGCACAACTTGAATTAACTTTAAAATTTTGATCTTGAAAGATTAGCTAAGATGAGCAACAAAATAGAAAGGCTATACTTTTTTACTTGTATTAAAGGCAAACATTCAATGTAGAAGAAACCCTATTGACACTGAAATTTCAGTTATGTTGAACTCTTGGATTAAACCTGCAGGCAATAAAACATCCTATTTGATTAAAAATTTCATTTTAACTGTGCTTTCAACCATGTCATATGTTTAAATTGCTTGAGGAATAGATATTAAATATGCTTGTGTGGAAGACAATTCCTCAGGCTGTCCAATTGCAACTAGTTTTATGAAACATGATTTTGTTTGTTGCATCTTTATTTATATGTAAGGATTCATATAGGAATATGAAATATTAGTACTAGCATTGGCATGTTACATGTTATTATTATTTTTTTGTATAATGCCATTCCACTCATTTTGTTACCATACATCAGTTTTTAAGTCTTTAAAGATTGATATTTAAAACTTGCATAATAAAGGAAAAGAGATTTATCCTAATGAAAAATTGCTAAACATTTTTGAAATTAAATGACCATAGTTAATTTAGAATTCTGTTCAAAATTTTTTTTTAATAGTAAATGTAATTTCATTAGATTACATAAAATTATGAGTACAAAGTTTTTTTGAAAAACACATTATATTTTTCAGATTTGGTGTCATTGTTTTGTTTGTTTAAAAATATACTCGTATTTTTTATGTTTTAAATAAATCTAATCTATCAAAATAATAATTTGAACATTCTGGAGAAAATAATATGATTTTACAAACATCCAAAGCTGAAGGCTTAATTCTAAACGTTTTTGATTCCATTGTCAGAATGACAGAAATGCTCACCCCATCTGACTTAGTCTGTCACATTTTCTTTTACAAGTCAGTTTTAATATTCACCAGAAGTGTTCTTATCATACTTTGTGATGTCAATGCAATATTGACGCCATTTCAAGTTGAAAATGTGCTTTCTTCAAAATATGTTGGTGTTATATGTTTGACATTCCATTAAAAAGGTTTTTTCAGAGGTGCAAGAGAGGGAAAATATAAAGGGTTTGTAATATGATAGTATGTTTTCAAACTTTGTCAGAATAACTTGGGTTAAGAAGATAATGAAATAGCCTTCAATCAAAAGAGGTAGAAAGGACATTGAATTGTCCTGAATAGAATGCTCTTTATTTTGTGATTTTTAAATATCAACTGAGAAAAGTTCTAAGTTTAAATTTTAAAATTTAATCTTATTGTTTCCGATAATACCTACCTTTGCCTAGCTACATTGTTTAATCTGTAAGCTAATATTTTATTTAAGAGTTTTCTTAAAAATAATAAATTATTCAATTCTAAAACTAATTAGAACAGAATCGTTGCATTCGACAAGGTTTTTCCTGTAAATAATGTATTGAGAGCAGGTCAGTATGAATTAGGAAAGTTTGGTTGAAGTTAAAAATTACTTTTCAATTCCTATTATTAGCTCAAACTCTCCCGATATATATCTTGTACAAATTTTCACTCATTAATAAAATATATTTTTATTTATCCAATCAAGTTCAAATACATTTTTTTAAACCTATAGTGGATGACAAAATGATGTTAATATAGTCTTTTGAAATATTTATACAATAATTAAATTATACAAAATTTGAGGGTCTAAGTTGGATCCAAACTGAGTATCTTCATATTCAAAGTAGGCGCTCTAGGCACCGAGCCAACTTTCCCATAGCTAGACTGTTTTTCAAAGAAGTAGACCACTATACTAATTTTTGTTTTGCTCCCATCTCATTGAAAAATCCATTGTACAACCTTAAATTGTTGCTATGGTTACCACACAATATTGTAAATGTTCAAGGATTAAGAATGAATGAAAACAATTAAGTAAACAAGTAAACTGGATTAACGATATCAAACCTTGCTTCACAAATGGACAATGCAAAAGGAAAGTGAAAAGAAACTGCAACACAATGCAAGTGACAAAACAAAAAGAAAACGAATAAATAGTAACAAAAATAATAGTTCATCTCCATAAATGGAAGGGAAAGTGAAAAATATTAATAAAATTTGCTTTCTATTTTGCCACTATTTTGACTTATGAACATACATATTTATATTAGTTGTAATTATAAAATTAAAAGAAACTGAAATAAAATTTTTCTTGGTTGACATCAGTAGAAATTGCTTTAAAACATTTTTTTTCTCTTCTTTATTTTGAAATTAAAAAAAAAAAACTAAACCACTTGTAAATATTTCACAAACTTGCCAACTCAGACCGTATGGCGATGGGACACATCTTGCGAAATGGCCATCTTCAACAAATATAATTTAAGTGCTACTATAGGCAAGTTTGTGAAATATTTACAAGTGTTTTAGTGGAAACTAGTAGCTCACGTGAAGACGGAATAAAAAAAAAACATTTCTTTTCATACTAATAGTAATCTTTAAAATGAGTTTGAACATAACAATAAATTACTTTTTCATTTGTAAATTGTTGGAAATAAAGCTTTTGTGAATATCATAAATTTAAAAAAAACAATAGAGTTTGTGCCTTACAAGGTCAAAAACTGCACATTAAAATTAAAGTTCTTTACGAGTTTAACATTTCCTGTTGCAACATATACTCTTCAAGAGTTAGGGTTATATGCTTTATTCAAGTGCTTTGCTGAACACAATATGCTAAGCTTGGAGTAGAAATTTCAACTCTCTCTATTCTAGTTTTAAAAGTTTATACTCTTTTCCTGTTTCTACTTTTTACCATTTTCCAAAAGATCTTGTTCTAAGTTTAGAAAGTGTTTGTGGTAATGATAAGGGTTTCAACTGATTTGTCGAAAACAAAAATGTAAATTTAAAGGTTGTTTTTATTACGACCTTCTCATAGATCTTTAAAGAATAGAACAAAACATCTATATTCAAAGTTCATGTATTTTTATCAACTCATAATTATCACAGAAGAGGTAAGACTCTGTATTGATGAGAAACAAGTCAGGTAGAATTATATGACTTGTATGAACAAAATAGGACTGTGGAAAATGTAAAGAGCATGTGCAGTAAAGTGTTAGTCCTCATTGGACTCTCCTACTTTTAATATAATTTTCAATTACAAAGAACCTTAAACTCCGATTCCCCCTTCTTGAAACTCACCGCATTCTAACCCTGATGACGCAAGTCATTAATAAAGTTCAACCACTCAAGGGTTGTTACATTCACTAATTACTTTTGACTTTGTTTAAAGGCTCCAATTAAATATAAGATTTCTTATTAAATCTGACTGAAATGTCTAAGGTCTTTCCTAACTCTGCAGCTGTTGTTTTGTATTTATGGTATACATTTCTTACCTAGCCTTAGCAAATCTAATGTAATACAAAATGAGAGATTGATGTTTTTTTAAATATAAATTTTGACAATAATAATAATTTTATGTAGGGTTTGCTTGAAATAAATATTTCAAATGTATTTTATGTAATATATTATTTACCGAATTTCTTATAATTTCTACTTTAAACATGCATCTAATTTATATAATTGGTTAGAATTAATTTTAATTATGGTCTTCCTCTCTTTCTTCAATTTTTTGAGTTGATACAGTAATTAAATTTTCTTTTACAATTTGTTCCCTTTATGCTAATCAACTTAAAACCATCTGATCAGTGCATTGTTCAAATTGTGCTTTAAAGCAGTAGACAATGGTAGAATTAGTGGTGCTACAGAATGCTTGAAAAGCAAAACATGAAGGAACATTTTAAACACAAATAACATTGCCACAGTGATACCTAATCTTAAATAAGTAATATACAAAAAAATTGTAATAAACATTTTTGTACTGAGATCAACAAAGGAATTTTATTTTAGTCACTTTTTGTTTTATAATTACAATTAATTTAAATATGTAAATACAATGAAAGAATCCCAGTATTAAGTGGAAAAATAGAAAGTAAATTTTCTTCCTTTTTTTCTATTTCCCTCTCTATAGAGTATATGGTATTGGACTATTATTTTTATTGTTACAATTTATTTACTTTCTTTTCCATTTCTAACTTATATAGGTAATGTTGATCCATAATTTATCATTCTATCCATCTCTTGTAATGCTTCATTATAACCTTTCTCTTATAATTTCATACACATTTTTAAGTAATAGATATCTAGCTATAGGAAAGTTGGTTCGGTGCCAAAGTGCTGGATTTCAAATTTGTAGTCATTCAGTTCGATTACAACTGAGTAGTCAACTTTTTAAAATTTAATTAATGAATACATATTTGGAAAAAACTTTATTAACATCAAGTGTTATCTGCTACAGGTTAACAAAGATGTATTTGAACTTGATTGAATGAATAAAAATGTATTTTATTACAATTGAAAACTTGTATAAGATATATTTAAGAAGAGTGTGAGGTAATAGAAGCAATTGAGAAAATGGTACTGCTAAAAAGGCTCAAACCAGTAATTGAAGAACAAGTGTACTTCCAATACATTACTTTGGATATCAAGTAGGCTATTTGACCATTATCAAGCACACAATATGATGGATATCATTCATAAAATACTGCAAGAAAAGAATTTCTGTTTCACTATACTCGTAGTCGTAGCACAGCCATGTGACAAAATATGGTGCACGAAGCACAAGAAACTCTATAATTGGGTACCTGAATATTGCATACGAATAAAATTGTGCATATCAGGAACGTACATCAGCAACAAAAAGGAGTAAAACAAGACAAATTAAAGCCAGAATCCAACAAGAGAGTGTTCTGAGACTTTCAGTTTTATACCTATTATACAATGAAGATATCGATAACTTGTCTCAAAACGCATTGCATCTTTTGCTCATGACATTGAAATAATCACTAGGAAGTAATGGGGAAACCATAGAGTCTGTTGCAAAACATTTACAGTTGGAGAAAAAAGTTAAATCAAATTAAAATTGCCCACATTAACATCACGGACATAAGAATCAGTCCAAATAAATGATGTTCATGTTCCTAATGAAAATAGTCAAAATGTCTGAGCATTATGTTTAATATTAGAGGGTGGTGGAAAATATACATTAAACAAGCAATACTCGTATAAATTTGAAAAAATTAAATTAAATTCCTACTCAAATAAAAAAAAATATACTTTTTTTTGTATCTCATAGTTACAACTAATATCAATATGTGTATACTTATGTCAGAATAACAATAAGTGGCAAAATAGAAAGCCAATTTGAATGCAATTTTTCGTTACCCTTTCTATATATGGTGTTGGACTATTAATTTTGTTTGTTATTTATTTTTTTTTCGGTGCTTGCATTGTGTTGTAGTTTTTTTTTGCTTTCCTTTCACATTGTCCGTTTGTGAAGCAAGGTTCGATACCATTAATCCAGTTTGTTTGTTTGTTTATTTAATTTGTTTACTTTCATTCATTTCTAATCCTAGAGAATTATTTATGATATTGTATGGTAACTGTGGCAACAATTTAAGGTTGTGCAATGGAGGTTTCAACGACAACCAGATGGAGGATGAAGGAAAATTCATATACATCTTTGAGAAGTTCGTTTCATGGTATGGGAAAGTGGAATTAGTGGGAAACACTTGACTTCGAACATGAAGATAATCAGTTCGAATCCGACCTAAGCCCCTCAAATTTTTATAATTTAATTATTGAATAAATATTTGAAACAACTGAATTAGCTTCAATTGTCATCCGCTTTAGGTTAAAAGAAATGTATTTGAACTTGATTGGACGAATAAAAACCCATTTTATTTACGACTGAAAATTAGTACAAGATATATGTCAGGAGAGTGTGAGCTAATAGTAGGAATTGAAAACAGCAAGACCTTGAATTACTGATTTAAATTAAAAAGTACCTATACGATACTCTAATAAGATAATTAGTCTTTGTTATATCTAATTAAATTATCTTATAAATATATATATATCCCTAGAACTCTGAATAATAATTCCATTGACATGTGAATGTCGAAGGCCTCTAGCTTTTAGCCAACACAAAGGATACGAAGTTTAGGGAAATGAATTAACTAAAATTGAAGTACAGTGTGACACGTGTATAAAGGTGACAATCTGCTGGGGACCGAAGGAGTTCTTTTACGTAAGCTTTAGTTTAGGATAGTATGACTAGACTCGATTACAACTATATACTCATTACAGTTCCTTGCTGTAATCATCTTGAACTCACTGAATAAACGACGAATAATCACAGAGAGTAGCGGGTTGGCTTTGTCAATTAAACAATTGTTCAAAACTCGTCAGCAAGTAAAGTAAAAGTTTTCATTCAGTTACTCAATAATTACTCACAAAAGGTACTCATTGTTAAAAAAGGATTGAAATAAAAAATTTTAAATTATTATTAATTACTGTGTACCAAACAATATAAGTATTAGGTTGTACCATTTTTTGTTTTTCTGAATAACTTTTTTACTTTTAGTAATTTCTAATGTAGTTAGCTTTTTCTAGATGCTTTTCTTAAAGTTTTTTTTTTTTAATACTGTTATATAAACAGGTTTTAAGATCTATATAATGTGCAAGTTACATGCTTAAAAAGCACTATGTCACAGGTTCAAAAGTCTGCAAACTAGATGTCAAAACATCATAATAAAATTGAATTTTGGCTTCCTAAATAGTATAATTTATTTATTTTGAAACAATTATTTTCAATTGAAATAACATGAATAGCACAAACCAAGATCTTTGTTACCTTTACAGATCTTGTTGTTGCACAACATCTGAGTGTCATGAGGTGTATTGTATTTTTAAAAAAATTATATTAAGAGAAGTATTATAAAGATTGGCGCAATCTTATAAAACCTAACCTTACTACTATTGGTATCACTTGGCAAAAACCACTACTTACTAATATTTTTCAACAGTCGCGTTCACACTAGATTAGTGCAATGTTCAATGCTGTGAGTCAAAGACAAGACTGTTGTTAGGGTGTATTGTATTAGTGTGAGTCTGTTGAATAAAAAAATAATAATAATTTTTTTTTAAAAACGTCAAGATGTACTATTTAAAAACTGCAATATAACCTCATGTTACTAAATTACCCTGCATTTCCTAGAAATGATACTACTATGACAAAGCCAGGGCCAATTTTTGATCCAAATATTTAAGAGACTGTTATATTTTACAAAGAGTATTATTGTTTTTAAAAACAAAGATTAATTCATTTAAAATATACTGTTTTTCTGGCAGTAATAAAACATCAACAATATGGAGAATTTAAATCTGTTAGCTACAGTCTTTTCCCAATTAGCCTACTTTCTAAATTTACATAATAAACTGTTTAAGAAATATTTCACAAAAAAGTCAAGAAAAAATGTTAAACTTATTTTGAATTGCCACTTATTTGGACATATTTTATAAAATTGTTTGTATTACTATATTTTTTCTCTACTTGCAATAATAGTGCGTATTACATTATTCTGTTGTTAGTTGTGCGGACAAACTTCAAGGTCATCAAAGCTTGCCACTAGTCCGTCTTATTCACCCAGCTGTTTACACAAACTGCATCCTTCAACAATATTTCTATATTTTCTGTGCGATTTAGTCTGTGCGGTAAGATCGTCAGGGAAGTTTGTAGCCTACTTCTGTTTAATTTCATATTTGTATTTCCTCGTGTGTGCTCGTGTGTATTTTTAATTACTTAATTCTGCTTTTCCAATGTTAATTATTTTATATTTTAGTAGGATTTAATGCGTGTAGTTACATATTTAATGTACACTTAGTTCACCTTTTAATTTACTTTCATGTGAGTAATTATTTTTTGTTTATTGCATGACTTGAAATTGTAGCTTTTTGTTTTACGTATAGTAACAATATGATTTTTATTGTGTATGTTTAATATTCTTTAAGTTTTAAGGTTAGGAAGATAAAAATATATTAGGAGGCTTTTATTTTCAACTACAACTTTGTTACTAATATTATAATAGTAAATTGAAATATTAGTATAAAACTGTCCATTTGGTCTCTGAAAATGTCTACATTGAATTATCGAAGAAACTAATAGTTTTTTTTATTTGTCTTACAAATAAAACTTAAACACATTTTGTATAGACCTATAGCCTAGAATTGTAAACAACATGTTCTACCTATTGCCAACTTTGGGAAAACAATCACTTTAACAATGTTTTATGACTATTCGAACTTTAAATTTTGTAAATTTCTATAACCTTACTGATCTCTCAAACAATTTTTAACAAATTTACAAAATTTAAAGTTTGGATAGTCATAAAATATTGTTAACGTGATTAATTAAGATTCACCTAACGTAATGAACTACAAAATTTAAAAATATTAGAGGATATTGCTAAATGGTGTTCAGTTGGAGCTAAGTATACAAATCTGAATGTTAATAAATAATAACATAACCTTTTCTAGTTTCATGTTAAATATATGTTGACAGTCTCATTACTTTCAAATAGGATTAGTTATTTTTAGAACCTTAATAATTGCTGTGTCTTTAATTAAGTATGATATCAATAAACCTAGTCCTTTCTTGAGAATAATGTTGTTTTAAAAAAAAGATAGACTGTTGTATTAAGTAATATAAGTTGGGTCTACATTTTAACTCAACAATTTGGGAGAATAAAAAACATACAATCCCCCTGGCACAACATTTGTGCAGGCTGTCATAAAAACACTTACGGTATTTTAGTTGGAATTGACAATAAAATAACTAAAATAATTATCTAAGGTTTGAAATAAATACACTTAGGTAAATTCGTAACTAGGGGCCTTGGGTAGTACTTGGTAAGGAAAATAATTGGCAAAAGTATATTTATAAATTCACAATTTTAATTTACTTTAATAACTTAGATATTTGACATTAGATATTTTTTAAAACTAAGGTTATATTTAAAAGAAAGAAGACAAACTCTCATTTGACTAGCGCAGTATTATTTTTGCGTGAAGCTTTCAGAGCTTTATTAAAGGCTTATTTAAGTGAGTATAATAAACAGGAATGTAAACTTGTTAGTAAGAATACGATAATAAAGAAAACCAGACTGATAAAGATAGCGTTAAATGAAATGTGTCAAGATAGCATTTGAAAAATTTAGTTGAATCCAGATCACACAGAAATGGAAAAAAGGTAACAGTATAAATATACGAAAATTATAGATTTAGCTAAGATAAAAACTAAATATGTTTATTAAGTGTATTTTGAGCGTTATTGCCTGGTTTTAATTTTAAAACACGCTAATGAAATATTTCTTGAAGTTTAAAAATATTAACCTTTTATCCTTACGATGTATGCTTCGTTTATAGTTGTTTTATGTAAATAAATATTTTTTTTACAGGCTAGATATAATATATTTTATTTATTTTAAATTTTTATGTTGAAATAATTTTTTTTAAGGTGAAAAACCAAAAATAAATAAAAAACAAATTAAACTAGTTCTAACTACTTAACAACAAACTTAGAACTAAATACTTAACTAAAAAAATGAAAAATAAAATAAATTAAAAATGAAGAATTAAGTTAAACTAATCATATCAGTTAAAAATTCCTTAATATAAAATAAAAAAGTCTATGCCCTTAATAATCCAGTTCGATTATTATCGACATTTTTGGGCGAATAAAATCTTTCGTTATAAAAAAGCTTATTTTTTACCAATTAGGCTTTCTAATGCCGTTGTCACTTGGCCAATTTCGTCTGGGTCTTTCACTTGATGGCAATCTAATGAGATCTTAATTGCTCCTCAGAAACCGAAAAACGGAATAAACTGCTAAGCAGTAAGAGAAATATCGAGCGTACGCACTTACACGCGCCCGCGCGCGCGCACACACACACACACACGCACGCATGCACGCAACACACATGCACACAAACCACACATACAAATGAACGCCCATAACATACGCACGCACTGGAAAAGCTTTGAATAAAAATTATTAAATATTTTGTATTTGAATAACCTCAGTTGTTTTTGATATATATGTATATATATATATATATATATATATATATATATATATATATATATATATGCATTATATATATGCATTATATATATATATATATATATATATATATATATATATATATATATATATATATATATATATATGCATGCATGCATGAATTAGTTATTTTTTAGGTCTAATGGAGGATATTATGTGACTATTTAACAAGAAATATTGAATAAATTATAGAAATATCTAATATTAAGAAAAATCAGACAATTGATGGACTAATTCGTAGGCATTGTAAAGAGTTTAAACAACAATTTAACTATGGAAATAATTCAAATAAAGCAAAGTTAATCTTTATAATAATAATAATGGTCAGAATTATCTTACTGGATTGTCACAACAAACAGCACGGTCCGATGATCGAAATAAACAGCTCTATTAGGAAGAAAATATAAACTTGTTTCACAGAAAACGTATTAGACAGCCATGTTGATGAAATAATAGTCTTAACTACTGACCGGAAGCTGGACTCTAGGTTCCACAGATGCTAGTGTCTCGGCACACATCCGTTCTCATTAGGAAACAAAACTAAATATTAATTTTCTATGTTTCTTATCGTTTATCCTGTATGATCATAATGGGCTGTACGTAAAGATAATGTGCTTCAGTCTGCAGGGTAATAGATAAAGCTACGTTGAACAATAGTAGCGGATTGCTTACGTTTATAAATGTTATTTTTAAAACACAGTTTTAGTTTGTTATGTCTTAAAAAAATTAATTCTATATATTTATTTCTTGATTTTGCTGTATGGCATTGTATAAAAAAATAACATCTTGCAAACGCTTAAAATTAATTTTTTATTCAATTAATTCTATTATTTCACACTCTCCCTGTATAGCCTATATCTTGTAGAAATATTCAATCGTTAAAACACTTTTTAATCATCAACTCAAGGTCAAATACATTTTTTAAAACTTCTATTAAAATACACTTGATGTTAATACAGTTTAAAACAAATAATAATTAATTAATTGAATTTAATGAATTAATTTTCGTTTTATATGGGAGAAAAACTTTTCCCAGAAGGCGAAAGGTATGCAATATAGTTATTTCGCCCCTATTTGACTTAAAATAAGTGATAACACATGATTTCATAAAACACCTGGTTTTATGTTATACGTTTATGGTAGAACAGCCGTTTTAATGCGTACGTCATGTTACTTTATTTATAATAATTGTAATTACCTAATAAAAAAAGTAACTAAAATAAAATTTTTCTTTGTTGTTCTAAGTAGAAATTGACTTTAAATTTTTTTCTTATATTACTTCTTTAGGTTCTATGTTTACTAGAACATACCACTTTGCATGTATACATCGAACAAAAAATGCACTTGATTATTTCATTTCTAAAATATAAAATAAAATTACTCTTGTAAACTATTTTTACCCCTTTCTTTAATATTATTCGATATTACATTATCCCTTTGGCAATACACCACCCCATGTACCTCCCCTCTTTGAAGGGGAAGATGGAGAGGATTTAATGTCTGCCTTTTTTTTGAACACTTCACGTCTTTTGGAGTTTTAAAGGGATGAAGGCGGGGATGTTGAGCGCCTCCGCGATCTTCAAGGGTACCAAGATCTGGTTTCAGTAAGACTAGCTTCGGTCCAAGGGTTTAACCTTCCCTAAAACTCCACCGCCTAGCTCCACATCGTTGTCCATCAGGAAAACATTTATCTACCGTTGTTGAATCACCTAGAATTTCCGTAGCTCTGTAAGTACTCGTTTAAACCCGATTACAGACATTTAACTCGCTTATGTTCTAGTAGTATTTACGAAATATCTTAGTTTTAAAGAAACCATTTTTTCGGAAGTTATATAGTTATGTTTTTAAAGAAATAAAATAAATTCTCAGATTTTGTTATTGAAAAAACCAAATCAGTATTACGCGAATAAGTAGATAAGGTTCTGAGATGGTCAGACCACCTTCAGGCTATCCTCCATTAACCCTTTTACCCACCTTTGACCCTTTACCACCACTCTTACCCATCATCCTTAACTCTTTACCCATGGAAGAAGCCATTAAAAAAAATGTATTTTAGAAAGTATTCGTGTTTAGTCTTAACTTCCGAGGAATAAAATGTAGAATCAAAAATTGTCAGTTAAAATGACCTAAATGTATCAGACAATTTTATTTTTGTAGATCAAGGTCTAGTTCGTGACCATTGGCGGCAGGTAGGCAGGTCAGTGCGTGTGTGCGCGCGCGTGGTGATGTGAGAGAAGTGTAGTTCACGTAGGCACTTCCGAGTTATGACAAACACTTTTATTACTATTTATTAGGAATATACTGTGGTTGAATTTAATAATAAATACATAAAAACCTCTTAACCACAAACCTTCTTTATTTTACCCTTATGTACATTTCAGTTACCAAGTAACCATCCGCATAGACATACAAAGACTGTCTTTGTGTCTGATGTAACTGAAATGTACATAAGAGTAAAATAAAGAAAGTTTGTGGTTAAGAGGTATTTGTGTATTTATTAACAAACACTTTTGTTTTGACGTTTGTGGTTAACTGGGTTTGTAATTCGAATTTAAATGGTTAAAGTGAACATATCTCTCTAATAGCGTAAACAATATTAGAGAACGATCGAATTTATGGAGAGAATTAAAAACTCAAACATATAAATACAGCAAAAAGAACCACAACGCAGATCCAAATAAATACAAAACATGAAATCTCCTCAAATAGGACATCGGTTCGAATATACACAGAAATCATAAACCTAATCATATCACAATAAGACCTTAGGAAATAATACACTAGTTTATATATAGTTAACTTGAATGTCTACCGCTAACACACACACAGATACAATTGAATCTATAGGGAATATCGTAATATCAGTGAAAGAAAAATTGTAACTAAATCGATGAAAAGTGTATTCAATTTTTGTAAAGATATATAATTCTAAACTACGAGGGTTATTCATAACATAAGGTTCCCATAGTTGTTAATCATAGAGAGTTTTATTTTTGTACTTAATGTAATACGTCATTTTAAAGCTTAAAACTTACGCTATTTTTCCACATAATCACCGTTTCTGTCCAAACACTTTTAAAAACGATGCTCCAACTTTTATATCCCCATGTTACAGAATTCTGCCGCCAAACCTTTGAGGAATCGAGTAGCCTCTTCCTTGACTTCATCATCGGTACTGAAGCGTTTTCCACCCAAGTGTTACTTTAATTTTGGGTATAAATGAATCACTTGAGGCTAGGTCCGAACTGTAGGGGGGGGGGCGCAACGGTCCAGCCAGAATCAGTCAACAGTTCTTGAGTTTGGTGTGAGACATGAGGTCGAGCGTTATCATGGATAAGCCTCACACCACTGTGTTTCTTTAAACTTCTTCGGCTTTAGTGAAGTTGAGTGACGCCATTCACGTGATTGCTGCTTGGTTTCGGGAGTAATGTGAAACGCCCATGTTTCATCGCCTGTAACAATGGAATTCAAGAATTCTTTTCTGTTGTCTTCACATTGTTGCAAAAACTGCTGGGCACACTCAACACGTTGGTGTTTGTGGTTTTCTGTAAACATTCGCGATACCCTCCGCGCACACACTTTGTGATAGCCTAATCGTTTGGTTAAAATGTTATGAATTGTGGTGTTGGAAGTTTCAGGAATACGCAAAGCAAGTTCCCTAATATCAATCCTCCGATGTGTAAGCAATATTGTTTAAACTTGATCAACAATTCCGTCTGAAACTGAAGGCCTTCTGCTCCGGTCTTCATCATGAATTTTCATGCTGCCTTCACTGAATTCTCTACACCATTTGCGAACATGTTGAACAGATATACACTTTTCCCCATAGCCTTCGATTAACTGACGATAAATATCAATAGGTGAAATCCGTTTTGCATTTAAAAAAAACATATCACAGCGCGAATTTCGCAACTGGCGGTAACAGGAATGGGGAGCTCTAACTTCGAAGGCTGCTAGCCCGGCACAGAGCAATGTAGCGAGGCGGGAGTGGAGGGGATAGAGAGAGGGGGGAGTTGATAAGTAAGACAGTGTTACCACATTTCTCCTAGCACGCCGCATTCTTTCTTAGCAGCATAGGGAACCTTATTTTATGAATTACCCTAGTATAAAGTAGTCTATAGTAAATATTACGTGTAAGGTAATTAATATCATGTTCTACATATAAATAACTTTAAAAAATTAAATATAGATAATAAATAATGAGCTGAAAATAGCTAAGTTTTCATTTGGCTGTAAATACAGTGGATTAATAAAGAAACTAGTGTTCATTTCATTAAACGGCGACGTTTCGACTAAGTGATTTGCTATCTTAATGCTAATTAAAAAAAATTAAGTTATAATTTAATCCTTCCTGATTTGAACGTTTTTAAAAAAAATGTGATTCAACAGGTTTGTTGTTTTAGAATACGTATTGTTCAATTCCTTCAATTAATTGACATTTTTTTATATCTTGTACAAATTTTCAATCGTTAATAAAATACTATTTATTCCACCACACAAGTTCAAACACATTTTGTAAACCTTCATTATTGGATGACACATTTATTCTTTAATTACATTTAAAAAAAATAACGTTTTTAGGTTGGATTCGAACTGAATGACTACATGTTTGAAATCCAGCAGTTGAGTATTGCTATTTAGATTGAGTGCAATATTATATTAACGATTGAACATGTGTTGAACAATATATATATATATATATATATACATATATATATATAATTAATAAATTAAAAATATTTCAAAAACAAGAATACTTTTAATGAATATTTTTATAATAATAAGGAATAAATATATTCATTAAAAGTATTCTTGTTTTTGAAATATTTTTAATTTATTAACTATATTACAAGAAAACATATCACCATATTTAATATATATATAATATGTTTTCTTGTATAGTAATCAAAAACAATTAAGGTTATTCAAATACAAGAATTATATAATAATTATTATTCAAAGCTTTTCGTTGATAAACAGTACCAACATCATCAGGAATGAATAATACAATAATGAAAGATATAAAACATATGTTAAAATAGAAATAGAATTGTTGCTAAATTTGTATAAATTGCCAAGTTTAATTTGTTGCTGTAACATTATAGACATTGAATGTTATAACAACATTAGAATGTATTTTTATTTATTTAATAATTAATTTGTTGAAACAAATAATATACATTAAAAATAAATTAAGTAAATTCCTACTTAGATTGACGAAGATAACTTTTATTTTAGTTACTTTTTATTAAATAATTACAAATAATATAAATATGAATGTATATATATACCCACACACGTACACACACACACACACACACACACACACATATATATATATATATATATATATATATATATATATATATATATATATATTTGCTGATACGTATTCTTTCACGGATGGAAAAATATGATGAATAGTTACTATCTGGAGTACATTCGTTCATTCTGCAGTCCATAAATTCGCAGTCTTTCTAGACTCGCTCTTCTACTGTTGTTGGGTTCACCTCGTCAATGCTGGATGAGATTCTAGCGAAACGTCGGAACTGCGAATTTATGGACTGCAGAATGAACGGATGTACTCCAGATAGTAACTATTCTTCATATATATATATATATATATATATATATATATATATATATATATATATATATATATATATATGACAGAATCACAATATTAGGTGGTAAAATAGGAAGCGAAATTAATTATTAAAATTATTTAATTAATGAAATAATATTTCAAAAACTATGTCTACATCAAGTGTCATGCACTACAAGTTTCAAAAAAGCTATTTGAACTTGGGTGGTTGAAATAAAAGTATTTTATTAACGATTGAAAATTTGAACAAGGTATATGTAGGGAGAGTGTGAACTAATAGAAGGAATTGAAAAAAAGTTAAAGTATATTCTTGAATTATTAAAAGTTTATAGCGACAATAAAAAAATATCCGTCTATATTGTATATTTGTCCAAACGAGGAATTAACAATAAAAGGGTAAAGAATTTAAAGTATGTGTGTGTGGGGGGGGGTGTCTAGTAGAAGAAATTTTAAAAAACATATCTGTGAATGTAAGTAATTTTTATCAGTATCAATGCTCTTTAGAATTATTAAGAGAAAAAATAAAATAAGGAGTTTGTAGTTCTTAAAAATTTCTAATGGAATAAAAGAAGTGCAACGTTAAATTTTGAAAACCTTCAAGTTTAGTTTTACTGGAAAGTATAAGGCATACAAATAATTTACGCTGATGAAATATTTATTTTTTTTCACGTTTTTATTACAAAGTAAGGAGTAACATCCCCGTCAGCTGAACTACTTTGCAGAGGCTTTTAATATTTCACGAGTGTACTTATCTCACAATGCCAAACTCGCGCTGGCGTCGTTTCTTTTATTCTTGCGGAAAAGCACTCTTCCCGCCTTGACATGTGTTTGACACTTCCGTTATTATGTCGGCGCGGTTTGGGAATGCAAACATTTTTATGATCTTTGACTCCAGCACGAGAAGCGGCTCCATTTCATACTCATCAGATCTCCGTCTGACGTTATGTCAACTGCTCCACGCTCGCTACGATTTCCTAAGCGGACTAGCTCGGAGTTAAACGAAGCGAGTTTTTCGTAATTTAAACAGATTTACGATACAATAAGTTATATCTTTATAAGTAATGATAATGTACTAGTTAACAAAAAATGGATCAACAATTTTTAATTTTACTATTAGTTCAAACTTTCCCTATATTTATTTGTGAATCTTCAAAATTTCAATTGTTAATAAAATATTTTTTATTTTCCACTCAAGTCCAAACACATTTTTCAAATCCTGTAGTGGATGACAATTGAAGTTAATGCACTTTAAAAAATATTAATTCATTAATTAGTTGTAATTATTAAATTACTTTTGCTTTCTATTTTGCGACTTACTATTGTGATTCTGTCATATGTATATACATATTCATATTGTTTGTAACTATTATTAAAAAGTAACGGTAATAAAATTAGTTTTTATTGACCTAAGTATATATTAACTTTAAAACTTTTTTCGCATTACCTTTACCTTGTTACATATGCTAATTAACAAGTAATATGCACAACAATAGTTTAAAGTCAATTCCTACTTAGGCAAAAAAATTCCCCATAGTTACTCGTTATTAAATAATTACAATTAATGTAAATAAAGTAACATAACCTATGCGTTAAACAGCTGTTCTACGAAATAACCTATAACATAAAGTCAGCTGTTTTATGAAATCATATGTTATCACTAATTTTAAACAAAATGAGATTAAATTACTATGTTACATACCTTGGCCCTTTTGTAAAAAACGTTTCTCCCATATACAACTGAAATTAATTCATTAAATTTAACTAACGAATTAATATTTAAAAAACTGTATTAACATCATGTATGATCTACTAAAAGTTAATAAAAAATGTATTTGAAGTTGTGTGGATGAATAAAAAGTATTTGATTAACAATTGAAAATTTGAACTATATATATATATATATATATATATATATATATATATATATATATATATATATATATATGTGTGTATATATATATATATATATATGTATATATATATATATATATATATATATATATATATATATATATATATATATATATATATATACATATTGGATATAAAGTGTAATAGAAGGAGTTGAAAAATACATTCCAAGCCAGAGAAAGTAAATTCAAATTCTCTAACCGGTGACGAAATCTCACCAAAAACCTTTTTTCCGTTCAAATTATTCTATCCTTTAACGTCTTCTACTTCCTGAGGTACAGGCTCAAAGCGAATAGGTTTAGCTAGTTTAAGTTAGGTATGTTATGATTGGTTAGTTTATCTTGGGTTAGGTTTGATTAGATTAGGTTAGGCGGTATTTGAGTGAAATGAAAATCAATAACAAAAACATCAACGAATTTAAAAGAAGCTATAACTCACTAAAGCTTTAGGAAAATACCATAAAATGATAACAGACAGAAATGGAAATAGATCTCGCAGAATGAATACTGGAAACATAAGTAAATGAGGCGGTCCCGTTAAACTTCATGAGGGTTTTAAACGTCGAATTTACTTTCCCTATTTTCTAAATATCAGTCTCTTTCATAATCAGATTTGCAACACGCGGAAGTTTTAATGGATAAATGTTTAGGTTTAGTGTCTTTACTGAAGAACCCATATTAGTTTCGGCCTAGTAAGAATTTTATAACGTAACACTTTTAGGTCTAATAATGCATGGAACTTAACATTATATAAATCCTTACAATATTTAATTAAAAATCAAGTAATAACAAAAAAATTTTAAATATATTCCTACTGAAGTTAACAAGGAAAAATTTTATTTTAGTTCCCATAGAGCACCATTTATGGTATTGTATGTAACCATGGCAACAGTTAAAAGTTGTACAATGGAGGTTTCGACGACAACCAGATGAGGGGAAAAATTAATATACACGTTTAAGAAATATATTTCTAGATATTGGAAAGTTGTCGTAGTGCCAAAGCGCACTAGACTTCGAACATGAAGATTCTCAGTTCGAATCCGTCTGGACCCCACAACATTTATATAAAGTTTGAAAATTTGTACAAGATATATATCAGGAGAGTGTAAGCTAATAGAAGGAATTTTATAATAATAGTTTAATATATCGTGTTTGTCTATTGAAGATAGAAAAGATGATATAAATTCATATTTTCTACAAACTAACTATGATTTGGGTGAAGGAATCCAATATAACGTTTAGTGTTTTAGCTTTTCCGCAACAAAGTTAAAATATTTGAATTGTATATTGACAAGGTCATCTTATTTTCCACTTTCTTTTGAGTTTTCTTTAAAACGAGCGCAATATATCTTGGACGACACCATTCTTCCTGGACATCCTGTTTAAAAAAATACCCCAACAGTCTTGCTGTCACTTTAAGCGGGCAAAGTATCGTACCAAACAATAAAGTTATTGGAACTGCAGGAAAATGTGTTATGAATATATATTCAAGTCGCTTTATTGTAAAGCTAGTTGCTCAATTTGAAGACGAAATCAAGTAATGCTAATTTTGAGTCCCTAGTATTAATTCATCGATATTCACTTACTCAACAAAGAACCAAACTTTTACCACGAGCTTCCTTCAACATGTAATGCCTAAAGAATAAATTCATACCCAAGTACATAAATACAAAAACAACCCAGCTGCTAAAAATCCCCACTTCAAACACAAATACTCTACATAAAAATCACAACTAAACAAACATAAACAGAAAAACTGCCTAAATAAAATAGCTCACTATTTATACAAAAACCTTGCAATAGAACTTTAATATACCGAAATGCAAGAAGCAGACTAATCAATGTCCCTGTTAAACACAATAATCACGAATACAATAAACAAAATTAAAATGAAACATAAAAATACACAACACCCAACACACACAACACAGGCAACCACACACCCAACACAGGCAACCACACACGTAACCAACACCCAACACAGGTAACCAACACTCAACACAGGGAACCAACACCCAACTCAGGCGACCAATACCAACACAGGCAACTACACACCCAACACAGGAAACTACACACGCAACCAACACCCAATACAGGGAACCAACACTCAACAGTGGCAACCAACACCAACACAGGCAACCACACACCCAACACAAGAAACCACACATGCAACCAACACCCAACACAGGTAACCAACACCCAACACAGGCAACCACACCCAACACTGGCAACCAACACCCAACGTAGGCAACCACACACCCAACACAGGAAACCACACACGCAAATAACACACAACACAGGCAACCACACACCCAACACAGGAAACCACACACGCAACCAACACCCAACACAGGCAACCAACACCCAACATAGGCAACCACACACCCAACACAGGAAACCACACACGCAAATAACACCCAACACTGGCAACCACACACCCAACACAGGCGACCAATACCACATAATGTTTTCAACCAAGAACATGATATTTCACCAACACCATATATGCAACAAGTGAGTTAAAATTACTACACAGCGTATTTAAATACATCACACCAAAATACAGCAAAAAAGTCACTTTAACTTAAATAATATGTTTCGAAAACGTAACTCAACACCACGTGACCATCAGGTTGCAGTTTGACAACAAATCAAACAAGCCCGAATAAAATAACCCAAATTTAGGCCGAAAATGCCCACCACCCATCTATAAGTTAAAACAACCAATTTTGGCTTGAGTCCACAATTTGATACATCTCCCGAAATGGCCCCGGCAAGTCTCCCGATTAAGTGCTACTATAGGCAAGAGTCGGGTAAAATATGTTCAAGTGTTTTAGTGTAAACTAGTAGCTTAAGTTGAGATGGAGTCAAATAATAAACAAACAAGTAAATTCCTACTGAGGTTAGCAAAGGAAAATTTTATTTTAGTTACCATAGAGCACTATTTATGATATTGAGTGGTAACCATAGCAACAGTTTAAGGTTGTACAATGGAGGTTTCGCTGACAACCAGATGTGGGAAAACAAATTCATATAGATCTTTAAGAAATATAATTCTAGGTATTGGAAAGTTGGCGCAGTGCCAAGACGCGCTATACATTGAACATGTATATTCACAGTTCGAATCCGGGTGGACCTCACAAACTTTCTAATTTATTTATTGAATACATTTTTGAAAAAACTGTATTAACAATAATTGTCATCTACTATAGGCTTTAAAAATTATTTGAACTTGATTGAATGAATAAAAACGTATTTTATTAACGATTGAAAATTTGTACAAGTTATAAATGTATTAGGAGAGTGTGAGCTAATAGATTCAATTTAAAAATGCTACATTTTTGCTTTAAAACATCTTAATTGCAACCTTCTAACTGGTTATAGGCACATAAATAGTTATAATAATTTTCCTCTGTCTTTCATCATAAACAATGTATAAATATTACAAAATATAGATAGGAAAATATATTATTATAATATATATATATTCGCAATATGTATTCTTGTGTATTAATAAAGAACTAAGTCAAAATACAAATACAAGAATTATAATTCAAAATTCAATTATAATTGTTGTATTTGTATTTTGACTTAGTTCTTTATATATATATATATATATATATACAAACAGTATATATATATATATATATATATATATATATATATATATATAAAACCTTTTATTCAGTAAGACATCGATTGATGTGATATAGGGAAAAATAGAGAAACAAAGAAATATCAAGATTTTCTGTGTAAATTATTAACTCTTCATGTCAGTCGCATAGAAATCTATTTACAAAGCTTGTACAGATATAACTTTGTAGAATACGCGTTGTAAGGAGCCACTTTGCAGGACAGCATCAAATAAAAAAACAATTTATTTTGTAATTTCGGAAACAGGCCCAAGAGACCGACGTTGTTTATTGTTGTTCTAAGTCAATTTAGGGGAAACATAGCGTAGTGTCTTTCTGCTTTTGATTGTTTCTTGTGCCAGGGTAATTCTAAATCATGAACAAACGTAAAGGAAGTTAACAGTACTATATAAAGTGCACAGTAGTAAATATATATTCGAGTTTATTTTTCTGCCTTTCCTAACATTACAATATTTTGTTATGTTGACGCGCTCCGGAATGAATTCATTTTCAAAACTGTAGTGGTAATCTTTAAAAAAAAGGAAAATATTGTAATGTTAGGAAAGGCAGAACAATGAACTCAAATATATACACATCCTAGCAGATGAGTATTTTAAGAAATGCACAGCAGTAATGTTGCAATACAAATATTGGCAACCTTAATACCACAAAAATTATCAAACATAACTAATGTGAAAGTTATTCCATTATGTAAACTTTGATAACCATGTGAGCATCATCAGATCAAAATTACAAGGTGGAAAGTTAATTACAAAACATGAGAACCCTCTGGAGATGACTACATACACATCGACATGTGCATAATGATTTAATACTAGGTAACTTATAAATTAGAATTTTATAGTACCTTTGTAGTATTGGAGATTATTTTCAACATTTTAAAGACAAATATGTTTGATAAAAATGAAACGTTTGTGAAAAATGAAAAAATCTTTTCGCAAATTGTTTTTCCGGAGTGTGTTTTTATTGTTCAATTGTAGGCTATAAATTAAACTAAAAATTGATATTCTGTGCTGCATTAGTCTTAGAATAAAATTGGATACACTTTTCAAAATTAAAATGCTTAAAATTCGTGTTTCATAGAATATTTAAAACGCCTAGTTGTATATAAACGAACGCTTGTTTTAAGGAAAAGTAGTATATTTGAATTCATACTTCCATTTCATTACATTAAATTTAACTCAGAATTCATTCATAAAAATACGTATCTTACACGTAAAATACACGCACTTACGCTCGTACATACACACAAACACAAACACGCACGCACGCACACACACACACACACACACACACACACACACATATACACATACACACACACACACACACACACATATACACATACACACACACACACACACACACACACACACACACACACACACACACACACACATTCACAGAAAAACATCGTTGTCGAATTCTCTAAAACGTCTGCATCATAATATCAAACCTATTATTGAGATGACTATAGGGCTTTAAATGATTCGATATTTTTATAAACTAACAGGGTTTATAGCATTTATCATAAAAAATAGTCTGTTTAGTTTAAGTGTCATTTTGTACTTTTCACTTATGTTGTAAGGGAACATGTAAAAGCAAACGGTTATTTTATCAATTGGCGTGTATTCGTTTGTGTGAAAGTGTCTGAAGTACTAATTTTACTGACAAAGATAATTTGCAACTTTAATAAAGAATGGGAAATCTATTGAGTAATTCTTTAATCCAGTCAATACTAAAAGCGCAGTTCTCACATACCTACCTACAGCCAGTGATTGGGCAGACCGACAGACCCTTCCTGGGTGACTGAGTTCATCAAGTATGTTTCATCTGTATCTGTGTGTTCGTAGCTATGTATCTTTGTGAATGATTTTGTGTTTTGAACGTTTCAATTGTTTTTGTAAGTTTCTAATCGTTTGATATAGATGTTTTTAGTTTGTTAATACTGTATATTTTAAACTCTTGTCTTTTTTGTAAATTTCTAATTTTTTGGTTAAAAGTGTTAGTATGTATACTGTTTATATTTTAGCATGTTGTTTGTAAATTTTAATTCTTTTATTTAGAAGTTTTTAGTTGGTTCACAGTGTATATTTTAACCTCTTGTCAAATTTCTAATTTTTTTGTTAGATGTCTTTAGTACGTTTACTAAATACACTAAATACATGCTGTATTTTAACATATAGTTTTTTTGCAATTTTAAATTCTTTTGTTTAGATCAAGGGTCGGCAACCTTTCTGTACTTGAGGGCCTCATGTTCTATTCACGGGTGCAAGGGCCGCAAATATAGAATAACCATAAATTTTATTTCATTTCCTAATTTTAGATCGATAATGTACCTGGTTTTAATATCGTACAGAAGGTGACTTCAACTAATGCCTACTAATGGATTTTAAAAGTATAAAATATGCTACTTACTTCACGATTACACATTTTCTAACTTGACTGAAAAAAAATTCTTTAATAATGTTTTGAAGTACTAAAATAATAAAATAAAGCACATTCATTTAAAAATTAACAAAATTTTATTAAAATAAAACAATTGCCTTAGGGGTGAACTTGCCTGCATGCACATCGCAGACACTACTTTCCACTTATGTTGCGCCTGTAATTTATTGTTAGGCGTTTATTGTTGTGGCTAGTGTAATGGTTCTAGCTATTGAGCAACCTATTTGTATTCTAAGCCGTAAGCGTAGGGTATTCGAAAAAATCACAAGTGGAGAGAGCCGCACACAATCATTTTGCGGGCTGCATGCCACATCTAAATGTTTAGATGTTTTTAGTTTGTATAGAGTGTATATTTTAACATATTGTCTTCTAATTATACCTACCTTTACATTGGTATTTTTATAAGTAGGCCAATAACCTTTCATTGTGTATGTAATTATTGCTAGCCTTATTTCAAAGTTACTTTCATGTACTTAAATACAGGTTCTTAACTATTATACAAAATCTGTATTATTTTTATATTTTCATTTATCAAGTGAGGGTCTTTGGGTTTTCACCGTACAGTGTCCAAAATGTTACAATTTTAATTACACACCCTGCAGTGATAAGAAATGATTGCCTTGAGCCTCGTTATGTATACAATAACCTAGAAATATTTCATTTCTAAGTCTAGATATAAAAGTTACGGTACAAAATTTAATTTTACTAATGATTGAAATCCTGCTTCTAGCGGTCGGTCAAAGTTTGAAGCATAAGTTATTTTATTAAACAAGTTTACAAACCGCCCTGCTATTACTGGGCCTCCGCTTTCCTTAATACTACACCACTTTAAATTAAAACCGCCAGATTTTCTTAGGAACCATTATCTTATAATTAAAACAGCTGTTTGGAATTTTACGGGGGTATAATTAAGGGAGGGACAGCTTGTTAACTTGTATAAGAGGCAGTAGATAGCAGCACTTAGATCTACAATAAAACATTAATGTGTTTAATGGACCGAGAAGGCTTTACGAGGCCCTAAAGCTAGATTCGTACTACAGATTGTGTAGTTGAGATTTGTTTACAACATTCGAGCATATTTAAGTGTCAATTAAGTAAAAGGCATTTGTAATGAGGGAGTCATTATAATAATTAATAGGATGTCTCACATTGTTGCGTAATATGTTTGCAATTTTAATTTTAATTTTATTTTTGTTATAAATTACAACTTTACAATTAGTAAGGTACATATAAACGTCTTAAATGTAAAAAATCCAATTTATAAAAACTTTTCACTGAGATCGCTAACGTGTGTGTAGAGAACTTTCAGCTCTACGGAAGAGCTTGGGAGAAAGGAGAGGACAAATCCTGCAAGATTAGGAGTTTAATAGGATCGTCGGATCGTAGTAATACAAGGAATCGCTTAGAGATGGATTACAGCGACTTCATGATAAAGGACTCGAGATGTCGACGATAGGTCCTATGACAAAGTGACCACCAGAGCAGCGTAAGTAACAACCGGGTGCCGGAGCAAGAGGTACATACCAGGAGCAAGGTAGTTGGTTGTCAGCTGAATAGGACTGCTGAAAAGGGGGGTGGAAGAGCTTGGAGTGGATGGATAAGGGCAGATGACTCATTGAAGGAGACGGGCAGGAGCTTATCGAGGATGACGTCAAGCTATTTAACGTAAAGTCAAGAGGGATGGTTCTGGCCTACGGTGGTTGTTTGTATGCTAAGCAGGTGGTCTTTGAATTGTCGATATTGACACCTATTCTCCATTTCCGTAGCCAAGGTGCTGGTATGTTCAATTACCCGTGGAAGGTCTTCATCGCTTTAGCTGTACTTTAAGAGCTGCAAAAGATCAAGGCGTTAAACATATTCGTCGAGATTAGTGGCACTTGTAAACAGCGTAAAAATATTTTGGGAAAACCAAATCTGAGTATAAGAATAGCAGACACCATAAAGGGGAGGGATACTATTAGTATGAAAAGGAGAGGCAGGTATCGACAGAGGCAGTGAAGTTTCTACCAGAAATGTGCGCAAGGTTAAGTGTGATTAAGCAGAGGATGAATGATCAGTCTGTAAAGGAATGCCAGACACGATTGTTGGCATTGCAGAGAGGGACTATGTTGTTGAAATTTACCACTTTCGCGTTGATGGTTCGCAGCAACTGCGAGTTGTTCTTCCAACGGAATCTAAATTGCTCTTTAAAACCGCCATACAGAGCGGTGGTAACGAGAGAGTACAGGAGACGTTTGAACATTGGAAATGATAAGGAGGCGAAAGAGACGTCGGCAGCTGTCAGGTTGGTTTAGTAGGGTCAGGAAAGTAGAATAGGTTTACTGTCTCTGATTTAATTTTATAGAGGAATTGAAGATACCAAGAAGACAGGAGGTGAACATCGGTAGAGGGCAATTGATGTAATTTTATAGAGGAATTAAAGGCGCCAAGAGGACAGAAGGTGAGAATCAGAAGGGGGCAATTGGTGTAATTTTATGGGGGGATTGAAGATGCTCAGAAGACAGGAGGTGAGGATCGGAAAGAGGGCAATTGATGTAATTTTATGGACGAATCGAAGATCGAAAGGAGACAGGAGGGGAGGATCGGAGGGGGCAATTGATGTAATTTTATGGAGAAATCGAAGATGCTATGGAGACAGAAGGCGAGGATTGCAAAGAGGCAATTTTTGTAATTTTATGGAGGAATAGAATATCCAAAGGAGACACGAGGTTAGAATCGGAAGGGGGAAACTGATGTTATTTTAATAGAGGAAGGGAAACCAAGGAAGCAGGAGGTGAGAATCGGAAGGAAGATAATTGATGTAATTTTATAGCGGAATCAAAGATGCCAGGGCGACAGGTGATAAGAATCGAAAGGGGGAAATTAATGGTATTTTAATAGAGGAACTGAAAATCCCAAGGACACAGTAGTTGAGGATCGGAAGAGGTGGAATCGAAGATGCCAAGGAGACAGTAGGTGATGATCGGAAAGGGGGGCAATTGATGTAATTTTATGGCGGAATAAAAGGTGAAAGGGAGACAGGAGGTAAGGATCGGAAGCGGGCAATTGATGTAATTTTATGGAGGAATTGATGATGCCAAGGAGACAAGAGGTTCGGTTCGGAAGGGGAAATTGATGTAATTTTATGTAGGAATTGAAGATGCTAAGGAAACAGGAAGTGAGGATCGGAGGAGATGTTTTTAGGGCGGTATGTTTGTTCACGCAAAGAAGTTATCTCTACATAACTTAACAAGTCACGTTTTTTTTCAAGCGGTTATACCTGCTTTGTCCCCAGGTTCAAACTAGTTCTGATTAATCGTGTATATTTTGTATTTTATCATAATTTTAAATTGCTATAGATTACATTAGAAACATTTGGAACCGGTTCATTTATTGGGAATTTTATTCAAATAATTTTTACAAACAAAAAAATACATCTTTAGAAACAATTAGAAAAAATACAATTTATTGAAATACATAGAAATACTTATTTTACTAGGGAAGCTGTTTCAGCTCCATCCGTCGTCGCCTTCACCATGCCCGCTGGTTGTTGCGCCACCGGCGTTTAGTCCTGAGCTCCTTCTCAACATCGTCCATCATAAGTTTTTCGTAGAGGCCAATGTTGACAGCGGCGAAAATCTTGTCCCTGATTTTCACCCCCGGAGCAAGAACGAGCTCAGTAATTTCTTTGGCTGATGTCATGAGCTCGTCGTCCGGAATCAGCTCAGTGCTGGTTTTGTCCGCTTTCTCGGAGTCCCAGAAGGGATACTTCTCCTTCAGCTCCCCCACACGGGCCGGCGTGGTAGCCACAGCAGCGGGGTCCTCCCTGTACTCGGTGTTGCGGTACTTCCTCTTACGAGGGGGAGCAGTCTTCTTGGATACTGCAAAAGTATCCGGTGGCGACGACGACGACGATGACGACGACGACGCAGCCTCTCTGCTGTCCGCAGGTGTTGGCGGCAGCACCTCGGGGGAGACTAGAGGTCCCCCGAGGACCTGGCGATCGCTTCTCGGTGCGGGCGTCTGCTTCTATCTCTTCTGTCGGCGGGGCCGGGACTCGTGCTTGGGACAGCCGCCGTACCGCTTGAACACATGTCCAATGGTCCCGCAGTCCTTGCACTGGCCGCTCCGAGTCGTCACCCTTGATGTCCTGACGGTGACGACACATCTGAATCCACTGCGAAGGCTCTCCTGCAGTTCGCCAAAGAGATGCTTAAGGTCCTCTTCGCAGGCCACTGAAACGGGCAGGTAGTCCTGGCGACACAGCACCAACAGGGGTAGACGCCCATCTACATCGGTCTGCTTGCACATCTTGATGCAGGAAAGACTCACTCTCGTGTCTTGGTAGAGTCAAAGTGCAAATCCACACAACATTAAGCTGATAAGAACAGATACTACACAATTATATTTTATAATTGTCCAAAATAGGCTTTTTATGATTTAAAATTTTTAACTATAGGAGGTTTTTTATCGTATAATAATACTGTATATTTCGTAATCCCATATTAAGCGTGACCAAGGAGTTATATTTTTATTGTTCAAAATCTTTGCTTTGTCCTGCTTATGGGATTAATACCGGCAGATATTGTTAAAAGTATTCTGATTGCGGCTTACTATTTGTTCTTCATTCTACCGATAGTAATTTTTGTTAGTTAATAATTATCAATATTAATTTAATTTTTCGAAAAATAAATTTTCGGCCTCCTTTTATAATTTTCGCTTCTTTCCTCGAAAGATCAATATAAAGTAGGTCCAGAGTAGAAGATGAGCGATAAGGGTTTACGTGGCCTCTTCAATATCTGTGAGTTTCATAGTAATCCATTAAATGGTGTTTGAAGGAGCTCCTTCGATGTTTGTTTTAGATGTTCCGCAAAACACTTTGTTATGTTCGCAAGTTTATGGTGCGAATATTCGCATGGTGAGGTATTTTATTTAGCTTATCAAGAGCGGGGAATAGTTCGTGACGTAGAAGACCTAACCTTTATCGAAGAGAAGGGAAGAGTTACTCTCAGCCAATGCAGTACGATTTTGAATAGAAAATACTTTATTGTTTATAGTAATAATGAACAAAATTAATTATAACCTTTGTAAAATAAGTAACCCGGTTCAAATGCTTTTAAAGTGTTATTCATTTTAAACTTGGCTAAAATTTGTTTGCAACTTGTCTGAGATTCATATAAAAGTAGCGGGCAACACAATACACTGTGACATTGCATTTATCTTCTTACCGGATTTCATCTAAGTTGAAATCCATGTTATATTTTATTTAATTAAAAGTTGTCTCTCGGTATTGTGTATTTAAACATAATTATCGGATTCTATTGCAGTACTTTCTGACGGCAACGGATTTATAGAGTTAACACAAAAAGTTTGCCTGGTTAGACTATAGTGCAATTCATGAAGTAATCCGAAATGTCAGCTTCTAATTCCGGGTGAAAGATTTCATAAAACGTTTCTAGTTCACTATATAAAGAAAAACTTTATTAGTGAAATACTTAAAATGATCAACCTTTGAATAGCGCTTCGTACGTAAATAAGATATTCTTTAAAAAATTACTTCACCCACCGGCTGAACAAGGTTATACGTTAGGCAAGACTTACTGGTAATAAACCGATCACGATGCTGTTTAACAAGCTTGGTTTCTTTCTCTCTACATGATCGGTAGTGTACTGTGTGGGTCCAAGCTCCGTGTGTTTGCGGGGTGAGGTACGGGGGAAGGAGGGGTACGGCCTTGTAACGGTTATGTGCGTGTATTCCTTTTCAAATAACATTCGGCCAGTTAAGATAGTGGAAGTGTGTGTGTTAGAATTGTGCGTATTTCTTCTATCGTCTAGCCTAGTGTTTTTGTTTAGTGTTGATAATTATACAACACTAATTTTAATTTTTAATTAGTGTTGATGTTTTAATTTTTTAATTTAGTGTTGATTATAGTTAGTCATGTCTCAAAGTTCGTCAAGTGGAAGTAGCCGTAAAAGAAGTTTTGTTGTACATAGTGAAGCTCGAACATTAATTAGTAAAATAATTGAAAAATGTGACGAAGAAGCAAAAACTAATTCATTGCGTTTCCCATTAAAACAGGCCACAAAAAGAGCAGCAGATTATTGTGGAAAGTCAGATAATTTTATTCTGAAAGTCCGTAAAGAGGCTAGGCACTTGAAAGAACAAGGTTCAAGCAGTAAGCTCTCCTCGCCTGGTAAAAAAAGAAAAACCAGGTTCAATGACAGAAAAGTTTCTGTTGATGACTTCGATAAGTGTGTCATTAGAAATATAATTCAAGACTTTTATAAAAGTGAAAGGGTTGTACCGACAGCACGAAAACTGCTACCCATAGTGAAACAAAGAATTCACTTTCCATGGGGAAAGAAATCTTTGATAAGAATTATAAGGGGAATGGGTTTCAAATGGAGAAAGTGTAGTAGTAGGAGAAAAATTCTTATAGAAAAATCGGAAATTCGGGAATGGCGACACAGATATTTAGTGCAAATAAAAGCCTTACGTCAATCTGGAAGGGATATTTTTTACGTGGACGAGACATGGGTAGACAGTAATATAACTGTTAAAAAATGTTGGCAGTCAGATGATGTTTTCGGTGTATCAGAAAACTATAGAGCAGGATGCCGCCTTATACTTCTACATGCTGGTGGCAAAAATGGATTTGTGAAAGGAGCCAAGCTTCTTTATAAGGCAGGAACCACTTCCGGTGACTATCACGGTCAAATGAACCAAAATAATTTTGAGAAGTGGCTCAAAGAGATGCTTTTGCCAAACATTCCACCCGCCTCTGTAATTATAATGGACAATGCACCATATCATTCTGCTCTAGCAGAAAAGTTTCCAACCAAATACTCAGTAAAAATGGAAATGATAAATTTTTTGAGGAAACGTGGTATTAACTGTAACGAAACAATGAAAAAAGAAGAGCTCATTCCTTTAATTAACATTCACCGACCGAAAGAAAAAGTTTTTAAAATAGACCAGTTTCTCTGTAGTTTAGGACATACTGTCGTTAGAACTCCACCTTACATGTGTGACCTAAACCCTATCGAACTAGCTTGGGCTAAAATAAAGAATTTTGTGAGAGAACACAACCCTGACGGCAACTTAAGTTTAATAAGGTTACAGGAATTAACCGAACTGGGAATAGAAGAAGTGACAGAAAATGACTGGATCGGATATTGCAACAAAGTCGAAGACCTTGAGAAATATTACTGGGAAACTGATGGCATAGTATCAGATGTAATAGACGAACTAATAATTAATATTAATACTCAAGACGACAGCAGTACAGACGATACTACCAGTGACAGCGATTCCAGCATCAGTGACGCAGAAAGCACACTTGCTAGGCCACTGTAATACGTAAGTACATGTTATCAGTATTTGAATAGATGTTTTTTTTATGGGTAGTAGCTTTACCCTCACTTAGCCTGTGTTTACGCATTCCTCGAATTCCTAGCAAACACACGGAGGTTGGACCCGCACAGTATCTTCAGGATCTTGGTGTATTTACATTGTGCGTAAGTGTTTTGGGAACTAAGGTAGTCATTACCTATTAACATCTACATTATTGTTCACTGGTAAATTGACTTTATTAAATTCCTTCTATTAGCTCACACTCTCCTGATATTTATCTTGTACAAAATTTCAATCGCTTATAAAATACATTTTTTTTCACCCAATCAAGTTCAAATACAATTTTTACACCTGTAGTGGATAATAATTGATGTTAATACAGTTAAAAAAAATATTTATTCAAAAATTGAAATATAAAAATTTGAGGGTCAAGGTAGGATTCGAACTGAGTATATTCATGTTCAAAGTCTAGCGCTTTGGCACTCAAGTAACTTTTCCATAGCTAGAAGTGTACTTCTCAAAAAATATTTTTTTGCTCGCGCCTGGCTTTCGTCAAAACCTTCATTGTACAGCGTTAAATTGTTGCCATGGAGACAACACAATATAATAAATAATTAATGAAATGAAATATATTGAAAATAACTAAATGAATGAATAACGAAATAATTAATAATGCATAAATTAATAATCCAGGATTAATAATGAATGAAAATAATTATATAAATAAACAAACTGAATTAACGGTATCGAACCCTGCTTCACAAACGGACAACGTGAAAGGAAAGCGTAAAGAAACTACAACACAATGCAAATGTCGAAAAAAAGAAAGCATATAAATAGTAACAAACAATAATAATAGTCCAACACCATACACAGAAAGAAAAAAGGAAAATTGAAGAAAAATGTGATTTCTATTTTGCCGCTTAATATTGTTATTCTGACATATGTATATACATATTTATTTTCGTTGCAATTATAAAATAAAAAGTAACTAAAATAAATGTTTTTCTTTGATGACTTAAATAGGAATTGACTTAATTTTTTGTTTATATAGTTCATATTAGTTCTTATATTAAGAACGGAGGAGCTAGGCACGGACACAAACAAACCTTTCACTTTATATCGGGATACGTTAGCGCCAATACACTTCAAAACCTTACTAAAGAAATGTTTGTTAAGTTCAAGCAACAGATGCCCACTGGGTAACATTTTTTTGTCCCGTGCCTACCTCTTACTTTAACACACTTCCAAAACTTATTTTATACGTTTACATTTATTTTTACTTTCTAATTTTAGTGTCTTCGCCACAGTACTCCCTTACCAGTGCCGTAGCCACGATAACTAACCGGCACTGTAACACACATTTTTACAACCGTACAGTGAATAACTTTAAAAAAAATGAAAATTTTAGTTCACCCAAGCAACAGAAGTTGGCCCCCACTATTGACCCCTAGGTAAGAACTTTGGTCTTCATCACGTGCCAAACCCTTTTTTAACACATAACACACCTGGAAATACCTATACTATCTGTATAGATTCATTCCTACTTTTTAATTTTGGTGTGGTCGCCTCCGTTTATATAATTTAAATAGTGAAAAAAGGCCAAAACAACATAGAAGATATATATATATATATATATATATATATATATATATATATATATATATGAAGTTACTATTGTGCATTCATAAAGTCAGTGCAACGGAAAAACAATGGATAACGTTAAATATCAAGAATATATATATATATATATATATATATATATATATATATATATATATATATATATATATTGTTTGACTAGCCGATCGAATCACACATACATCGATTCAAGAAACTTGCGTAGTATTTACCGTAAGAAGGCAATGGGCTGAAATTTCGGCCTCCTTACTCGCTGCTTTTGATTCAGCTACTCTCTAGGACCTCTGATTTTACTTTCCGGCCCAAACACTCCTAGAACGGATAATACCACACTGACATTTCAAAAGGGCCTGCGTCACATAGTTTTAAATGAAAAACTTAATCATCACAATAGTATAAATCTTACTTTGTAGGATACAGGTTATCTAACCTGGGCGACTAACCTATAGTTGAGTGGTGCTCGCTGCACGCTACTATCCTGTATGCTAACATTCGGCAGTGATGGGGAGTAGTGAGTGAACCATGCTCGCTTCACGTTACTATCCAGTATGCTAACATACGGCAGTGATGGGGTGTAGTGAGTAAACCATGCTCGCTACACGCTACTATCCTGTATGCTAACATTCGGCGGTGATGGGATGTAGTGAGTGAACCATGCTCGCTGCACGCTACTATTCTGTATGCTAACATTCGGCACTGATGGGATGTAGTGAGTGAATCATAGTCGCTCCACGCTACTTTCTATATGCTCGGCATTGATGGGATGTAGTGAGTGAACCATGCTAGCTACAAGCTACTATCCTGTATGCTAACATTCGGCTGTGATAGGGAGTAGTGAATGAATCATGCTAGCTACACGCTACTATCCTGTATGCTAACATTCGGCAGTGATGGGATGTAGTGAGTGAATCATAGTCGCTCCACGCTACTTTCTATATGCTCGGCATTGATGGGATGCAGTGAGTGAACCATGCTAGCTACACGCTACTATCCTGTATGCTAACATACGGCAGTGATGGGGTGTAGTGAGTGAACCATGCTAGCTACAAGCTACTATCCTGTATGCTAACATTCGGCTGTGATAGGGAGTAGTGAATGAATCATGCTAGCTACACGCTACTATCCTGTATGCTAACATTCGGCAGTGATGGGATGTAGTGAGTGAATCATAGTCGCTCCACGCTACTTTCTATATGCTCGGCATTGATGGGATGTAGTGACTGAACCATGCTAGCTACACGCTACTATCCTGTATGCTAACATTCGGCTGTGATAGGGAGTAGTGAATGAATCATGCTAGCTACACGCTACTATCCTGTATGCTAACATTCGGCAGTGATGGGATGTAGTGAGTGAATCATAGTCGCTTCCACGCTACTTTCTTTATGCTCGACATTGATGGGATGTAGTGAGTGAACCATGCTAGCTACACGCTACTATCCTGTATGCTAACATTCGGCAGTGATGGAATGTAGTGAGTGAATCATGGTCGCTTCACGCTACTTTCTATATGCTCGGCATTGATGGGATGTAGTGAGTGAACCATGCTAGCTACTCGCTACTATCCTGTATGCTAACATTCGGCAGTGATGGGATGTAGTGAGTGAATCATAGTCGCTCCATGCTACTTTCTATATGCTCGGCATTGATGGGATGTAGTGAGTGAACCATGCTAGCTACAAGCTACTATCCTGTATGCTAACATTCGGCAGTGATGGGGAGTAGTGAGTGAACCATGCTCGCTGCACGCTACTATCCTGTATGCTAACATTCGGCTGTGATAGGGAGTAGTGAATGAATCATTCTAGCTACACGCTACTATCCTGTATGCTAACATTCGGCAGTGATGGGATGTAGTGAGTGAATCATAGTCGCTCCACGCTACTTTCTTTATGCTCGACATTGATGGGATGTAGTGAGTGAACCATGCTAGCTACACGCTACTATCCTGTATGCTAACATTCGGCAGTGATGGGATGTAGTGAGTGAATCATGGTCGCTTCACGCTACTTTCTATATGCTCGGCATTGATGGGATGTAGTGAGTGAACCATGCTAGCTACTCGCTACTATCCTGTATGCTAACATTCGGCAGTGATGGGATGTAGTGAGTGAATCATGGTCGCTTCACGCTACTTTCTATATGCTCGGCATTGATGGGATGTAGTGAGTGAACCATGCTAGCTACAAGCTACTATCCTGTATGCTAACATTCGGCAGTGATGGGGAGTAGTGAGTGAACCATGCTCGCTGCACGCTACTATCCTGTATGCTAGCATTCGGCAGTGATAGGATGTAGTGAGTGAACCATTCTTGCTACACGCTACTATCCTGTATGCTATCGGCGGTGATGGGATGTAGTGAGTGAACCATGCTCGCTGCACGCTACTATATTGTATGCTAACATTCGGCAGTGATGGGATGTAGTGAGTGAATCATAGTCGCTCCACACTACTTTCTATATGCTCGGCATTAATGGGATGTAGTGAGTGAACCATGCTAGCTACAAGCTACTATCCTGTATGCTAACATTCGGCTGTGACGGGGAGTAGTGAATGAATCATGCTAGCTACACGCTACTATCCTGTATGCTAACATTCGGCAGTGATGGGATGTAGTGAGTGAATCATAGTCGCTCCACGCTACTTTCTATATGCTCGGCATTGATGGGATGTAGTGACTGAACCATGCTAGCTACACGCTACTATCCTGTATGCTAACATTCGGCTGTGATAGGGAGTAGTGAATGAATCATTCTAGCTACACGCTACTATCCTGTATGCTAACATTCGGCAGTGATGGGATGTAGTGAGTGAATCATAGTCGCTCCACGCTACTTTCTTTATGCTCGACATTGATGGGATGTAGTGAGTGAACCATGCTAGCTACACGCTACTATCCTGTATGCTAACATTCGGCAGTGATGGGATGTAGTGAGTGAATCATGGTCGCTTCACGCTACTTTCTATATGCTCGGCATTGATGGGATGTAGTGAGTGAACCATGCTAGCTACTCGCTACTATCCTGTATGCTAACATTCGGCAGTGATGGGATGTAGTGAGTGAATCATAGTCGCTCCATGCTACTTTCTATATGCTCGGCATTGATGGGATGTAGTGAGTGAATCATAGTCGCTCCACGCTACTATTCTATATGCTTTCGGCAGTGATTGGATGTAGTGAGTGAACCATACTCGCTACACGCTACTTTCTATATGCTCGGCATTGATGGGATGTAGTGACTGAACCATGCTAGCTACACGCTACTATCCTGTATGCTAACATTCGGCTGTGATAGGGAGTAGTGAATGAATCATTCTAGCTACACGCTACTATCCTGTATGCTAACATTCGGCAGTGATGGGATGTAGTGAGTGAATCATAGTCGCTCCACGCTACTTTCTTTATGCTCGACATTGATGGGATGTAGTGACTGAACCATGCTAGCTACACGCTACTATCCTGTATGCTAACATTCGGCAGTGATGGGATGTAGTGAGTGAATCATAGTCGCTCCACGCTACTTTCTTTATGCTCGACATTGATGGGATGTAGTGACTGAACCATGCTAGCTACACGCTACTATCCTGTATGCTAACATTCGGCAGTGATGGGATGTAGTGAGTGAATCATAGTCGCTCCACGCTACTTTCTTTATGCTCGACATTGATGGGATGTAGTGACTGAACCATGCTAGCTACACGCTACTATCCTGTATGCTAACATTCGGCAGTGATGGGATGTAGTGAGTGAATCATAGTCGCTCCACGCTACTTTCTTTATGCTCGACATTGATGGGATGTAGTGACTGAACCATGCTAGCTACACGCTACTATCCTGTATGCTAACATTCGGCAGTGATGGGATGTAGTGAGTGAATCATAGTCGCTCCACGCTACTTTCTTTATGCTCGACATTGATGGGATGTAGTGACTGAACCATGCTAGCTACACGCTACTATCCTGTATGCTAACATTCGGCAGTGATGGGATGTAGTGAGTGAATCATAGTCGCTCCACGCTACTTTCTTTATGCTCGGCATTGATGGGATGTAGTGACTGAACCATGCTAGCTACACGCTACTATCCTGTATGCTAACATTCGGCAGTGATGGGATGTAGTGAGTGAATCATAGTCGCTCCACGCTACTTTCTTTATGCTCGACATTGATGGGATGTAGTGACTGAACCATGCTAGCTACACGCTACTATCCTGTATGCTAACATTCGGCAGTGATGGGATGTAGTGAGTGAATCATAGTCGCTCCACGCTACTTTCTTTATGCTCGACATTGATGGGATGTAGTGACTGAACCATGCTAGCTACACGCTACTATCCTGTATGCTAACATTCGGCAGTGATGGGATGTAGTGAGTGAATCATAGTCGCTCCACGCTACTTTCTTTATGCTCGACATTGATGGGATGTAGTGACTGAACCATGCTAGCTACACGCTACTATCCTGTATGCTAACATTCGGCAGTGATGGGATGTAGTGAGTGAATCATAGTCGCTCCACGCTACTTTCTTTATGCTCGACATTGATGGGATGTAGTGACTGAACCATGCTAGCTACACGCTACTATCCTGTATGCTAACATTCGGCAGTGATGGGATGTAGTGAGTGAATCATAGTCGCTCCACGCTACTTTCTTTATGCTCGGCATTGATGGGATGTAGTGACTGAACCATGCTAGCTACACGCTACTATCCTGTATGCTAACATTCGGCAGTGATGGGATGTAGTGAGTGAATCATAGTCGCTCCACGCTACTTTCTTTATGCTCGACATTGATGGGATGTAGTGACTGAACCATGCTAGCTACACGCTACTATCCTGTATGCTAACATTCGGCAGTGATGGGATGTAGTGAGTGAATCATAGTCGCTCCACGCTACTTTCTTTATGCTCGGCATTGATGGGATGTAGTGACTGAACCATGCTAGCTACACGCTACTATCCTGTATGCTAACATTCGGCAGTGATGGGATGTAGTGAGTGAATCATAGTCGCTCCACGCTACTTTCTTTATGCTCGACATTGATGGGATGTAGTGACTGAACCATGCTAGCTACACGCTACTATCCTGTATGCTAACATTCGGCAGTGATGGGATGTAGTGAGTGAATCATAGTCGCTCCACGCTACTTTCTTTATGCTCGACATTGATGGGATGTAGTGACTGAACCATGCTAGCTACACGCTACTATCCTGTATGCTAACATTCGGCAGTGATGGGATGTAGTGAGTGAATCATAGTCGCTCCACGCTACTTTCTTTATGCTCGACATTGATGGGATGTAGTGACTGAACCATGCTAGCTACACGCTACTATCCTGTATGCTAACATTCGGCAGTGATGGGATGTAGTGAGTGAATCATAGTCGCTCCACGCTACTTTCTTTATGCTCGACATTGATGGGATGTAGTGACTGAACCATGCTAGCTACACGCTACTATCCTGTATGCTAACATTCGGCAGTGATGGGATGTAGTGAGTGAATCATAGTCGCTCCACGCTACTTTCTTTATGCTCGGCATTGATGGGATGTAGTGACTGAACCATGCTAGCTACACGCTACTATCCTGTATGCTAACATTCGGCTGTGATAGGGAGTAGTGAATGAATCATTCTAGCTACACGCTACTATCCTGTATGCTAACATTCGGCAGTGATGGGATGTAGTGAGTGAATCATAGTCGCTCCACGCTACTTTCTTTATGCTCGACATTGATGGGATGTAGTGAGTGAACCATGCTCGCTACACGCTACTATCCTGTATGCTAACATTCGGCGGTGATGGGATGTAGTGAGTGAACCATACTCGCTACACGCTACCATCCTGTATGCTAACATTCGGCAGTGATGGGATGTAGTGAGTGAATCATAGTCGCTCCACGCTACCATCCTGTATGCTAACATTCGGCAGTGATGGGATGTAGTGAGTGAATCATAGTCGCTCCACGCTACCATCCTGTATGCTAACATTCGGCAGTGATGGGATGTAGTGATTGAACCATACTCGCTACCATCCTGTATGCTAACATTCGGCAGTGATGGGATGTAGTGAGTGAATCATAGTCGCTCCACGCTACTATTCTATATGCTTTCGGCAGTGATTGGATGTAGTGAGTGAACCATGCTAGCTACTCGCTACTATCCTGTATGCTAACATTCGGCAGTGATGGGATGTAGTGAGTGAATCATAGTCGCTCCACGCTACCATCCTGTATGCTAACATTCGGCAGTGATGGGATGTAGTGATTGAACCATACTCGCTACCATCCTGTATGCTAACATTCGGCAGTGATGGGATGTAGTGAGTGAATCATAGTCGCTCCACGCTACTATTCTATATGCTTTCGGCAGTGATTGGATGTAGTGAGTGAACCATGCTAGCTACACGCTACTATCGTGTATGCTAACATTCGGCAGTGATGGGGAGTAGTGAGTGAATCATAGTCGCTCCACGCTACTTTCTATTTGCTCGGCAGTGATGGGATGTAGTGAGTGAATCATGCTAGCTACACGCTACTATCCTGTACGCTAACATTCGGCAGTGATGGGATGTAGTGAGTGAATCATGCTAGCTACACGCTACTATCCTGTATGCTAACAATCGGCTGTGATGGGAAGTAGTGAATGAATCATGCTAGCTACACGCTACTATCATGTATGCTAACATTCGGCAGTGATGGGATGTAGTGTGAATCATGCTAGCTACACGTTACTATCCTGTATGCTAATATTCGGCAGTGATGGGATGTAGTGAGTGAATCATGCTAGCTACACGTTACTATCCTGTATGCTAATATTCGGCAGTGATGGGATGTAGTGAGTGAATCATGCTAGCTACACGCTACTATCCTGTATGCTAATATTCGGCAGTGATGGGATGTAGTGAGTGAATCATGCTAGCTACACGCTACTATCCTGTATGCTAACATTCGGCAGTGATGGGATGTAGTGAGTGAATCATGCTAGCTACACGCTACTATCCTGTATGCTTACATTCGGCAATGATGAGATGTATTGAGTGAACCATGCTCGCTACACGGTACTATCCTGTATGCTAGCATTCGGTAGTGATGGGGAATAGTGAGTGAATCATGGTCGCTGCATGCTACTATTTTATATGCTTTCGGCAGTGATGGGGTGTAGTGAGTAAACCATGTTTGCTACACGCTTCTATCCTGTATGCGAACATTCGGCAGTGCTGGGGAGTAGTGAGTGAATCATGCTCCCTTGACGCCACTATCCTGTATGCGAACATTCGGCAGTGGTGGGGAGTAGTGAGTAAACCATGCTCGCTACACGCTACTATCCTGTATTCTAACATCCGGCAGTGATGGGGAGTAGTGAGTAAACCATGCTCGCTACACGCTACTATCCTGTATTCTAACATTCGGCAGTGATGGGGAGTAGTGAGTAAACCAGGCTCGCTACACGGTACTATCCTGTATGCTACCATTCGGTAGTGATGGGATGTAGTGAGTGAACCATGCTAGCTACACGGTACTATCCTGTATGCTAACATTCGGTAGTGATGGGGAGTAGTGAGTGAATCATGGTCGTTGCACGATACTATTCTATATGCTTTCGGCAGTGATGGGGTGTAGTGAGTAAACCATGCTCGCTACACGCTACTATCCTGTATGCGAACATTCGGCAGTGGTGGGGATTAGTGAGTGAATCATGCTCGCTACACGCTACTATCCTGTATTCTAACATCCGGCAGTGATGGGGAGTAGTGTGTAAACAATGCTCGCTACACGCTACTATCCTGTATTCTAACATCCGGCAGTGATGGGGAGTAGTGTGTAAACAATGCTCGCTACACGCTACTATCCTGTATTCTAACATCCGGCAGTGATGGGGAGTAGTGAGTAAATCCTGCTCGCTGCACGCTACTATCCTGTATGTTAACATTCGGCAGTGATGGGGTGTAGTGAGTAAACCATGCTCGCTACACGGTACTATCCTGTATGCTAACATTCGGTAGTGATGGGATGTAGTGAGTGAACCATGCTAGCTACACGGTATTATCCTGTATGCTAACATTCGGTAGTGATGGGGAGTAGTGAGTGAATCATGGTCGTTGCACGATACTATTCTATATGCTTTCGGCAGTGATGGGGTGTAGTGAGTAAACCATGCTCGCTACACGCTACTATCCTGTATGCGAACATTCGGCAGTGGTGGGGATTAGTGAGTGAATCATGCTCCCTTGACGCCACTATCCTGTATGCGAACATTCGGCAGTGGTGGGGAGTAGTGAGTAAACCATGCTCGCTACACGCTACTATCCTGTATTCTAACATCCGGCAGTGATGGGGAGTAGTGAGTAAACCATGCTCGCTACACGCTACTATCCTGTATTCTAACATTCGGCAGTGATGGGGAGTAGTGAGTAAACCAGGCTCGCTACCCGCTACTATCCTGTATTCTAACATTCGGCAGTGATGGGGAGTAGTGTGTAAACAATGCTCGCTACACGCTACTATCATGTATTCTAACATTCGGCAGTGATGGGGAGTAGTGAGTAAATCCTGCTCGCTGCACGCTACTATCCTGTATGTTAACATTCGGCAGTGATGGGGAGTAGTGAGTAAACCATGCTCGCTACCCGCTACTATCCTGTATGCTAACATTCGGTAGTGATGGGGAGTAGTGAGTGAATCATGGTCGTTGCACGATACTATTCTATATGCTTTCGGCAGTGATGGGGTGTAGTGAGTAAACCATGCTCGCTACACGCTACTATCCTGTATGCGAACATTCGGCAGTGGTGGGGATTAGTGAGTGAATCATGCTCCCTTGACGCCACTATCCTGTATGCGAACATTCGGCAGTGGTGGGGAGTAGTGAGTAAACCATGCTCGCTACACGCTACTATCCTGTATTCTAACATCCGGCAGTGATGGGGAGTAGTGAGTAAACCATGCTCGCTACACGCTACTATCCTGTATTCTAACATTCGGCAGTGATGGGGAGTAGTGAGTAAACCAGGCTCGCTACCCGCTACTATCCTGTATTCTAACATTCGGCAGTGATGGGGAGTAGTGTGTAAACAATGCTCGCTACACGCTACTATCATGTATTCTAACATTCGGCAGTGATGGGGAGTAGTGAGTAAATCCTGCTCGCTGCACGCTACTATCCTGTATGTTAACATTCGGCAGTGATGGGGAGATGTGAGTAAACCATGCTCGCTACCCGCTACTATCCTGTTTGCTAACATTCGGCCGTGATGGGGAGTAGTGAGTGAATCATGCTCGCTGTACGCTACTATCCGGTATGCTAACATTCGGCAGTGATGTGGAGTAGTGATTGAATCACGCTTGCTACACGCTACTATCCTATATGCTAACATTCGCCAGTGATGAGGAGTAGTGAGTGAATCATGCTCGCTGCAAGCTACTATCCTCTATGCTTACATTTGGCAGTGCTGTGGTGTAGCGAGTGAATTATGCTCGCTGCACGCTACTACTCCGTATGATAACATTCAGCAGTGATGTGGTGTAGTGAGTGAATCATGCTCGTTGGTCGCTATTATCCTGTACGATAACATTCGGCAGTGAAGTGGTGTAGTGAGTAAACCATTTTAGCAACAGGGTACTATTCTATATGCTAAAGTTCACCACTAAAGTAATTGACTAGTAACTTTATTTTAAGACTTACTAGGCTACACATCCAAGCCAGTTTTAACACACCATATCCTGAATCAAACATAGAATGATTTAGTTTTCCGCGTAGGGAGCTAACACAGGTACGCTGCTTGGCCAATCGCATTCGCTTACGGGCTAGGATTTCTTGGCCAATCCCTATAAAATCACTTGCTTCTTTACATACAAATTGAAATATAGTCAGGTTTTTGGAAACAAAAATCTGAAAAAAAATATTACGTACATTTACAAATTATAAATATTTTGGTCTTTGAAAAGCCAAAGTTCAGTTCCAACACAAACCCTTAATACGGCTCATTGGCATCATCTCTTGAAAACTGTTTAGAGGTAACTACAGAACTAATGCCATTAATGACGTGTCCAAGAAATACATAACAGATCTGTAGGTTACAGGATTATATAAAATCTCCCTTTATACCATCAGTTGGATGGATCTAGCACACAATAGAATCCAAAAGGCTCTGGCGTCTGCTCAGAATCGTACAGTTCCCATAGACCTGTAGGGGAGCATCGAGGGTGAAGTATAAGCAATTGTTTTGTCAGTTAGCAATCAGAACTAAGTGTAATTATAAGGCAGTTATATTGTGACTCATATAGGATATACACGGTCCACGAGGAAAAAGGAAACGACAAGAACTGATGCTGGGTCTTCCTCGAGATTTTTCTTATTCCAAAATCTACCCCACGAACTTGAGAAACCTGGGGGTAGAAGGAAAATAAATTGAATCCTGAATTTATGTTTCATTTTCAATAACTTTATAAAAGAGGTGAATAACACATAGTAATTAAACTTTCTAAAAAATAATTTTAAGGGAATGGTTATACATATTGTATAACAAAATTATATATTGTAAATTGTAGACAGTATTTCCTTTTGGAATAATACTTCTACGCATTTGTTTGGGCATATATCGATTTCTGTCTAGGTTATACAAAGACGGTACTCTGATATTATTTAAAATCTTTCATTTAATGTGTTATAAATTGTTAAGATTTATGAAAAGCAAGTATGAACTAATTAAATTTATTTTATAATCCTACAATTTACTGTCAATGATATGAGGTTTGATTTGCTTTTTTGTATTGGAAAGAAATAAAATAAAATTTGTTTTTTATTTCTATACGGTTTTATAAGGCAACATAACTAACTCAAGAGATTCCTTTCTATGATCTAAAGTAATGCTCCAATAGGTTTTATGAGGCGGAACTGCAGTCAGACATGCATTAAGGGTAGTTATGTGCCCGTAAAATAGCTCACCCCTTAGAGTGAATCTTTGACCAGATTTTAGAGGCAAAGAGAATTCAGACGTCTTTTTAATATTTCGTATATAAAGTAAGGCTTATAAAATACGTATTGTGATGGTAAAATGTATGATTGATTTGCTTCGGTAAGCAAAGACCTATTGGTGGAGAAGTAGAAATATAATGCGCAAAATGGGTCGGATTGGTGGATTAAGTAGAGATAATATGTGCATAATGGGCAGGCTTAGTGGGGAATTATGTATATAATGCACAAAATGGGTCGGATTGGTGAGGAAGTAGAGATAATATGTGGATAATGGGCAGGCTTAGTGGGAAATTATGTATATAATGTGCATTATGGGATAGGATTCGTGCAGAATTACAGGTGTAATGTGTATCATATGTAGAATAGGTTGGCAAGGAGAGATATATTGTGCATCATGGGTAGGCTTAGTGGGGAATTATGTATATAATTTGCATCATGTGTAGTTTTAATTGGGAAGTAGAGATATAAAGTTCAATGTGTGTAGGATTAATTGGGAAGTAGACATACTATGTGCGTCATTTGTAGGATTAAATGAGAAGTCTAGATATAATGTGCATCACAGATAGGATTGGTACAGAAGAAAAGATATAATGTGCGTATTGTGTCGGATTAATTGGGTAGTAGAGATATAATGTGCATCACGGAGAAGGTTGGTGCAGAAGAAGAGATATAATGTGGATAATGTGTAGAATTAATTAAAAAGTAGAAAAACAATGTGCTTCATGTTTAAGATTAATTTGAATTAGAGATTTAATCATGTTAATCATGTGTAGAAGAAAAGATATATGAGTATCAATGGTACGAATAATTGGGAAGTAGAGATATAATGTGCATCACGGATCGGATTGGTGCAGATGAAGAGATATAATGTGCATCATGTGTAGATTTAATTGGGAAGTAGAGATATAATGTGCATCACGGATCGTATTGGTGCAGATGAAGAGATATAATGTGCATCATGTGTAGATTTAATTGGGAAGTAGAGATATAATGTGCATCACGGATCGGATAGGTGCAGATGAAGAGATATAATGTGCATCATGTGTAGATTTAATTGGGAAGTAGAGATATAATGCGTATCAATTGTAGGATTGGTGCAGATGAAGAGATATAATGTGCATCATGTGTAGATTTAATTGGGAAGTAGAGATATAATGTGCATCACGGATCGGATTGGTGCAGATGAAGAGATATAATGTGCATCATGTGTAGATTTAATTGGGAAGTAGAGATATAATGCGTATCAATTGTAGGATTGGTGCAGATGAAGAGATATAATGTGCATCATGTGTAGATTTAATTGGGAAGTAGAGATATAATGCGTATCAATTGTAGGATTGGTGCAGATGAAGAGATATAATGTGCATCATGTGTAGATTTAATTGGGAAGTAGAGATATAATGCGTATCAATTGTAGGATTGGTGCAGATGAAGAGATATAATGTGCATCATGTGTAGATTTAATTGGGAAGTAGAGATATAATGCGTATCAATTGTAGGATTGGTGCAGAAGAAGAGATATAATGTGCATCATGTGTAGATTTAATTGGGAAGTAGAGATATAATGCGTATCAATTGTAGGATTGGTGCAGAAGAAGAGATATAATGTGCATCATGTGTAGATTTAATTGGGAAGTAGAGATATAATGCGTATCAATTGTAGGATTGGTGCAGATGAAGAGATATAATGTGCATCATGTGTAGATTTAATTGGGAAGTAGAGATATAATGCGTATCAATTGTAGGATTGGTGCAGAAGAAGAGATATAATGTGCATCATGTGTAGATTTAATTGGGAAGTAGAGATATAATGCGTATCAATTGTAGGATTGGTGCAGAAGAAGAGATATAATGTGCATCATGTGTAGATTTAATTGGGAAGTAGAGATATAATGCGTATCAATTGTAGGATTGGTGCAGAAGAAGAGATATAATGTGCATCATGTGTAGATTTAATTGGGAAGTAGAGATATAATGCGTATCAATTGTAGGATTGGTGCAGATGAAGAGATATAATGTGCATCATGTGTAGATTTAATTGGGAAGTAGAGATATAATGCGTATCAATTGTAGGATTGGTGCAGAAGAAGAGATATAATGTGCATCATGTGTAGATTTAATTGGGAAGTAGAGATATAATGTGCATCACGGATCGGATAGGTGCAGATGAAGAGATATAATGTGCATCATGTGTAGATTTAATTGGGAAGTAGAGATATAATGTGCATCACGGATCGTATTGGTGCAGATGAAGAGATATAATGTGCATCATGTGTAGATTTAATTGGGAAGTAGAGATATAATGTGCATCACGGATCGGATAGGTGCAGATGAAGAGATATAATGTGCATCATGTGTAGATTTAATTGGGAAGTAGAGATATAATGCGTATCAATTGTAGGATTGGTGCAGATGAAGAGATATAATGTGCATCATGTGTAGATTTAATTGGGAAGTAGAGATATAATGTGCATCACGGATCGGATTGGTGCAGATGAAGAGATATAATGTGCATCATGTGTAGATTTAATTGGGAAGTAGAGATATAATGCGTATCAATTGTAGGATTGGTGCAGATGAAGAGATATAATGTGCATCATGTGTAGATTTAATTGGGAAGTAGAGATATAATGCGTATCAATTGTAGGATTGGTGCAGATGAAGAGATATAATGTGCATCATGTGTAGATTTAATTGGGAAGTAGAGATATAATGCGTATCAATTGTAGGATTGGTGCAGATGAAGAGATATAATGTGCATCATGTGTAGATTTAATTGGGAAGTAGAGATATAATGCGTATCAATTGTAGGATTGGTGCAGAAGAAGAGATATAATGTGCATCATGTGTAGATTTAATTGGGAAGTAGAGATATAATGCGTATCAATTGTAGGATTGGTGCAGAAGAAGAGATATAATGTGCATCATGTGTAGATTTAATTGGGAAGTAGAGATATAATGCGTATCAATTGTAGGATTGGTGCAGATGAAGAGATATAATGTGCATCATGTGTAGATTTAATTGGGAAGTAGAGATATAATGCGTATCAATTGTAGGATTGGTGCAGAAGAAGAGATATAATGTGCACGATGTGTAGGTTTAAGTTGGAAGTAGAGATAAAATGTCCATCAGGTATAGGATTGGTGCTGAAGAAGAGATATAAGTTGCATTATGGGTAGGATTACCTAAAAAGAATAATCCAGTAGATAGGGAAGAATCAGAGCTTGGGTGGAAAATGTACTTTTGTGAAGTAGAGTGTTATTTGTTGGACACTCGTAGTAAACCAATAGTAGAATTTCATAATACTTACTTTGTGTTATTGCTCTGTAGGGAATATTTTGTACTCTGTGTATAGGTTTATTTTACACATTGTACAGTAGAGAGTAACACATTCACTAATAAATACAATTATATATGTTTTTATATAAGTTTTTCCCTAGTTTATTTCTTTATAAATGTAGGTTTCTACAATCCATGCAATCTTCCTCAGTGTTAGACATCCATATATGACAACTATGTCTTGAATGAAGAAATATGACGTATTTGTTTGTTATGAGGAGGGACTGTTGTAATCGCTTATAAGGTATATTTATAAATAGAATATGCATTTGGTTTCTCAAATAATTGGTTGCTCAAATTATAATGAGTTTATTAATAAAACCTCACAATCTTACGTTCCAATATTCACTTTTTTCTTTCAATCCTTTTCATAACATTTTATGATATAAAACTAAAAATTAAAAACAATTGCAATTAGTTTTGGAAATTATCTACTACCACGTGATAATTTCTTAGAAATTTTGTACAAATATTAAAAAAATAACTTGTCCATTAAAACGTTTCTCTAAAGGTACAGTTTTAGTTATGCATTGCTAAACTGGCCCTACATAGATCCCAAATGCTTGCGTCCACTGTACATACACACACAGATCGTCTTAATTTAATCGAATCTACAAACAGCCTGATTTAAATAACGGTTCTCTTTCAATATTTCTTGTAAATGGTGAGAATGTCATATTGCGAAACCACATAAATCCAGCACTATGAAATGAACTCTCAGTGGAATCATATTTCTAAAGGAAAACTTTAATTCACCCTTGATTTCAAGGTCGTTTTACGTTGGTAGTCTAAGCTTTAAAACTTTTGTTGGCGGTAATCCTAGTAGCCTTATAGACCTCCTGAAGCGAGCTTCACTTTGTGAAGGTTTAGTACAAGTTTTATAATTTACCTCCATAAGTGAGTTTTAAATTGTCAAGTTTTAAACCTTTTGTAAAAGATAATCCAGTTTGCCACATGTACTACATGAGGTGAGTTTTCTTGTGTTAAGTTTTACCAATCTCAAATTGCTTTAATGAACCGCATAAAATAAGTTTCAAACATTTTAGGATATTCGAACATATCACGAATTGCGATTCATTTCTCGATATTTTTATTTTAAACGTTCAATTCTGAGGCACGCCGCGGTGCCCTTGACAATGATCCATCACGCCCCTGGTAGCCATCGTACCCCTGATGACGATTCATTACACCGCTGGTAACCGCCTCGCCCCTGATAATGTATATGGCGTCCCTGGTAATCGTAGCGCGCATGACAATGGTCCATGACACCAACGCGCTCGTAACACTTATCCATTGGACCCCTGGCAATGATAACGACGCCTCTGGTAGCCGCCGAGCTCCTCACAATGATCCATGGCGCCGCTGGTAGCCGCCGCGCTCCTGACACTGATCCAAGGCCCCGCTGGAAGGCACCGCGCTCCTGACAATGATCCATTGTTTCCCTGATAGCCGCTGCGATCTTAGCTGTGATCCGTTGTGGCCCTGGTAGCCACAGCGGTCCTGACAATGATTCATTGTGCCCCTGGTAACCACCGACGTCTGTCACTGATCCAAGGCGCCGCTGACAGCCCTGACAATGATCCACTAAGCCACTGGTAGCCACCCTGCTTTTGAAAATGATCCATGGCGCCCATGGTAGTCGCGAGGACCCTAACAATGAGCCTTGACGTCATTGCTAGTCGCGGCGCCCCTGACAAAAATCCATTTCACCCCTGGTAGCCTCCGTACTCCTGACATTACATCGCTTATAACCACTTCGTCCCTGATAATGATTTATGGCGTCCCTGGTAGTCGTAGCTACATGACAATGATCCATGACACTCCTGGTAGCTGCCGCACTCATAACACTGATCCATTGGACCCATGACAATGATAATGATGCCTCTGGTAAGCCGCCGCGCTTCTGGCAATGATTCGTTGTGCCAATGGTAGCCGCCGCACTCCTGACACTGATCCATGGCGCTGCTGGTAGGCGCCGCGTTACTGACAATAATCCATTGTGCCCTGATAGCCACCGCACTCCTGACAATGATTCATTGTGCCCTGATAACCACCGCACTCCTGACTATGATTCATTGTGCCCTGATAGCCACCGCACTCCTGACAATGATTCATTGCGCCATGACAGCCACCGCACTCCTGACAATGATCCATTGCGCCCTGATAGCCACCGCACTCCTGACAATGATTCATTGTGCCCTGATAGCCACCGCACTCCTGACAATGATTCATTGTGCCCTGATAGCCACGCACTCCTGACAACGATTCATTGTGCCCTGGTAACCACCGTGCTTTTGACACTGATCCTTGACGTCGCTGATAGCCGCCGCGCTCCTGACAGTGATCCACTAAGCCCCCTGGTAGCCACCCGCTCTTGACAATAATCCATGGTGCCTATAGTAGTCGCGGGGTCCCTGACAATGAGCCATGACGTCACTGGTAACACACGTTTTACACATTTCACTGTAAAAGCTCTCTTGCTTTCTTGGCTTAGTAATAGAGAGCAAGAAAATTGTACAGGTAAAGCGAGTTAACCGAATAAATTCAAACAAAGCTAAGTAAGCAAATAGTATTAACGAAACGGTAAAACACAATGTTTCCTTGAAATTCGAAAATATAGGATTATAGCCAACAGAATATAGGTAATAACATTTATATAGAACAGAGTTACTGATGCGAAAATGGATACATTAAGGGAGTACATTTATTTCTGTCTGTAAACATACATAAAACATATACTTAAGGTCTCAGGTAGTAGGCACTCGTATTATCTCATTTAAAATAAGGCCGTGATACGGGTAATGGCGTAATATAGCGGGAGCAGGCACTTTATTACAGGTTTTATTGCCATAAGCAGGCATTAGACTGACGTTAACTTTATGGAGGGGGTTAATTTGGTCAACGGAGTTATGGCCCTTCACTGTCGGCTGGAGTATATTGCAAGACGTGAGAATCAGAGCTTGGCAAGACGGCTTGCTTTATCCAAGCGGAAAGTTCAGGCAAAAACCCTTAAGTTGTTTTCAAATACCACACTAAATCCATAAGATTCCCTAAAATTTCTTTTTTATCAGAATTGCAAACCTATTTTTCAACTCCTTCTATTAGCTCACATTTTCCTGATATATATATATATATATATATATATATATATATATATATATATATATATATATATAATAAATTAAAATATTTCAAAAACAAGAATACTTTTAAGGAATATACTTATTCAATGCTTTTCGCCGATAAAATAGTACCAGCATCTTCAGGAAAATAATTATCTAATCTAATAGATAATCTATTAGAATCTATTAGATTAGATAATTATTTTCCTGAAGATGCTGGTACTATTTTATCAGCGAAAAGCTTTGAATAAATATATTCTTTAAAAGTATTCTTGTTTTTGAAATATTTTAAATTTATTAACTATATTACAAGAAAACATATTACCATATTTAATATATATATATATATATATATATATATATATATGTATATATATATATATATATATATATATATATATATATATATATATATATTACACATTTTCAGTCGTTAATAAAATTCGTTTTTATTGATTAAATCAATTTCAATTACATATTTTTCAACATATAATGGATGACAATTGATGCTAAAACAGTTTTTTCTATTATTTATTCAATAATTAAAAATTAAAGATTTTGGGGTTCTAGATCGGAATCGAATTGAGTATCTTCATGTTCGAAGTCTAGTGCTTTGGCACTTAGCCAACGTTTCGTAGCTAGAAATTTACTCCTTAAAAATTGGAATGAATTTTGAAAACTCATCAGAAATATGAAAACAAATTATAAAAACCTCTGCTCACGGTCAAAAAAAAATTAAAATTTTGAAAAATAGAGCTCCCCCGTCCATGATACACTTGAAAGGTTAATAATTCAAGGTTTTGTGTTTATTTTTTGACTGACAGTAGCTCGCTAAATGGGCCGAAACTCTATATGTTGACTCCCAAAAACTTACAAATTTTGAAAGAAAATCAACTTTAATACTTCAATTTCCCAGTGGTTAGCGTGTAAGTCCTATCGTTTTTAGGCCAAAGGTAGAAATAAAAGGTGTTTAAAAGCAATATTTTCTGTTTTGTACGTGGAATAGTGTATGCAAATGTTTGTTTGTTTTTTTTTGAGTAGTTTTGTGACTTACTACCGTAACAAATAAAAGATATGTTTGTGAGCTTTATAATCCTATACAGTTTTGAGTGGCGGGTGAAACGTGTACTAATAGAGCTTTGTTAAGGTGATTTTGTGTTATATATTAAAAGAATAATTTTGCGATAATGTACTGAGTTGGTTACATGCTACGAAATATCCTGAAGTATCAAGGTTCCTGCTTTGCTCATAAAGTGTAGAATTTGAGTTGGGGAAGGTAGCGAAGTATATTTAAAGCTTTTAATATCTTTTATGTGTTTGTGTCATCTGAGAGCTAATCTTCCATCTTCCTGTCCTATCTAGAAGCCATGTAAGCCATTGTTACACGTCATTCTATATACTCTTGTTTTGTTGTATCACAGATGCCTACATTTGAAAAACATTGTGGTCCCAAATTATTTTTTTATATCTACTCCTTTCATTATGTTTTACTACAGGAAATCATTAGAAGTAATTATATTAAGTTTTCACTTATGTCTATTGAATAGTTAAAGTACGATATATATTACTTAGGGATTCAATCTGCAACCCTTGACAATGCGTTCAAGAGTAAATCTTTCAAACTTAAATAATTACCATTTACCATGTTTTTAACATTAAAATATTGAAGGAAGGATTGGAGAAACAGGAGAAGGTTAAAGTGAGAAATGTTACTTTATATTGAAGTTAGGCTTCTCCCCTTAGACCGGTATTTGCATTATTTAAAAAAAGTGTTACTACTTATTTAAAATAACCTCTTTAACCGATACGCTACCTAAATGGAATTTAATTATGTTTTACAGCGGTTTTAAAAGTTTTTTTTTAGTGTTAACAGTAAATACGAGAATATTTGAAAAAGAACATCAAGTAGCCTACTTTTCAAGAACAGTTGAAAAAATAATCAAGTAATAGACCCCTACGATAAGCATTTAATCTATCGGGTTTATCTAGCATAATCACCTGAGCGTGAGGAAGAAAATTCCAGGTTTAATTGTAAAATGTATTTCAAATATCGAGTCTTTTTATTATGAAACATAGGGAAATTAGCCCCTTAGATAAAAACTATAGTTTTTCAAGCCCATGCAGTCGTCACCGTTGTGTTATATTTCTTGTGTTATATATTTGTATTATGTAGGTATTTTTGATCGTATTGCAAGTTTTATTCAATTTTTTTTTTATTAGTTCACACTCTCCTTGTATATATTTTGTTCAAACTTTCAATCGTTAATAAAATACTTTTTATTCATTCACTCTAGTTCATATACATTTTTTAAATTAAACTCTTAGTGGATGAGACTTGTTGTTAATACAGTTTTTTTTAAAGGTTACTTAATTCATTAAATTTTATGATTTAATTTTAGTTATATATGGAGAATGCTTGTCACAAAATGGGCAAGGTATGCAATATAGTTATTTCGTTCCATTTAGTTTAAAATAAGTGATAACATATTATTTCATAGAACAGCTGCTTCTATTTCATAGGTTATGTGGTAGAACAGTTGACGCTTAGGTTATGTTACTGTATTTATTATAATTGTAATTATATAATAAAAAATAACTAAAATAAACTTTCTTTGTTGATCCAAGTAATGACCTTAAAAATGTTTGTTTCTGTTACTTGTTTTTTGTTGAATTTAGACGATTGAAGACATTATTTTTAAATATCTTGCTTTACGTAACTAATTTCTACAAAACATGCATCACCTCCTTAGAAAATGCCACCTGGGACTCATACCTAAAGCCATATTTAAAATAAACAAATAGTAGATTTCGTCACTTGTGTTCATATTTCTGTAAAATAAAAAGTGTTTTAAATCAAATAACTCAATAAAATGTATTTTACAAACAAGTAACGTCTATAAATAGGAATTACGAATATAATAAAACCAAATTAGTTTTAAAATTCTTTATACATTTAATCGTAGGTTAAGGTTTGTATTTAATTACAGCGTCTAAACAAAGTAAAAAGTAATTATTGGAATTAACAGCCCTTGAGTAGATGAAATAACTTTAATAATGTTTTAACGATGATGGGGAGTGTTGCGGAGAGAGGGTACTGAGTTTGGAGGTATTTGTACATGGAACATGGTGTTGTGACGGTATAAACACATATCTAAGTTTTAGGCAATAGTTGGTTGCTATTTCCCTATGGCAAAACCGATCGCTATGGCATTGTATATTGTAAAGTGTATAGAGCAGGGGTTCCCAAATTTTTTGTTACCACACCCCCTCTTTTTGAAATGAAAGCCTCTCACGCCCCCTCCACTTTACACTCTAAATACATGGTATGGGCATATTAAAAAAAAAATAAATAATAATATATATGTATATGTAACAATTTATTTATTTATACATACTTTCACAAGAAACGTGATATAACATTTCAAGTTTTAATTCGCAAAATAAATTATAATCGGTAAGGGCAAAATCTGTTAGTGAGATAGAGGAAATTTAATGTTTTTCACTAGCATGCCAATTTGAGGTTAAATTTAAGTAAAGGCAAAACGCAAGTCATTAGCAACATCAAGTATGTTCGTTTATTTTGTTTTTATTTCAAAAAGTGCTGAAAATGCTTTTTCGCAAAAGTAGGTGCTTGAAAAAGGCAAGTACAATTTACGAGCTGCATGTGATACACTTTTAAGCGTTTTATCCAAAATGAAGATTTGTCCATTGTGGCGCTGTTGCCACATTGAATGACAAACATTCGACCCTTTTGTGCTATTGTTCTTTCCAAGCTGGCATGTTGATTTAATTTCAAGTTTACAAAATTTGCACAACCTTTACTTATATTTCATCTATAAATGCGTACATTTCATTTAAATTTTCTGAACATTATGTTAAATAAAATTACCTATGTAAAAAAATCTGAGGTGTTAATTTAGTTTTAAATTTTGATAAATTGTGTACTTAAATTTTAATTAAATGAGAATGTATCTTAATATTTACCAACTGCTGTCACTCCCCCTGACTTTCCTTCAAGCCCCCGCACTTTGGGAACCTATGGTATAGAGGTTCCACTTTCTGGAGAATAGTAGGGAAGTATTAAATGTGTCATTCGATTTCGAAATGTCTCATTGAATACATTATTAGTAGGCGTATGTTACTAAGACGCTCTAACGTTTAAATATGTTATTTTCTGAAAAATCTGGCTTCAAAAAAGGAAACATTTCTGATTATTGGCCATACATGCGGCATACATGCTACAGAAGAAACTTATAGTATGAGATGTAGACATTCTTTAGGCACACAGAAATAATAATAAATGAATGAGAAAACGTTGGTTATATAAATTGTATGTTTTAAAAATCCAGTTTTATCTCTTGGTAAAACTTTTAAAAATTATGGCGTCATCGCCAAATTTTATCATACTTTCTGTAATGAACAGAATTTTCTGAAAACAAGTTATAACTGATTTTTGCAATATTCGATAGTTTCTGAAACAGTAGAAAAAAAGGCAGTACGTTGATGTTAGATGGGGTCTGGAATAGGTGAACCATATCTCTTAGCACTCCTGGATAGTAAACGTAACGTCACATTTCAGTTATAAACGAATTATTAGGAACTACTATTATGAGGTATTAGTAAGCTACTCCATTTGCTTCATATTCAGACAATGAAGAACATAAATATTTTTCCAATGATTTTCAGGATGTAGAAATAGATCTGGTTTTCTACTATAACAGTATCACCGACGTTCTTGTCTTGTGAACAATTTACCTCTGAGAAATGTGTGTGTGTTGAAGCAATGAACTTATAAATTTGTACGCAATTACAGGACACCCTCCATCGAGTAATTGGTTGTCAAAACGCACTAGTCATTCCGCGGAAGGTTAATGTCTTGCTCAGGAGAGCGTAAAAACCTTAACAACCAGAGTGGACCTGCTTAACGTGAGCTTTATTGTTCATTAGTGTGGTCCAGAGAGGTTCTGAGGTCGTTCTGGAGCACGTTACTGAGGTGGTGAAATTACGGCGACACAAGTAATATTCGTTATGTGAAATAAACAAGAAGCGAACTCAGCAGTATTTCCTATACACAAATTACGTGTATACTCATTAACGGATATTGTCAAGTGTTAATACAGAAAGTGAAGGGCTACAGAAAACGGGCGCAAACGTTCCTGTAGGAAGCGGCAATAGTTATGAAAAAAAAACTGTTTGTGGGCAGCATAATAGTAAATCAATTCAAATCTGTAATTTTATCGTTTATAGTTTTTAGGTTCTATGAATTCCCACTAAAAATAAAGTAAAAAAAAAACAAATAATATATCAAATAGCCCAAAAAACGGATTAAATAACAAAACACAATAGATAAATGAGCATTAAAAATAATAATTAAACTAAAACAACCTAACGGTGTACTATAAACAACAAAACAATGATCACATTCTCATATGCCGAATACCACGTAAAAGGAATAACTAAAATAAAACAATATTAACATGATATGCAAAAATACAGGAAGCCTAATCAATAAAATAAACCAACCGGAAAAAATATATTCTACACTTATTTTTCGTCACTATAATCTTTTAGTAATAATAAACCTGTTATTAAATATCTTTCACTTTACAAATAAAAGGTAAAATTAGATTATTGCAAGTAGTGTTTTTACTGTATTAAAACAACAAATCAACATATTTTTTATTAGAACATTGAAAACAGGTATATTTTATACTTAAATATAGGCTAATATTGCTTTTTTTACAATATGGACGTATAGTAGTTTTTACAATAAGCTAGAGTAGTAGTTTCTTCAAATGGACGATAAATGTAGTGACACGGCGACTTATACAGGGCAATAATCTGTGTTTACACCCCATTAAGTCATCATTCATGTATTGTTACACTCCTAGATCCCATTAAACAAACAGCTTTATTACAGATGTCCTCAATCTCCCTCTTATTTTAAGCTATAAAGTCAAATGTATTCTTGTACACAGAAGTTGCTTATTTGTGTTGTTAGTTACATGCATATATACTTTACAGGCTTTTATATACTGTATTTGAGACAATTAATTCGTGCTACATATTTACGATTGTCTAAATGTCTAAACCGAAACGTCAGAATATAATATGCAGTTTACGTTCAACAATCAAAGCCTTGAGAGTTCAAAACTCTTAGATTATAACATAAAATAAGCCCTAATAGAAATTTTAGGCACATTTTCAGTATCCTAAAATATTTAAAGTAGTTTTTGTATCCAAGGAATTCAAATGTTAACATCACTCTTATTCAACTACTGTGTTCTACACGTATTTTATTACCACTCGTATATTATTTCCACGCACATTTACCCTTCAGTTGTACTAGTAAACATTTAAAGTATAAAAGCCTTTAAGCTCCCCTAGAAAGTTTCGGACAGAGATAAACCTGTATACAGTAATTGTAATACCTTTTTCCGTTACAGTTTCAAAGATAAACGAATTTTCCCGAAAGTCAAACAATCGCGTTTAAAATGGATTCAATTAACGGTAACAGCTGTTTACGTCTAGATTTAGAGGTTACTTGGTGGTTAAGATAAAAGTTTTTTATAATTATATTAAAATATTTACAAATTATAAAGTGTGATTTATTACGTAAATAGTTTTTTATTAATTATTGTTATGTTGTTTCATGTATTTTATATTAATAAATTAAACCATTATTTTTTAATATTTTGAAGCAGTGAATTTTACAATATTAGTTTTACTATATGTTGTCAAAAAAATATATGGAAGTTTCGGATCATAGGGACAGTCCAGATGGATTTATATTTTAAAATAAAATACCTTTTTACTCTTATTTATGGACTTCAGTTCTCAGTTGTGTAGTGCATGCTACGTACGCACTAAATTCTAAATATTATATTATTAAATAGAATGCCTTCATATAAGGGCGTCAGATATTGAACCCGGCAATATCGTAATGGTTGGCTGTTTTTGCGTTGCCATGACAACCAATAAACAGCACTGATCCCCTGGGATTGCTTACATTACGGGTTAAGTATAGAGAGCCTGTCTATTGTCAAGCTTTAGGGATGTCGTAACAATGCTTCTAGTGCGTCGCAGTATGTTTACATTTTGCATGGCGAAGGATATGGGCAAGTCGCTCGATTCGAGATATTAGTTAGTGCTACTGGAGCTCGGGACTAACTTGAGCTGAGCGATTTAAAGTCAGTAACAAACATTGTAGCCTACTACTTTGCCATATAGTAAGATAGTGAACAACCAGAATAACCCTACAGAAACGTTTTTAAGTTTTGTTCATATAAGGGGTTTTCTTTTCACATTTCAATATTTACTTTAAATGTATATTTTTTTATTTATGAGACATTATGATACAGTTTAATTTCCTTAAGTTGAAAATTAAAATGATGGAAATTAATATACATAGCCAGTGCTTTATTACAACACTATTTGACGTTTATCGAAATTTGAACGCCTTAATTTCTTTTTTTGATATATATATATATACAAGAATATATACAAGAATTTAGTACAAGAATATACTATATATATATATATATATATATATATATATATATATATATATATATATAACTAAGTCAAAACACAAATACAAGAATTATAATTGAATTTACAATTCAATAAATTACTTAATGAATTGTAAATTCAATTATAATTCTTGTGTTTGTATTTTGACTTAGTTCTTTGTTAATACACAAGAATACATATTGCGATATATATATATAGTATACACACAGTAGAGTCTCGAAGATCCAAGTCCCGATATTTTGAGCTTCCGTATAATTTGAGCCTATTTCTATTTGAGCTTATTTTATCTACTTGAAAAAAAAATAATGTCGGGCTTCCAAAAAATATTTATAGCCATACGGTATGCAAAGGAAATGAGTAGGGCTTCCAAGATATCTTTATATCAATATAGTATGCAAAGGAAATGAGTCAGGCTTTCAAGAAATGTTTATATCAATATGTAATGCAAAGGAAATGAGTCGATCTCACAAAAAATGTTTATGTCAATAAGGTATGCAACGAAAATGAGTCGGGTTTCCAAGAAATGTTTATATCAATTTGGCTTGCAAAGGTAATGAGTCGAGCTTTCAAGAAATATTTATAGGTATACGGTATGTAATGGAAATGAGTCGGACTTCCAAGAAATGTTTATATCAATACGGTATGCAATAACAAATCAGCCGGACATCCATGAAATGTTTATATCAATATGTAATGCAAAGGAAATGATTCGACCTCACAAAAAATGTTTATGTCAATTCGGAATGCAAATGAATGAGTCGAGCTTCCAAGAAATGTTAATATAAAGTTCTCCTATTTTTTCTAATGCACAGGAGCGTACTTCCGTGTAATTCGAGGGGGTCTCGGTCCTATCTACCTGTAATCTGTATCGTTCATTGTCCAGATTTCAAAAAATTGTTTTAAAGTTATTTATAGAAATTTAACAATAGTTATTGAACTATTTCAATGAATGATTGCTTATTCAAGCTGTCACCGCCTTGAATATAAATTTTTCTTCCTCTCTGGAAAACTGATTCAATAATTGTTTATAACGTATATAATCTGATTCACCTCTAGATCGAATCAATCTCGCATTCTCATTTATTTAGCACAGGAGTTCCTAAACGTCTTGGTACCACGCCCCTCTTATAGAACTGAAATCCTCCCACGCCCCCTCCAAGTTACACTATAAATACATGGTATTGGCATATGAAAAAGAATCAAATATTATACATATTGAAAACAATTTATTTATTTATGCATAATTTCACAACAAACATGAAATAACATTTCAAGGTTGGATTTGTAAGGTAAATTTTAACTGACAAGAGAAAAATCTGTTGTTGAGATGCTTGAGCTTGCATTTATTACACTAGCATGCCTATTTATGGTCACAATTTAGTAATGACACAACGCAAGTTATTAGCAACATCACGTTTGTTCCTATAATAATAAATATATTTAATTTATCTTATTATATTCCAACTGGTGTCGCGCTCTCCTGACTTGCCTTCACCTTCACTAAGGGGGGCGCGTCCTCCTAGGTTTAGGAACCCATGCTTTACCACATAGTTTTATTTTAAAATTGCAGTAAGATTTTGCCTTTCATTGATTATTTGTAATACGTAGTAATGGATAGAAAAACATAACAGAAAAGTAAAAAGAATAATTCCATGTTCATAGTATTATTACGTCATAGAGCAGTAGCCTACGACAAGGAATTAAGCCAACTAGTCTCAGATACAACCTTCTGCTGTCATGGGCATTCATCTCTTTGTATTATGTTCGAGTAAAATCTTCTACCAAGAATGTTTTTTTTTGTCAACCATTTTTGTAAACCTTTTTCCTTTATTCTAGTTTTTTACACATTTTTATAGAGGTCTTTCAATTTTCGACTTTTGTTATTCTAGTCCGTAGGATCACATTCACACCAGGTACCACTGTCACCGTCGCACGAGAAGAGCCCTGGTGTAGAAATGATTAACGCTCGGTTTTCAGTTCTGCGCATGCGCTGTCGATGTATTCCTGACTTACAAACATAACCTATTGTACGGTAGTTTTTTAGTGGTTATATTTTAGTAGGTAATATAAGTATTTACAGACAGGTAAAATTACTAATTTTATGAAGTAAGTGTGCACAAAATAAATTATATATGATCCCATTTCTGCATTGTAATTTTCTGTAAATCTGACATTTCGTGTTAGAAATGTTTTTGGGAATGACCTTATCGTTTTGACCTGCCTTGGGACAGGGCTTTCCTCGTGCGCCGGTGACAGTACTTCAGGCCGCTATGTGTTTCCTAGTTAGTATCTATGCATTTATAAGGCACTACAATAAAACCATCCTGTTACTGATTTAGTACAAATTAGGTAGCCATAATCGATAATTTCTGGTTGTTTCAAAGTAATAAGTACATAGGATATAACTGCATGCAGATAAACCTTTTCGAATTATCAAACTCCGTCAGGCCCTGAAAAGAAATATTTAACTTATTTATGTATACAAAATTTAACAACATAAAAAAACGTATAAACTGTTCTAAAAACATCTGTAGTTTTCTACAGCCGTAGTGGTATAGTATCGTACAACATGTACAAGGTATACTAAAGGTACACGTGTCTGTAAGTAGATTTGGTTAATATTTAGCCATGTAACGGCATAGTTTTCCGGAGGACCTTAAATACTCAATAAATGAAAAAAGTTAACAGCTATCGCACATACCTCACTGGGCGAAGTACCATCACTTGTCGGACAGCTGTTCGGGTGCACCCTTTCACGCACTTATCACTTACCTAAGTAACTTAAGAGAAATCACATATAATTCAAAATAGTCACTATTTATGCTAATAATATCTTCGCCACACGACGGGAAAAACAAAGAAAGCAAAATCTACGTCACGTATAGCGTAACGGGAAATATGTGTGATCTAAACCGAGCCTTGCTTAGAACTCCCGAGAAACTACGTCACGTCGAGAGTGACAGGAGGGATGTCGTTTTACCGACGTCTTGATATGAACTGTGTGAAACTACGTCACGTCGAGAGTAACGGGAGGGATGTCGTTTTACCGACGTCTTGAAATGAACTGTGCCGTACCGAACCTTGCAAGGGACAAAGGTTGGCCGATAAGGAGTCCCTATTTGAAGCATTTAGAACGGTTACATTAAATTATATTTAATTTAAAGAAAAGTACGCAACAAAATTGTTTCATGTTTTCATTATAAAGTGCTGATCGATTGAATAACTTAAAGTAACAGACTTGTATAGGATACTATTGTATTATAATGACGTATTTTTATATTCATATGTTTTTGCCTTCTGCAGAAAATGGTTGTAACGAATTTAGTATAAAGTGCTTTTCTAATTATATTTAATTTAGTTAAAAATTTAATCTGTTAAAATGAAAAGAAGAGCAAACTTGTGTTAAGCAAATCCTCAGAGAAAACAATACAACTGCAAGTTCTGACTTGCGCTCTCACTTTATTCCAGCTCTAATAATTAAGTACAAAAGCTTCAGTCCGCTGTAGAAATAAAAGTTTACATTGAATTAAATTAATTCAGGCTCCATAACGTTTATACATTCATTACTTCTCTAACACTTTCATAAACGTTAAACCATTCCCTACAAGCACACAACATTCTGTAAGACCTATCAAACATACAAATATTAAATTGTTTTTTACATTGAAAATACCTTTAGTTGTATAAGTGTAAACAGGGTTTAAACGAGAGGTAAATTTATTCGATTCCCTCTATTATTTCACACTCTTCTTATATATATGTTGTTCAAATTTCACAATCGTTAATAAAATACTTTTTGTTCATTCAGTCAAGTTCAAACGGATATTTTGTTCAACACTGGATGTCAATACAGTGTTTACTAACATTAATTAATTAAGTTTAATAAATAAATTTTAGTTTTATATGGGAGAAAGATTTTTCACAAAAGAAGAAAGTATGCAATATAGTGTTTTCGTCCCATTTGGCCTAAAATACGTGATAACATATGATTTCATAGAATTGGTGGTTTTATTGTTGAATAAAAGCGATTTACTTGTGAGTCAGGTACAACTATTTATTATACAAGCAACGTTTCAATAGCATTTAAGTTATCGTCTTCAAGCATTATTTTTCCTGCACTCAATTAAAAAAGAAGCACCGTGGCATAACTTTAGTATATTTATGAAAACAGCACATGTACGCTTTCATTAACTCACAGCCCCGTTGTCTATTTGTACTAGCGATAAACTCAAGAGATCTTGAATGTGCGGAGGGGGAATGGGTTCAGTGATACCTCTAATGGGCTTGAGGATTTTACATCTACTTCTCAGAATGCACATTCAAGCTCTCTTGAGTTAATCGCTAGTACACATAGACAAAGGGGCTGTGAGTTAATGAAAGCATATATATATATATATATATATATATATATATATATATATATATATATATATATATATATATATATATATACATATATGCTGATACGTATTCCTTCACGGATGGAAAAATATGATGACTAGTTATTATCTGGAGTATGTTAAATTTAACATAAGTTTTAGGCCTATAGCTTACATTATTGTAATTTTCATTCCTGATTATGTTGGTACTGCTTACCAACGAAAAGCTTTGAATATAAATTAATAAATATTCTTGTATTTGAATAACCTATGTTGTTTTAAATTATTAAACAAGAAAACGTATTTTATATTTATACACACACACACACACACACACACACACACACACATATATATATATATATATATATATATATATATATATATATATATATATTAAATATAGTTATACGTTTTCTTGTAATATAGTTAATAAATTAAAAATATTTCAAAAACAAGAATACTTTTAATACATATGTATTAAAAGTGTTCTTGTTTTTGTAATATTTTGAATTTATTAATTATATATATACATATAGAACTCCCGGCCAGTGATGCCCGATGATTGAGATACGACCAATCGTTGAAAGTTAACTCGCATAAATACCAAGTAAGATTCTTGTTTAAGTACATATTGTTTTTGTTGTTGTTGTTGTTGTTGTTGTTGTCGTGTGACAAGTGCTATAAAAACAATAAAAAAAAGAAAAATAGTGTTCAGAGAAAGGTAGAGAGAGCACAGTTACACGGGTCCAAAGGCGTGAAGCACTGCACTGGCCACATCTGCAGCTTTGTCCGTATAAAGGGTCTCCCTAGAACAGTTTAAGTCAATTTTAAATAGTGCTGCAATGATGGACGGGCAGTTGAAGAGATGATCGGGATCAAGCTGTATCCCTGGGCAGTGCCTACATTCAGGGTATGTTCTTGATCCATCAGGCAAGATTTTCATGTCTTTGAGGTGCATTGTCCTCAGTCTGGCAATTGTTTTTGTTATTTCCCTGTCGAAGTTAAGCTCGGGAAGTGATGATTTTCTTCGGTTGTTATGGCAGAGCTTCTGTTTTGCAACGGCATTGACGTCGGAAGATGTAATCACGTGGGCTGGTTCGATGGTCCTCGCTTTTTTGGCCAGAGAATCGGCCTCTTCGTTCCCTTTGATGTCGACGTGTGCCGGGATCCATTGAAGCGTACAAAGCTTCTTCTTTTCCTCAATTAAGGACAGGAGGGTATTGATCTTTTGAGCGAGGTTTGTATTTCCTTTTTGGAGGGCCTGAAGAGCAAATCTGCAGTCCGTGAAGATTACTATGCCATCAGAGGGGTTGAGTGTTGTCCAAGTGAGGTAAATACTCAGAGCTTCCTTGATTGCGATGAGTTCGCTTGTGAAGTTGGAGGCGATTTTGCCTGTTGTAATTTTGTGTCTGGAAGTTGAGCCATCAGGGTAGGTTATAAAGATTCCGGATCCACCTCTATCGTAGTCAGAATTCGAAGAGCCGTCGGTGTAAGCAGCGACCAAGTGTGGTTTTAAAATCTTGGCAATAGTTTCCATTCCTTTTCTCTAGATTGTTTCTTAAGGCTCTTTTTTGGAGCAGGGTTCGAGGAGATTCAAGTTTATATTCACAAAGGAGGGTGGTTTGATCGGGAAGCTGGGTTCTTGTTATGACTAGTGCAAGTACATATTATATAGTGAAAGTGATAAGTGAATAGAAGAAAATAGTGTTGCAAAGCTACACATATATATATATATATATATATATATGGGATGTTTTCATAAATATACTAAGGTTATGTCACGATGCTATTATTTAATAGAGTGCAGGAGGAATAATGTCTGAAGACGATAACGTATCTGTTATTGAAACGTTGCCTGTATAAATAAATAGTTGTACCTGACTCGCAAGTCAACCGTATTTATTGAACAATAACCGCTGCGAGTGTAAACATGATTAATACAGCTGATTTTATGTTTTAGGTTAAGTGGTAGAACAGCGGTTTTAACGCTTAGGTTATGTTACTTTATCCATATTATTGACATTGTTTAATAAAAAGTAACAATAATAATTTGTTTATTTGTTGAACTAAGTAAGAATTGACTTTGAAAAAATATTTTTTCATTACTTGTTTTTATTATAAACGCATATCTTTGCAATTTTGCATTCAAACTTCTTAAACGTTTTAATCATATTTATTGAGAACTCTTAAAACAACCGCCAAAGTAATTAGTGAACGTAACAGTTCTTGAGTGGTCTGAACTTTATTAATGACTTGAATCATCAGGGTTGGAATGTGGCGTGCGTTCCTGGAGGGGCGGTCTGAGTGAGGGGTAGTTTTGCATCACATTATTACGACGATACAAATACGCTCAGTATGAGTATTTCTTCTGTAAAGGATCAGTATAGGATTTAGGTGTTTGTAAAGCTTAGTTTTGTTTCTAAATAACTTTAGCGCTAAAGTTAAAATCGATTATTTATACGATTTTATACGATATCGATTATTTACGTCAGTGCTTCAGAAGAGTTTTGAGAACATTGTGCCTGAGTCGTTTTTAAATCCGACCATCCCAAGTTAACTTTTGATGCTTCAACTGAAACAATGTTTCAGGGAGTTTTATGAACAGATTTAATTTGGTTTAATTTTTATATTTTAATGTTTTTTTTTTAGTTTGAGCCATTTAACGCGGCAGAATATCCGCTAAAATCAACGATCATAAAAATAAACTAAGCTTTCTGAACTAACGCAAGAATAAACTATAACTGTTCTATTAGAGTGAATGCACCAACTGGAGATGGGAACAGACTGTTGTATATATGAGTCATTGACAAAATGCTTGGACGCCCGAAAACCTAATGTGTCCTAATAAGATCGTAGTAAACAAATGTCAGCTAGTCTCGGATATAAATAGTCTCGGACGTGACATATGCATTATCTATGTCTGCTTTTACATTATCGATCTCTATCGCTTTGTGAAACACATGGCACAAACAGAAACAAACATTCCGAGTTATACGTTGAGTGGTTAATTTTAGTAGGCCTATGTAGTATATTTTAGTAGTAGGCACTTTACAGTTTTATGTAAATTATCTTTTATGATCTGTCTTTTTTTATTGTGTTTTATTATTTGTCATACAGTATTTTATCATTTGTATTTTTTTTTTTATTGTGACCTGCTAAATAAAACAATATTTTAATGTCTAATACTCTGTTTTGATGTCCTCAATAAACCTGTATATTTTAGAAATAAAATTATTCAGATAAAATCAACGGGCACGATAATTAAATGCTACGACAAACTATGCAACCCGCATAGCATTCCACTGCCGTCAGCGATGCAAGTTAACGAAAAACAGACAGTAGTTTGATGAGATCACCAATATCGCCGCCGTGCTGAGTGTGTTGAGTAACATAGGCGTATACTAGTCGTATGCAAGGTAGCATATATGGTATTCCAGGAAAGGATCTGGAATAGCTGGGGCAATCCTAAAATAAACAATTAAAAATTCTATCGAATATAAGTCGTAGTCGGGGTTATAGTTTAGTTGTTGTATCATGGTGATGAGATTGTTATTTAGTGTAAACGTAAAGGAATACCTTATTTTTATATTACGTCCGGATATTGGAAGTTCTGGATATAAGAGGGCCGGATATGAGAGGTTTTACTGTATCTTATTCCTCCTGCACTCTATTAGAAAATAGCGCAGTGACATAATCTTAGCATATTTATGAAAAAAACGGTATATAACAATATGTTATGATAACACAAAAAAAAGAAGTACACATAACTCACAAATTAATCATTTAATGACTTAGACGCGTTTGAATGACAAAGTCATTGAGTGAGTGTTGCTACTACAAAGTCTAACTTACAACTTACTGTAAAGGAAATACAGTAAAACCTCTCATATCCGGATCAATGTGGCAACAGCCAGATCCGGATAACGACAAATCCGGATATGGGAGGGGTAATGTAATAATGTGTGTTTTACGACGTATTCACAACTATTGCATTTGGAAGTTGATGTATTATTGTCTAATGTAAATATGTTACACTTATTGAGCATTATAACTATATTTTAATAGTAATATATAACTCTACGTACAATTTAGTTACATGCGTGTATGTACAGTTTCGTAATACTGTACTGTACATACGTATGTAGATTAATAACAGTTTTGGTAAAAAGGTGCAATGGCGGTGTACTTGCTTCGTTAAACACGTTTCTTTGATACAATATCCCTCCACCTTGGAAAGAGTATACGATCGGCTGCTGTCGTCTTGTGCGACGTACTCGATCAACTGGTCAAATGTCTGGAAAGCTTCGCGTCTGTTGGTTTGTTTTCTTTCGTCACCTTCAGGAGGCACTGGCTGTGTGCTCACTAAGTCTATAATATAATAAACACGCTTACTCTATATTTATATTACGCCCGGGTATCGGAGGTTCCGGATATAAGGAGGACCGGATACGAGAGGTTTTACTGTAATTTATTTCTCCTGCACTATATTAAAAATAGAGCCGTCATAAAATATTAGCATGTTTATGAAAACACGATATACAACATACAACTATTCTTTGAGCTTAGCTTGTGAGGTTATGTTATACAAATAAAAGACATACACAAAACTCATAAATTAATCATTTATTAACGCAGACGTGTTTCAATGACAAATTCATCATCATCAGTGAGTATTGCCAGTACAAACTCTAAATTTTAACTGTGTTAAACTTACAAACTTAAAAACTAACAATGAAACTTGAAAGCGAATTACAAATTACTGAAAACAATTACAGACTCATTTAGGCTTGGGTAAACTATAAAGAATAATTTCTTAATATAAAAATTGTTAAGAATAGGAAATCGGGCTACGTGAATTGGGAATCTAATAAAACGTTTGGGCAAGCCCTGAAGATGTCTGAAGATTTCGGATGAGCAAATATTCTGAGATTTCACCGATTTTTTAAAGGTTATAGAAAAATGTTTACATAAAACACTGTTCTCTTATATTAACTTACACTTTAATGTACTTAAACAAGAATCTTACGGTAAATTTGAGAATTTATTTTATTTTCTACATAAATAAGAACACTGTAATTAATAAGCTGTCGAAAGTCGACTCGAAAAATATACGAATTATGCATCTTGTTTAAGTACAATAAAGTGCTTAAACTTTATATATATATATTTAATGCAATGGTAAATATTATTATTTATTTGGTATTTTATTATTTGCAACAGCAATTAAAATAAAAAACACAACTGAGTTGTATGTACTAAGTATGTGTGTTTATTCCAACTATCATGTTCCACAGATTTGTGTGTTGTATAACTTATTATATAAATACCTGCGAACGGAGAAACGACCTTTAATATTCTTAATTATTTTAGTTTATATTATTGTGTCAACAGCGTTCACTCAATGTTATCTATTATTTTTTTAATAAATCAATATTTCACGTAACAAACATATTTTAGCAACTGGGCGGGTCCACGGGTGGCGGATATTGGAACGGCCTACAGATATATAGGTTACTTGTGACTAAGGATTCCGGAAGGTTTCTGAAAAAGCAGGCCCGGACCAAGGCAATGGTTCAAAGGTGAGGAATTATCCCTCCTCGTCAGTCAACCGGTTGGGTGTGGTAGAAATAACTGCTCTGACTGGGGACTGGGGTAGTTCGGAATTAAGTCCTCACAATGCTACTCTCACCTCCCAGGTGAACCAAGGGCAATGCGGCTGTGAAGTATGGGCGGGAAACTACCCTAATGACACAGTTGTAACAAAAGAGAGTAAAGCAGGCTGTTCGCTCCATGAGCAACAGTTAATAATGTCATGAACTTGGGGTGTGCTTCAAGGTCAGTGACTGAATACCCAATCCAAGGTGGAAGGCATCGTGCCGATGGATGAATGGCTGCAGGGTATAAATGCAGTAGCACACGATCCCCTTGAGGAACCAGACAAAACCTCATTGTATGTTGTCTTGCCAGGGTAGTGGGGGCTCTGCTCTGGTTGACCGTTCTTTCCCCCATACTTGGGAAGCTAATGGACCAAGTAAGTACACAAATTGATGTTGAGTCTGCATAGACAGCGGGAGATAATAAGACAGCAAACCGTAAGTCTATAGCAGATGTGTCAACGGCAACCACCACTGGGGGTGCGGGGGCGGCTACCAAGCTGCCGACTGCAGAAACCAGTGAAATGGTTGTAGAGTTAAGCACGCTTTCTCTACGGAGAAAGCGTATGAGTGGAGCGGCCAGAAGGCGGCTCCGAAGGGATCAGGCGATAGCAGCGGGAGGGCCAATAATCTAGAGCATACAACGCAGGGGAGGTCAAAACCGAGCCGAGCATGTTAACGTCCAGGACTTGGATGTTGTGAGGGGTGAGGTGCAACAGGTGGGAAGCAATCAACCACGGGCACCAAATCCCAGCATGGAGATTGCATACTCGAACAACTGGGCTAATCTCCCAGATGTTTCGGGACATATGAGTATCGAGTGTGTGGTCAAAGAATCTGTCTTGGAGATAGGCAGTACCCACCTTACTCGGACATTTGCATCTGACCAGGCCCACCAAACTATGATGGAATGGTCAGGGTCAGTAACATCGGGTGCTCAGATCTGGTACACAGATGACTCCAAGATGGACTTCGGCACTGGAGCGGGGGTGTATTGTAAAAACCCAAGGGTAAAACTGGTTTTTTTCTTTGGGGAGGCATACCTCTGTCTTTCAGGTCGAAATATATGCTATAAATGCCTGTCTGGGAGAGATAGCGAGAAGGGGAATACACAGGACCCGGATTGCTATTTTCTCTGACAGTCAGGCAGCAATTAATCCGCTAAACGGACATGTGGTCACCTCGGCCATAGTCAGGGGGTGCCTAAATAACCTAGAAGCCTTGGCAAGGCACAATCAAATCAAGATAGGTTGGGTGCAAGGGCATAGTGGAATATTTGGAAATGAAGCCGCAGATGCACTGGCCAGAGAGGTGTCTTCAACTCTCATAATTGGACCGGAGCCGGCGGTAGGTATTTCCAAATCCATGGTCAAGATGACAGTGCGAAGGTGGATGGCTGAAAGACACTGTGAGCACTGGGTCAGGGCTGAAGGAATGAGACACAGTAAGCTAACCCTTAGGAAACCTTCCTTGGGGCTGCAGGAGAGTCTCATCTATCTGTCTAGGCAGGAATTGAGGATAGCCACAGGTCTACTCACGGGACACTGTGGACTAATTAATTAAAAAAAAACATATTTAAACTTTTTTAACAACAAACAAAAAATGCTAAATTACCAACAGCTGAAAATAACAAACAGCTGACGCTCGCAACGCGGCAAAATTCAAAACAAGAAAATTATATTTAATATTTTTCTTACATACACACATATATATAATATACATATATATATATATATATATATATATATATATATATATATGTGTGTGTGTGTGTGTGTGTGTGTGTGTGTGTGTGTGTGTGTGTTGCAACGTCCCCCCACCTCTCCTCTTCAACCATCCCTACAACCGCATGCCTACGCGGTCGTTGTGTTGTTTAAATCCTTTCTTGCAGAATACTAAAATTTAATTGTTTACAAGAAAACATATTTATAAACAACCAAAAATCTGCCTATCACCCTGCTGGTAAAACCGTGCTAAACTCCCAGAGTTAAGTGTATGTTTCCTGCTCGTAGGGCCAAGTCCACAACAAGCCTATTCCCGCTGACTACTATTTAAAATACGTATAAACACTCCTAAATAAGTTTATCAATTGTGTATGGTCTAAGTATAGTCACACATGTCAAATTAATAGTCAGCTGGAAAGAAACACATTTAGAATACTACACATAATGAACACAGAGTCTTACCACCTGATGATGATCTGCAGAAACAGCAAGGGAACGTGCAAAATATGATTGTGTTTAAAAATACCTATTTTAAAAGGCTCCTGTGTCCTCTTAAACACAATCTGCCAGTAGATAAATCTCTGGACTTTTATACAAAAAACCAACTAATCTTTAGACTAGCTCATGAAATTAGTAGAGAGAAACTCTTTAAAACATTAGGCTTTATCTATTGCCATTTAATGAAATTTAATTAAATTTGTTTACTGATTTGATAATCATTTTTATATTAGTTGGAAAAAGCTAAACAGTTTTTATTGGTTATTTGACACAGGATGGAATGCAAATAATGTTGATTTTTATGACATATTTAACTCTATTTATTGAAATAAAAAAGAAAATTTATCCTTTAAAGTATTACACAATTATATTAACAAAACAATTCACTGAGTTACTTCTTGTTTCTTATGCTTTAAAAAATTATACTTTGCATATAGATTGATTACATAGACATAAACATAAAATTATTTTCAAATTACACATAATAATATTTTATCTCCTATATGGAATTGGTAAATTCATATTTTATGACCTTTAATTTTTAAATTTATAATATTCGAAAGTTTCTCATTTCCTTTAAATAAACGGCATATGGCCAAAACCTTTTGTACGTTTAATATTCATTATTTTAAATATTCTGAACACATAAATTCATTTACTTAGCATACAATTGATTAAAATTTTATAAAGAGTGAAGTCATTGTTTTAAGCTTGCAGATTTGTTTGAATTTAATAAAATTAACTAACTAAATTTGACGTGACTGATTTCGAATAAAGAAAATGACTTGCCAAAGATGTTCCTGCCGGTCCTCGGGGTCCCTCGTCTGGATTCCCTGGTCCTTGGACACCGGAAGTCGCCATCCCTGGTTCGTCGGTGGTGGTTTCCCTCTATTCGAGCGTCCTGGAGGCTGAGTCTGGAGCCTTCATCCTTGGTGGTCCTGGATGTCGAAAGCGCTGAGGTTATGGTCCATCTGGCCTGCTGACGGTTTCTACTCGCGGTCCAGCATAGCGTCTCGCGGCACCTCGTGTTAAAAAATTATTACAGATTGTCTCTAAAGGCTTAGAGACCAAGTATATATAGCGGTGAATTTAACCTACCTCACCCCGCCTGCAAAGCTTGCTATCGCTCGATTTATTCCTTGTACAGGCAAGTCGGGCAACGAATCTGTTTTAGCTTGCATAGTTTGATAATTAATTTTAGAACACTGAAAAATGTCTATTTTATTTAAACGGCTGTAACTTTTTTGTTTCTTAAGTTTTTGAATTCTGTTTTCTCTAATGTTCATTCTAGGTTATTGTGGTTCTTTTGAAATGTCGATGAAAGTTCTACGTGGTTTGGTTCGAAAAATAGCTTTTTTAGGCACTTAGAATTTTTTCGCTTCACTCCCGATGTTCAAATTTAGTTAGTTATTGCAAATTTATTTTATAACATTTTTTAACTTAGCTTAACTATTCTCTTTAAGGTTTTATTTAATTTTTCCCTCTTTATTAATTGTATAATTCACTACTTGATTATTTTAAAAACAGCTTTATTTTGAAAAAACAGGAAATTACTTATTTCCCACTTGCCACGGTCTCCCAGCCCGTTGCAGTGTGTGTGTGTGTGTGTGTGTGTGTGTGTGTGTGTGTGTGTGTGTGTGTGTGTATGTGTGTGTGTGTGTGACACACACAAATGATGAATAATTACTATCTGGATTACATCCGTTCATCTTGGATTGCATAAAAAATCCAACGTTTCGTTAAAACTTCATCTACAATTAACGAGGTGAACCCAACTACAGTTGAACAACGAGTTGACTGTTGTTGGGTTCACCTGGTCAATGATGGATGAGATTCTAGCAAAACGACGGAACGGCGATTTTATGCACTGCAGAATGAACCGATGTACTCCAGATAATAACTATACATCATATTTTCCCACCCATGAAGGAATACTAATCAGCATATATACACAAACACACACACACACACACACACACACACACACACACACACTCACACACACACACACACGCACGCTCGCACGCACGCACGCACACACACACACACACACACACACACACACACACACACACACACATACACACACACTTGCACAAGAATCTTACTTGGAATATATACGAGGAAACTTACAAAGTATACCACACAAAACATTATAGTGTAAGTGATAAGTGAATACAAGAATAAACTGCTGCAAAGAAATATATATATATATATATATATATATATATATATATATATATATATATAAAGGCGATACATTATATATATCTATAGAAATTAATATCTTCGTGTATGTGCGTATGTATGATATAGACTAAACCGCTAAACAGAAATTTATGAAATTTGGAGGGTCGTTTAACGTATTCTCAAAACAGTTCCTGTGAAGATTGATGTAGATGCATCCACAAGCCTCCGGCCCTAGATTCTTAGGATGGTTCAAAAACCGATATATTTATATATGTATATGTTTGTGAGTATGTATGTATTTTATGGACGCCTAAATCACTGAACAGAAGTTGATGACATTTGGACAAATATTTTAAACATATTTTCAGGATGGTTTATTTTTGGTGCAGATCCACCCATAGGGTTCCATCCCAGAGCCTTAGGATGGTTCGAAAACCAATGTATGTATGGTAAAATGTATGTATTTAATGGACGTTTGAACCGCTGATCAAAAGTTAATGAAATTTGGAAAGATTTTTTTAACATATTCCCAGGACGGTTCATGTGATGTTAGTGCAGATTCAGCTACAGGGCTTCGTCCTAGAGGCTTGGGATAGTCCAAAAACCGATGTATGTACATATGTGTGTATGTAATGTCTAATGAACAGAAGTTAATGAAACTTCGAAGGATTGTTTAACATATTTGCAGGATGGTTCGTGTGAGGTTTGTTGTAAATTCATTCACAAGGCTCCACCCCGGAGGGCTAGGAAGGTTCAGTGTCCAGCCCTCCATCAGTCTAATGTGAAAATGTATATCCATACTAGAGTTACTTAAATGAAATAAAAACAATTATAAACATTATGTAGAAATAAAAATACGTTATTAATTATTTTAAATTCTTTAAAATTGCTAAATTCTATGTACAATTATTGCTGTCACACTTATTGATATTAAAAGTAGGACTGCCGATAATATTCTTGCGAGATTTGAATCCACTAAAGCTGTGCCAAGGAACCAGAATAACCACAAAAGGACTGACACCCAACTTGATCCAGGCAGAAATCAGAGGTGGCAAGGTGAAAGGAGAGATGGTCTTAATCCCATGAATATCACGATTTCATTACATATACCTATTGATTTCAAACGACTACAATTTTCTTTACGTCTTGGGTACAATAACCATAAACTAGGCACAAGGACAATCATTGACCATTGCTGAATTAAATTTGGAACGTTCGATCTTTAACCACGGACTATTATATGTTGTGTGCTCACGTGTTGGAACACTTACAATTCATATATTTATACGCCTAATAATATGAAGAAAAACATTGTATATCCTCTAGCATTGCAGTAAATGAAATACAATTATTTAGATATTTGATTTGCTTTTCTAATGGCAAAAATTATGATTTCGAGCGCAGCAGCATGCGCCGGGTAAGGCTTGTATATATATATATATATATATATATATATATATATATATATATATATATATATAGGCTATATATGTTACAATTCTCCATTAAAGTTTCTAATGTTTGTTGGAATTTAGCGATTACACCTTAATGCCTAGTACTGGCGTTTTGAAATCGTTAATATTTAGTACGGAATAATGTATGGAGGTTGTACGCTATATAGCATTTAAAGTATAGCATACAGAGGTCTGTAAAGTATATGCTAATGTAACTAACAACATAAATTCGTAGGTAAAGTAGCAACTTCTGAGTACAAGAATACATTTGGCTTTATAGCTTAGCAACATGTAACAAGGGCGAGATTGAGCACATCTGTAATAAAGCTGTTTGTTTCATGGGGCCGAGCAGTGTAATAATACATGAAAGGTGACTTTATGGGGTGTAAACACAGATTATTGCCCTGTCACTACATTTATTGTGCAGTCGCTGGAACGATTGTTTGTCTTTAATGTGCTTAGTAAACTGCGACATGTAATTGGGAACACCTCACGAGAGATAGATTTCTCTTGGAAGGTTTGGAAGGATACAAGAAATATATAATCTCTCTATTATTGTAGATTACATACAGCATGGCTCGGTGTGCGGTATATAGTATTTACACAAACGTTAAAGGGTTTTGCAAGACCAAATACACTCTGCACTCTTAAAAACAGATTTTCACGCCTCATACGTGTAAATTCCAGGATATAAAATATGTTTTAAAGATATATTAGCATTGAATTAAATATAATGTTTGTAGGAATTAAATATCGAAAATACAAAAGTAGTCGGTAAAATTGGTCAGAGGTTGCGCATTTTTGAAAACATACAAAAGTAGCCGGTAAAATTGGTCAGATGTTGCGCATTTTTGAACCCATACAAAAGTAGTCGGTAAAATTGGTCAGATGTTGCGCATTTTTGAATCCATACAAAAGTAGTCGGTAAAATTGGTCAGATGTTGCGCATTTTTGAATACATACAAAAGTAGTCGGTAAAATTGGTCAGATATTGCGCGTTTTTGAATACATACAAAAGTAGTCGGTAAAATTGGTCCGAGGTTGCGCATTTTTGAATACATACAAAAGTAGTCGGTAAAATTGGTCAGATATTGCGCGTTTTTGAATACATACAAAAGTAGTCGGTAAAATTGGTCAGAGGTTGCGCATTTTTGAATACATACAAAAGTAGTCGGTAAAATTGGTCAGAGGTTGCGCGTTTTTGAATACATACAAAAGTAGTCGGTAAAATTGGTCAGAGGTTGCGAAGTTTTGAATACATACAAAAGTAGTCGGTAAAATTGGTCAGAGGTTGCGCATTTTTGAATACATACAAAAGTAGTCGGTAAAATTGGTCAGAGGTTGCGCATTTTTGAATACATACAAAAGTAGTCGGTAAAATTGGTCAGATATTGCGCGTTTTTGAATACATACAAAAGTAGTCGGTAAAATTGGTCAGAGGTTGCGCATTTTTGAATACATACAAAAGTAGTCGGTAAAATTGGTCAGAGGTTGCGCATTTTTGAATACATACAAAAGTAGTCGGTAAAATTGGTCAGAGGTTGCGCATTTTTGAATACATACAAAAGTAGTCGGTAAAATTGGTCAGATATTGCGCGTTTTTGAATACATACAAAAGTAGTCGGTAAAATTGGTCAGAGGTTGCGCATTTTTGAATACATACAAAAGTAGTCGGTAAAATTGGTCCGAGGTTGCGCATTTTTGAATACATACAAAAGTAGTCGGTAAAATTGGTCAGATATTGCGCGTTTTTGAATACATACAAAAGTAGTCGGTAAAATTGGTCAGAGGTTGCGCATTTTTGAATACATACAAAAGTAGTCGGTAAAATTGGTCAGATATTGCGCGTTTTTGAATACATACAAAAGTAGTCGGTAAAATTGGTCAGAGGTTGCGCATTTTTGAATACATACAAAAGTAGTCGGTAAAATTGGTCAGAGGTTGCGCATTTTTGAATACATACAAAAGTAGTCGGTAAAATTGGTCAGATATTGCGCGTTTTTGAATACATACAAAAGTAGTCGGTAAAATTGGTCAGAGGTTGCGCATTTTTGAATACATACAAAAGTAGTCGGTAAAATTGGTCCGAGGTTGCGCATTTTTGAATACATACAAAAGTAGTCGGTAAAATTGGTCAGAATTTTTACACCGTATCTTTACACTATAACAGATTTATTCTCAAATATTCACCCGTCTGATATCTCTTAGTTCTTCTTGCTTATTCCTTATCTATACCTGGCTATTCTCCCGTCTGTGTCTTCCACCTCTTTCTGTACACAGTCTCTTTACACTACAACAAATTAATTCTCCCCTTTTCACCCCTCTGATATCTCTTCTTTGTCCATATTTTTTATCTATACCTCGCTATCCTTCTGGCTGTGTCTTCCGCCTCTTTCTTTACACCGTATCTTTACACAACAAAAGATTAATTCTCTCTTATTCGCCCCTCTGACACCTTTTAGTTCTTCGTGCTTGTACTGTATCTATATCTCGTATCCTCCTGGATGTGTCTTCTACCTTTTTCTTTACACCATCTCTTTGCACTACAACAGATTAATTCTTTTTTTCACCCCTCTTATACCTCTTAGTTGATTGTATTTCATGTCGTCCTTTGTCCATATGGTGGGTATCATCCTTGACTTTTACATTCCAGTTCTGTATCGGTAAACACCTAACTTAATAAGTTTTTAACTAAACTAGAAACTCTTCTGCAACATGTTCAGCAAAAATACGTCAAAAACAATTGCACATTTCTGCATAAAAATTGTAAATAAAATAATAAACCAGCAAATTAAAGACGTAAACACAAAACTAGATTTATTGCTTTTAATACAACTATTTATTTCTTTTTGCGCCCGGTGCGGTTTTGTTTCTTGTTCTTCTTGTTTTACTTGTAATAATTTGTTGTTCAATGAATGTCCTCCGTCATTTTGCCGGTGATAACCGCTACCGGGGTGCACGTGTATTAATACGGACGCGACGGGTTTACACCCCATTAATTTTGATTTTTTTTTTTTTTTTTTTTTTTTTTATCCGAAATTGTGTTGATCCTAGGCCAACGTGTGAGCAAGTAAAATTTTGATCCAGGTTCCAAAGATCGTGAGGTGTTGTAGCAAGGTAAAATTTGCAGGTGTCTATCCAAACAATGTGTAGAAATGTGGAGCAAGTGGAATTTAGGTTTGGCGTTCAGTGGGTAAATATAGTTGGCTGAAAGATAAACAGATTTTATTAATATGGTATCCTAATGGGAGCCACACAAAATCACAAACATTTAGAGAGTTCACAAAATTAAAATATCAATTAATACAAAACTAGAAGTAAAACAATGTAATTAACAAAAACATATTTATTTTAATTTAAACAAAAAAACAGAAAAAACCCTACTAATAACTTGACCAGGGTAAATAATTTTCCATCACAGTTATAAGTCTGTAACAGAAATAATTGTGCTTGTGTTCATATGATAAAATTGTTTTCATGTTTTGCTATGTAGTGGCTTCACTCATGGACAGTCTTTTTAACTGACATATGTGTTACAATAAAATTTTTAAATTTGGTGTTAAATATTTATTAAAATAATTGTGTAATTGTTTTGAAGTTTGTGAAAACAAGCAAAACATGGCTTTAAATTTTGTGCATGTATTAAAAACTATTTGACTTTCGAAGGGCTACCTTAAATGTGTCGTTATAAAACTTTAATAAGTTATCGTTTGACCTAATTTAGTTTTTAACAAAAGTTTATTATTACTTAATTAGTTTAAATTTGTTATTATCAATTAAAAATATGGTAAAGTTTTATGGTAGGGTAAGAATAGGCTGGTTTTGGGTTTTAAAATAACTAAATATTTGGTAATCTTTTTATATTAAAAATTAGAGGAATAAATTGTTAATTAAATTCTCATATATCAAGTGGTTTAGAATTTAAATATTTAAAGAAAACAACTTACCTTGGGTGACCCAGTGAGAACACCGTGATGGGAAGTCGATATTCACCCAAACATCTATAATGTTTCCAAAATTGTTTGTATTAGAAGTTAGTAAATAAAACATTTATTCTAATATATAAATAATGGAATACTTACTACAAATAACTAAAAGTTTTTTAAAAGTGTGCCCGTTTGATGTTTATTTTGCTCTGTTTGGACAGCACTGTAAAAGTTATCTAGATATCAATTTATAAATACAGATACAGTTTTTGTAAAGTTAGATGAAAATAGGCAATGTTACTAATAGGCAATATACCATATGTTGCCTTTTCTACCATTCTATCGACATTAACTATACTTGGAAGACACGATATATTAAAGGTTAACTAAACTTCATTTTAACCGACATTTATTCAAAGTGCACCTTTTTAGAGGAGGTTTCAGCACCAACATTTACATCATTTATAAATGCTTTTATATCAATACACAAGGGTGACATCATATATATGAGTTACCAATTCTTTACAAAAACAAATTATTTAACAATTAATAATTTTGTTAAACTCAGACTTGGGTATTTAGTGTTCATAAATTTTATTTCATTCGATTAGTAAAGTAATGTAGTGTACAAGTTTTAATTGAAATTAACCTAAATATGCTTACCTTCCGCTGAACGCCAAAGCCGTGGCATCGTTTCTAAAAATTAAAAAAAATAATATATTTACTAAATGAATAAAACATGTGTAACATTATAAAAACTGAAATAACTTTTAAGAAAACAATTCCGGTTAATAAAACGATAGCGCTAAATGATTTTAAAATGATACAGACTAATTAAACTGAAGTCCCAAAATCTCACTCTAAATCCAGCCATATATACAGCAGCTGATTTAAACGTTTCAGCTGGACGTTAAACAGCTGATATTAAATACTGAACGATATAACAGCTGAATAAATATAAATTGAATGAAAGAAATTAGGTTAAACAGCTGGCTATAACTTTATGTATGATAATAAAAGATGCCAATTTGCAAACAGCAGTAAGAATCTAAAAATGTCCTTTGACCCGGATTAAAAGGGTGACGAAAACCAGTGTGTATTTAATATACAGAAAACTGCATGAAGAATTGAAGAGAAGACGCATGAAAGCATCCCAAACGTGTTACCTTGTGTTACCAATGCAATTATGTCATGTTTAAATTAGTGATAAATAGTAACTGTGAAGGGAGCTAAGTATCGGCACAAACTTACTTCGCTAAACTGTAACTTACTAGAGAGGTAAAATGTAAATTTTCCATTTTCTATTGTGTTTTATCATGAAACAATATATTCACGATTTAAAAATTTTAAAATGGATATTAAATATAACAACTGTTCCTCATATGGTACAATAACTTTAATTCCAAAATGGAAGATTGGGAAAAATAAAATAGCATTTCTCTTACATAGAGACTGTGTGCTGTAGTACAATTCTTCTCTACATGTCTTTGTAAGTCTGAAGTTCCTAATGTTTGAGGTGTCTGGAATTGTGCAGGTAAGATGTTTGTGTGGTCTCATGTCTTCATCTCCAGATGACTCTCCTGGAAATAAAACGGTCATTAATTACGAGTTAAGCGAGTCTAGGACTTACTACTAAACTCATACATTACAAAGCTTTATACGTAACTCTCTAGAAAAACTCAAAGGAAATGTAACAATTTCCCTCTATATGTTTATTTTAATTATTTGAGCAACATAGTTCAACCTTATTATTTATAATTGGAAGTGAATTCTGATACGTCTATGATACGATACTTTAAATTGGCTTAATTACACACACACACACACACACATACACACACTCACACACACACACACACACACACACATATATATATATATATATATATATATATATATATATAAAGAGAGAGAGTGAGTGAGATTGAAGATAAAATTGATTTTTCGAATATGAAATAAATTTATAATAACAGATTGTAAATACAAACACAATAGAGTTTGTATATATACGTATATATATATATATATATATATATATATATATATATATATTTGTCCTGTCTAAGGTGTAAGCCAATAATCAATGTGTTATGAATGCTTTCTTGAATATGTCGTTTTTCTGAAGAATGAAGTTTGAGTATTAATTTTAATAATTTTTTTCATAAATTTTGTATAGTACATATTCGTATGAAAAAAAAACTTCCAAAATTTGTATTTGTAATTATTTTAAAACTAACAAGGCCAAAGCATACGGTTCAGTCTTACCTACACTTTCTTGGCTTTGCATTTCTTGCATCGCTTTTCTTACCGCACGTGCTCTCACTAGAAAAACAGAAAACATTTTAAAAACATAATAAAATTTCACACGCGTTTATGGTTATTAATGCTTACTATCTATGTAATTGTAGTAGCTGATATTACAATGATAAACGTAAACTGCTTTACGTACATCGCACATAGTTTTGTCAATCCTCGTTCATATAGGCTCACATTGGAATAACCACTCACATAAGTCTTACGTTTTTGTGCAAAAATAGAATGCGATAATTTCAGGCGAGGTAAATGCTCTAAATAAATCATAATAAGTAAATCTTCTAAATAATTAAATCAAATTTAAATAACTTGACCATTTATTGATAAACATATTTGAAAAGATTAGAGGTGATTGAATTTTTAAAACGAATTTGAAGAAAACAGCACAAACTGTGAGGAATTTTATCAGCATAAAATTTAAATAAAACTTAAAACATACAATTTATTTTAAATGACAAGGAACAGAAAAAAGAAAATAATTGACATCTGAATGATGTAGTCTAAATGTAGTAATAAAAGTATTACACGTAATTCATCTACACACAATAGACAAACACACACACACACACACACACACACACACACACACACACACAAATTCACACATACACACTCACAACACAAAAAATCTATTTTTAATTATATATCCAGTAAGCAAGTAGTAACCGCCTTAGAAATGATACGTACTAAATTCTTCATGGAGTAGCCTTAAACTTTCCACCACATCTGCAAGTGCCTGGTTGGTTTTAACTCGTTCTAGAACAAGTAAATAAATAACACATAAAAACAATGGTTTAGTTGAAGTACCATCTACAGCATATGTCAAGAATATGTATTAAAATATTTAGGGCTAAATATACTTTTTTTCGAGGCAGTTCTAGGAGAGAGAGAGAGAGAGAGAGAGAGAGAGAGAGAGAGGGCAGACAGACAGAGAGAAAATAGAAGATGAAAATATAGATAAAATAAATTTAGACTAAATGATTTCATATGAAACATGCTCTGGGTAAATTGTGTGCTATTGATGGTGCACCTTTTTATTATTCTATTTTTTAATAATTCATTCTTTGAATTTTCAATTATTTTGAAAAAATAATTAATTCTGTTAAGTCAGTATTCGTATGAAGAAAAAAAATTTCAAATTTTGTATTTCAAAATTATCATACTCTTGAAACACAATATAAACAATAGTCATATCTTCGTGTGACACATAAATTCACATCTAAAAAAGTTTTTAAAAGTCCCTCTAATCATAGTAATACTACAATAAATTAGTGTTTTCCTACAGTAAAATATTATGTTATTTTACTGTAATTACTTTAAGCACAAGTATTCTGGTGTCCTGTTACCATGAAATCTCGTTACGAATTGTCAGGTCTGTCAAAAAATAATTGACTTGGGTAAATTTCAGCAAAGATTATAGAAAGGGTAAAATTTAAATGTATTTTAAATGACAAAAACTGAAATTTATTCGCACACACAAACAAATCCACACCCTCACACACACACACACAACAAAATACTTTACTGTTATTATATTCTAGATCAAGTAATTAGATAAGAATTTTAAAAACATAATCAAGGATTAGTAATTAAGTATTTACGAATAAATGGGTTACTATATTTTCAAAAAGACCTACCTCTGACCATATCAGTGTTGTGTAGTGGTTGTGTGTTTCCTGACTCTGTAACATTTAAAGGAATAAATTAGAAAATAATGTCCAAAGTTAAATAAACATTTACAGCAAATCTAATAAAGGAGAAGTATTTATATTTGTAAAAATAAATGGGCTTTCTTTATTTTAAAAAAGACTTTCCCACTTCGATCTCTGTTTCTGTTGTGCCATGTAATACCCGAATGCCATGTGATTTTACAACATTAAAATTAATAAATTAGAAAATAATGTCAAAAGTTGAAGAAAAATTTATAGCAATTCTTATGAAGGAGAAAATAAATGGCTATCATTATTTAAAAAGACTTACCCACTTCGCTGTCTACATCTGTTGTGTTGTCTGTGGAAGTGTCGTGTGATCCTATAACATTTAAATCAATAAATTAAAAAAGGATGTCCAAGGCTGAAGAATTATTTACAGTAAAAATAATCAAGAAGAAGTAATTGAATATTTAGGATGAAATATACTTTCTTTATTGTCAAAAAACTTACCCCAGTCGCTGTCCGTGTCTCTCGTGTCGTGTAAATAGGAGGGTGTAAATGGAGGTGTTGTGTAAATCGTGTCCCTCAAGTCCTCTCTTTCTGTTACATTTGAAACAATAAATTATAAAACTATACCAAAGTTAAAGTGTCATGAATTTTTCAAGTATTGAAGGACAAATGGAAATATTTTTTAAAAAACACTTACCGTCCTCCCTCTTCCTCTGCTTCTGCCTCCAAGCACAGCAGAAAACTGCAACAAAAAAACAAGTACAATATTTTCTTTACAATTGGTCAACCGACTCTAGCTTATTATTTTCAGAATAAATTTTATTTAGTCACTATTTTTTTTTAATATCTTTTTAGTAACCTTTAAAACTACCTCAAGTTTGATTGTGACACTTAAACTAAATTCATAGCCGTATTTTGTGTATAGTGTGTAACCAAAAGGTGTTATATTGTTGGTCTAGGAATAAAGACCCAGAATTTACAAAGCACATAGAAAACCGAAGCATCACAATCAATTCTTTTCGGCTCTACATTTGCCAATAAGTTGGGTGGAATTGGCGCATCGGCTTGTCGGCTGTATTAGTAAGAAGGTTCCCTGATAGAAGCAGCAAAGCCTTATTATTCAGAAATTTCTTTCCATTAGTGACAATTTTTTCTTTTTCAGTTCTATCAAGTGGAGTATCAGGCAAGCCCATCAATGTGCATAAGGTAACTGAAATTGAATTACTATCCCTGTACACCCCTGGCACCAGGCCTTGATAGATAAGACATCGTAAAACAACCTTCTTCTCTTCCAGGTACGTTCAATCGAGTAAAAAACAGACAGACGGTTAATAATTTCGCTACTACAAGTCACCATTACGCTACAACTCTGCGTCATGCAAGGATGCCTCTGCACTAAGTTTTATCACGTAGAACGTTAGGGAGATCGTCAAATATTTCTTAAGGGCCCTACTATAGAGCGTACCATCACATTGAATCCCTAGCGTAGCGCCTTGATGGTCTGCACCATGCTCTAAGCCTTCTACTTTATCTTCCACGCAAGTTCTACGTAGAAGAGTGTCAGACAGTTCATACGGGCACTAGTAAAGAGTTAGTACCTCTTAAACTTCTGGATTAAAGTGAGGATAATACGAACCAGGCACAACCCATTCTATTCTTTGAGGTACGTAATTTCTGGAAGAGTGCCTGAAAGCCCATCGAACATTTTATTCGGGAATCACCATAGGGTCTACTATGCCGGTAAACCCTTGCCACAAAACCTTTATAATCTGAACGTTACACACACCTTTCTTCTCTACCAGGTTAGGTATATGTCTGTTAAGTAGAGTCTCAGGGAAGCAAGTACAATCGAGTAGAGAGACAGCATCAACCTGAGCCAGTTGCCTACTGGACATGTAAGCTGTGGAGCACTCGAAGTCGTATTTACTTTAAGGGTGCTGAGATGTAAAGGGAAATGTGAGGGAGGAGACAGTTTCACATATGCTTCACTCACACATTTATCGCAGCCACTACAAAGCCTTAATGATCAGAATCCCTTTTGGCCGCTATGAGAAAGAGATCGCTACAGTAACTAGATATAGATCCCGTAGAACACTACAATGTACCTAAACGGGAATATGTGTAGTCGTCCTATTTCCATGTACGATGTTAGGATGTATAAGATATTCCCATTAATTACACACACGCACATAATCACACACACATACGCGCGCGCGCGCAAGTACGGATACTATCATACAAGCCCCATACATAAATGTATACCCCATACATTTAATTATAGGTAAGGAAAACAACTAATCAAAGTATAAAAGAAGTAGAGCATACCTATCCTTAGCAGACTCATTAGTCCCATTTTTTAAAAATATTTTTTAAATATTTTTTTCCCTTTATTTTCTAGGTTTTAAAATTATTTTATATTTAAAATGTTTTAAATATACTATTCAAGTTTCAATGACCTAGAAATTGTATGCGCAAAGTTTTACGTTTTCACACAATGTTTTATTTTTGTGCAGTGAAATTTTAAACGTTTCCAAGGATACTTAAATCATTGTTTATTGTAATCTGTAAAGTTTGGTCAAAGTAATAAAGATTAAAAATGAAAGAAATGTTACACGAAACAAAACATATGTGAAGTTATAAAATAAATAAATAAATTTATAAATTAAATTCAAACTAAAAATTATAAAAACTTTAAATTAATACATTCATAATTATAAAATTATAAATTACCAAAAGTAATACAAGAAAGCTTTTAAATATCATATATTTCCTAACACTCGTTAAAACATAACGAAAGGAGAATGTAATCATGTAATTTTTATAAAAATTAGGCCATAGGAAACCAGTACGAAAACGTATAAATGAACCATAGTAAAAGTGACTGATTAAAATACATGGATTCTGACAGAGGAATAGGAAATTCTGAAGTTGCTGGAGTAAGTGTGACTGTTGAAAACGAAAGATTTATGGCGAAGACGTTTTGAGCACATGGAACGGGATAGGAACAGTCAAAAATAACTAGCCTATATTTTATGTTTACACACTGAGGCAAAATACACTTTAGTTACTGCATATTACAAAGCGATTAAGTTAATGTATAAATGTAAAAAACATTTCTCTTCTGTAACAAATATGAAAATAGGCAATTTGAATATGATATGGGCATTGAAAATTCACCAGGAGTGAGGCTAAAGTATTTGGAGGTTAAGAAGGCCTACGTTATTGTCCGCTAATCCTCGATTAAATGTAATCGCAACACAAAACAATCATTACCCAATGATCTTTTCCGTTTCAAAACAGTTGCAGCCTTCAGATTCACAACAGTCTTTCTATTCCAGCGTATATTTCTTATTATATCACAAAGTCACTATGATATTGGCCTTTAAAATAATTACTTGTAAATCCCTATGTCGCGGTGATATTGTGACATAATATTGTGTGGATGCATTCAGAAATATACGCTGGAATAGAAAGGCTGTTATAAATCTGAAGGCTGCAACTGTTTTGAAAGGTAGAGAATCATTGGGTAATGATTGTTTTGTGTTGCGATTACATTTAATCCAGGATTAGCGGACAATAACGTAGGCCTATTCCACCTCCAAATACTTTAGCCTCACTCCAGGTAATAATTTTCAATGCCCATATCATAGTGACATAATATTGTGTTATGCATTCAGAAATATACGCTGGGATAGAAAATCAGTAGTAAATCTGAAGGCTGGAACTGTTTAGAAACGTAAAAGATCATTGCGTCATGATTGTTTTGTGTTGCGATTACATTTAATCGAGGATTAGCGGACAATAACGTAGGCCTATTCCACCTCCAAATACTTTAGCCTCACCCCAGGTAATAATTTTAAATGTCTATATCATAGTGACATTGTGATAATATTGTGTGAATCCATTCAGAATATATGCTGGAATAGAAAATCAGTTAGTAAATCTGAAGGCGGGAACTGTAAACAATAAATAATAAAATGTTAAAACCCCTCTTCTTCAGGGTCATCTAGTTTACATAAAACTATTATCATCCACAAAAAATGCATGAAAAACAATATTTATACAGAAATAATTACAACTGAGACTAATCAAAACAAAATATATACAATATTTTTATTTTCAGTGCAATTTAGACCAAGAAGTGAAAAATGGCTGTATGGTCCGTCAACACAAACACGCTGCCTTCAGATCCATGCTCCATAGATTTAAAGAAGTCCCAATGACCACAGAAAACATAAGCAAAGAACTAGACACAATTAAATATTTAGCATACACAAATAGATACAACATCACAATAATAGACAAACTATGGTACAAAATACAAAAAGCACTAAAACTAACACTACAGTCACGGAAAACAGATACATCACATTACCATTCATAAACAAAACACACTACACCACTCACAAAAACATACACACACACATACACACACCAACACAATCTATACACATTTCAACACTTACATCTTCGCTTAGGGAATTTTGACTGGTCAGAACCGTTGCGCGTTGGGAGTGCTGAAAAGTCCAGAGCGTGACAAACTCTGGTCTGGGACGCTGATGTGAGCTTGCTCTGCCGAAGACGTAAGCGCGGTTTCTGGTCTACCAGCCGCTTCGGTCCTTGGTCAGGGAGTGTCCGCGGTGCATGGGTGTCGGAGCCTGTGCACAGTATTACGAGTCCTCGACTGATGCCCATCCAGTCGAGCTAAGGAGAAAAGCTATAGGCCTCAGAGTTCTGAGGGTTGGAAATGATCTTAATGTGATCCAAGGGTGTACCCGTTCCTATAGTCTCGCCCGTAACGCTTGACACGATGGCTGGCAAAAAATATTTATGGATTCAAAAACCCCGTCAAATACGACTAGTTTAAAGAGAACACGCCAGGATTCTCCTGACGATCATATTCAAAAGGATTTGAGTAAAAAGTTGATGGTGGCAACGTCGCAGACATTGCCATCAGCAAAATATTTAGTTGTTTCTAGTGCCGAAGAAGGGAAAGATCTTTCAAAAGTTTCTCCTTTCCTAATTAACAAGGCTATTACTGCGTGTGCTGGAGGCCCAGTAGCCTCTATTAAGAAACTTCGAAACGGAACATTGTTAGTTGCGACTTCCACCGACAGACAAACCCGCTCTCTATCAAAAATGACCTCCTTCTTTGACCAGGTCATGGTATCTGTGGCTCCCCACAGATCCTTGAATTACTCAAAGGGGGTCATCACATGTAGGGATTTAATGCACCTTCCAATCGATGAAATAAAGTCCGAACTGTCTTCTCAGTTAGCTACGGACGTTATTCCTATAATGAAAATGGACAAAGAAGAAAAGGTAGCAACAGCGTCTTTTATCGTGACATTTGGAAAGCCGGAAATACCCGAATACTTGCATGCAGGTTACCAAAGGCTCTCAGTGAGACCATACGTGGCTAACCCTAAGCGCTGCTTCAAGTGCCAGCGATTTGGGCATATCAGCTCTACGTGTTCGAAGCAGAACGTATGCGGTATATGTAGCGTCGAAGGCCATGATGATAAGGATTGTGTTAATTCTCCGAAATGCGCCAACTGTGGTGGTGACCACCCAGCGCGATCCTACAACTGTCCCACGTTCAAGGAAGAGAAAGCTATCCTAGGCATCATGGCGAAAGACAAGCTGTCGTTTCCAGAGGCCAAAAAACTCTATCGTTCCACTCAGCCAAAGACAGACAGTAAGACTTATGCCGCTACTCTGACCGCTTCCAAATCGTCCTGTAACAACTGTGCCGAGCTGTCGAAAAAAATTGAAGTTCTAACTGAACAAGTTTCTCGCCTTTTGTCCATAGTCACGAATGGTCCTCCTACTTTGAACTTAGTACAACCTGCAGCGACGGATAGTGATTTACCTCTTGTACCAATCCCTTCCACTGGGGGGATTGGAGCACGAAATAAATCACTAAGTGAGCCTTGTGTTTCGGTGCAGAAGAAATTATCAACGGGTAGTAAACCATCTGTGCAGAAGACGTTGGAAAAATCCAAACCACGTAGACCGGAGTTACGACAGACCACATCGTCACAGTCGTTACCGAGTATTAAGAAAAATGCAAACAAAGGAGGGAATGTGAAAACTACCCCTCCTAAACCCAAAACTTCCTCAGATTCCATCCCTGAACGGGTGGATATGGAATCTGAGAAATGTAAGCCTGAGACGTCCCAAAACGTCCCAGGCAAGAAAGGAGAGAGCACCAATGGGTGTCAAATAAACCCTTTGCTAAGCTAATAAATGTCTTTGCTTAGGAAGTCAGTGATACAATGGAACGTCAACGGTGTTAGGAGTCACATAGAAGAACTTAAAGTACTCGTGCGAGATGTGTACCCAATGTTTGTATGTCTACAGGAGACACATCTCCACGAATCGCATAATTTCCATTTAAGGGAGTATTCAGTTTTTAGATCGGACTTCGTTACAGAAGATCGAGCTAGAGGTGGCGTAGCCATCCTAGCCCGTGACTGTATCGATGCTGTTTCTCTAAACTTAATAACTCCTTTACAAGCAGTAGCCGTTCAAACAGCTGTCCCGTATAAAATCACTGTGTGTTGTGTCTACTTGCCACCACAAGAAAACCTGCATCACAGTGATTTAGTAAATTTGATAAGCCAGTTACCAACTCCGTTCTTATTGGTAGGGGATTTTAATGCCCACCATTCGTCTTGGGGATCTCCGACTAGGAACTCTCGAGGTGATATTGTTGAAAGTGTAAGAACGGAACTAGACTTATGTCTGCTAAATGACGGTTCTCCTACTCATTTAGCAGCATCTACTGGTGGATGGACAGCTGTTGATCTATCGATTTGCAGCCCTCAATTAGCTACTAGATGCACATGGTCGGTACTCAATGACTTGTATGGAAGCGACCATGTGCCTATTAAGATCAGTTTATGTGACTCCCAAACCTGTTATGTTCGAAATTCCAGTTGGATTTTGCGAAAAGCCAACTGGGACTCCTACTCGAATTACCTTGTATCACTTGACATGGATTATCTGACACCCATTGATGAAAATATAGAAAATTTTACAAAAGCAATTTTAAATGCCGCTGAAAAGACCATTCCGAAAACCTCTGCGCATCCACGCCGACCGCCTGTGCCGTGGTGGAACGATGAATGCACAGAAATCCTCCGTTTACGACGAAGAGCTCTTAGGAGATTTAAACGACACCCAACGAATGGAAACCTTCAGGAATATAAAATACTCCGTGCGAAAGCACGGAGGATATTTAGGCTGAGTAGAAAGAACTCTTGGGAACAGTACATTAGCACAATTAGACGAACAACTCCGTCCTCCACAGTGTGGAGGAAACTAAGATCAGTTTGTGGTACTTCCATTCCGTTGCCAGCCATTGCGCTGAAGCAACCAGATGGGAGATTAATCACAAACAGTGATGACATTGCTAATGTACTTGGAACATATTTTTCTAACTTTTCTGCTACTACAGCCTATAATAGATTATTCCAGATTTATAAACTGAAGGAAGAAGCAATACCGTTTACTGTTGGGTCGTCTGAGGACTCTCCTTTAAACACTCCTTTCTCTATAGGGGAATTGGAGTCAGCTCTTGCGTCAACGAAGGATTCTGCACCAGGTCCTGATTCCATTGTGTACTCCATGCTAAAACATCTACCATCATCGGCGAAACTTGTCCTCCTTCGAGTATACAATCGTTTATTCGAGGAGCGCTCTTTCCCCGATGCATGGTTAGAATCGACTGTAATTCCTCTTTTGAAGCCAGGTAAGGACAAAACCAACCCCAGTAGTTACAGGCCTATATCACTTACAAGCGTCTTGTGCAAACTACTGGAGAAGATGGTCAACCGCCGTCTTGTCTGGTACCTAGAAACCAACAACCTTCTTAGCAACGAACAATGTGGTTTCAGACTAGGACGCTCATCAGTTGACCAATTGGTTTTGTTAGAATCCGCTATTCAAGATGCCTTTCTCTTGCGTCAAACGCTCGTTGCGGTTTTCTTTGACCTTGAAAAGGCATATGATATGGCATGGAAAAGAGGAATTCTGAACACTCTGAAATCATGGAGTATACAAGGGAATATCCTAGCATTCATCGCTAACTTTCTTTCTAACAGATCTTTCCGCGTTCGACTTGGAGGCACGTATTCAAACAGCTATACACAAGAGAATGGTGTACCGCAGGGCAGCGTGCTGAGCGTCACGCTGTTTGCCGTTGCAATAAATAGTATCACCAGTAATATACGATCTCCGGTACACTGTTCCCTTTTTGTGGATGACTTTTGTATATATGTGCCTGCTCGTAGTATGGCAACTGCGGAAAGATCTTTGCAGTTAGCAATATACAGATTGGAGGAATGGTCAAAATCTACAGGTTTCAAATTCTCTGCTTCGAAGACCCAATGTGTAGCATTTAGTCGTCGTAGGCAACACCAGGAGCCGATCCTTTTTCTTGACGGGGTTCAGCTTCAAACCACGGATAGTGTTCGATTTCTAGGTCTTTTATTTGATAAAAGACTCTCATGGATCCCACATGTTCGTGATTTGAAGGTGAGATGCAATAAGAAATTGGATATGTTAAGAGTCCTTAGTGGTACGAATTGGGGAGCAGACAGAACTAGTATGCTTCGATTTTATCGCGCGGTCATTAGATCGCGCATTGATTATGGCTGTCAAGCCTATTCATCCGCACGACTTACAGTTCTGAAAACTCTCGATGCTGTCCACCACTCTGGACTTAGACTGGCTACTGGTGCATTTAGAACTAGCCCAATCCCTAGTCTTCTTGTCGAGGCTGGGGAACCCGCTCTTTCAAGACGACATCAGATGCTACAAATATCTTACGTTTCTGTTCTTCGAAGCAAACCCAACCACCCGGCATTTGAAAGAGTCTTTTATAATAAGCTAAATCAAGTGTATAATACACGTCAACGTTCGACCGCTCCATTTGGCATACGAACGTTAAGAATATTGGATGAACTTGAGTTGCAACTTCCAACTATGTTTGAACGACAAATGTGCTATCTACCTCCATGGATAATAAAAACGCCGCACTTCGATTTCTCATTGTCCAGTTATATAAAACACGATACTCCTGTTGTGGTCTACCACCAGGAATTTTTATCCATTTATAAATCTCACCAACACAGTGAAATTATTTTCACTGATGGATCTAAACTGGACAATGGCGTTGGGTGTGCGTTTTATGTATCTGGATGTACCTACACGTACGGATTGCCCTCAGCTTGCAGTGTTTTTACGGCAGAACTATTTGCTATTTTTAAAGCTTTGGACGTCATTCAATCTCGATCCTCGCATTATCTTTTGTGTTCGGATTCCAAAAGTGCTCTTCAGGCTCTTCAGGATGTTTTCTCTAACAACCCTTTAGTTGGGGACATTTTGTGTGCTGTACACAGGCTTCAATTGAGGGGTGTGGGGGTAACTTTCTGTTGGGTTCCTGGACATTGCGGAATACTTGGAAACACAAAAGCGGATGAAGCGGCGAAGAAAGCTACAAGTTTGGTGCCTATTACTCAACTGGTTATGGCATCTGATTATGTGTGTTTCGCGAAACATTTATTGCTCGCTGCTTGGAATGACGAGTGGCATACCGTGATTCAGAATAAGCTGAGGGAAATTAAAGATACCGTCCGTCCATGGAGGTCTTCAATTCGTTCAAAACGTAGGGAGGAAGTGGTGGTTACACGCCTTCGCGTTGGCCACTCTTTTGCAACTCATGGATATTTGATGCGTCGTGAAGATCCACCAATATGCCAATACTGCGGGGGTATCTTCACAATAAAACATATTTTGGTAGATTGTGTTAGTGTAGGTAATGTTCGTGCCCTTTTTAATTTAAAAGGGAGTTTAAAGGTGGTGCTAAGGGACGATGCCTCGACCATTGACCGAGTCATCGCTTTCTTGCACCACTTGAAAATATTTTTTAAAATTTAATACATAAATATATATATATATTTTTTTAAATTTATTTATACATATAATTCTCTGTGTTTCTTTTATTTATTTTAATTAAATTTATTTTCTGTTCTTGTTATTGTTATTGAGATTTATTTATTGGTAAATTGTTACCTATTATTGTTTTACATATTATTTATTTACTGTTATTTTGTTCTTTGTTGTTATTTTGTTATTTAGTTTTTAAGGATTTTTTAATTGTTATATTGTTGTTTTTTGTTTTTTATTGTTGGTGTTTTATTTTGTTGTATTTATTTATTTGTTTATTTATTAATTTATTTGATTTTATTTAAAATATTGAGTGCTGTGTTAGATTTTGTTTGGCGATGATAACCACAATTGGTTTTTCGCCAAAAAAAAAAAAAAAAAAAAAAAAAAAAAAAAAAAAAAAAAAAACATAAACAAAACAACAAACAAAATAGCCCACAAATTTAAAAAAATAGGATACAAAATAGCATACAAAACTAATAACAAGTTACAATACAAAATACAACACCAACAACAAAAATAAACTAAAAGCACCAGGCGTATACAAACTGAACTGCGACGAATGTAACAAATTCTACATTGGACAAACAGGTCGCTGCTTTAAACAAAGAGCCGAAGAACACAAACAGAACACCAACTCAACATTTTACAATGACATAAAAGAAATAGGACACAAATGCACAGACATTTACCATGACCTAGAAATCCTACACATCAACAAAAAAGGACCACATCTCAACACACTAGAACAATATGAAATTAACAGAAACACAAAAACACATGGTACAAACATATTAAAGGAACAAACGCAATACAAATCACACATACTCTTTGATACTATCGAAAACCTACCTTTAAAACCGTCACCGCTTGACCCGACATCTCGAAGCAGAAGACACTGATGAAGATCGGCACATAGCGATCGAAAACGTTCTGTCTCAGTAAGTTTTAACAAATTTACAAAATTTAAAGTTCTGATAGTCATAAAATATTGTTTAATTGATAATTATGTAAATGTCATATGCGATCTAAATTTGTGGGGGAAAAGGAAAATGTTGAAAATATTTTCAAAGCAAAAGGTATAGCCTACCTATAAAAAGGGTATATGAAGATAATAATAAAACAACAGAACAGGGGAAGGAAGATGGTTGGAACGGATGAGCTAGCCAAAAAAGAAATATTCGACAAATGATTGGAAGGGGCAACGAAAATAAAAGCTAAAGGAAAAGGTCTCAAACAGGAAATCATTGGGGCAGATCAAATAACTTGAAAAATATTGGGCTGGTAGTTAAACCAAAAGAGATATAGGAGTTAATGCTAAGCAAGTTATATACGATTTGAGGGGAACTGTTTTAATATGGAGTATCAAACAAACGCAAGAAAATTGCAAGTTGAAGTTAAGAGGTTTTATAAAATATTAAAACTATTAAAGGAACGTTATATAATATATGTTAAAAGAATACGCATCATATAAAATGTAGGGTAGAAAAGTTTGAAATAAATATTGGTACACAAAATGACATTTTAAAATAAAATAATTATGGGTAGGGATTAAAAAACCAGGATGCATGGTAACAAAGAAACCATATGGTTATAAAACGTCAACATTAAAAATCTACAAAGATAAAAGTCAAAATCTCACAAAAAAATTAGTTTTTAATAAACACACATTCAACAAAAAAATTATTTTTCTTAATCATTTTTTTTTTTGAGTGCATTTATTAAAAACTAATTTTTTGTGAGATTTTGAGTTCACTATTTTTACTTTTACCTTTGTGAATAGTTCTCACTAGCTAAGCTCTAATTAAATAAAAATTAAAAATCTAAGTTTATTTACCATACTGTACAAAATATTGGAAATTTAAAGTTTATACCTTTTTTGGTGTAAAAAGTAGATAGTATATTAATTAAGCCTTTTTGAAACGGGAGAAATAGGTTAAACACGTTCGCTACCTCAATATTAACAAAATAACTATTTGTATAGACCAGCCGACTCACATATATGCCGTACGGAACCGTATGGTCGGTCTGTCGTTCTGGACCGACGTCCCACATATGCGACGCTTGGGGCAGTTGAAATGGACTGATGGCTCATATTTGGGACACTTTGCTCATTACTATTATTCCTCTAACAAATCAGTGGTTTATTTCAACGGCTTGATATAGTCGTATCTGTCTGTAGATATGCCTGATGTTAGTGTGCGACATTTAGTCTTTCAGTTATCAAGGTCAAAGACATAAAAATAACACACTTGTTTATCCTTCCATGTACTGAGGATATTCGTGTTTTGAATGATCACGTTTTACTAGGTTTACTCTAAATGCAATTTATCACAAAAGATGTAAACATGTCAAAAGTGATGGGTGCGTTTGTAAATATTTTGTACTCGGTTTAGAAATCAAATGTAAACATTTTTGTCTCTGTTACAATAATATTTATACTGTCTATATTTTTTCGATATACAGTAAACTCCCGATTATCCGTAGGCGGATTAACCGGAGTAGAAAGAAGTTCAGTTTGGGACAAAACAGAACAGCGTCGCCCAGTGTAAGAAATTGTGGGGTTTGTGTGTGGGGGTGGGTATGGTGTAGATGCGGGGTACGTTTAGGGGTATGGGGGGGTTAAGGGTTGTGGGGGTTAAGATAAGGGTTGTGGGAGTGTTTTGTGAATAGATCCGTGATAACGCGACGTTTAACCAACCAACTTACACCAGGACCAATCCGTCAACATTTACACCGAGTTCAAATAACCAACAGTCTGGACGTGGGGAATCGTCTTGTCACAATGCAGGCGCTTACTTATGTTGAGGGCTGCATACGTGCAAAGGGCTTCCCAAACTTGATATACAGTCGTTGTAAATACTATACCCTCAACAAATGGGTTAATCATCGGGTACTGGGCATAGATCTAAGGCAAAGCAAGTAAGGCCCAAGGCATATACTCGCTGTAAATATTATAACACTCAACAAACAGGTTAATCATCAGGTATTAGTGTCTGATGCACAACTTGGCTAATGGTAAACACACAGTATCCGATGCATAGCTTGACTATAATTTAACACATAGTATCCGATGAGTAGCTTGGCTAACCATTAACACATAGTATCCAATGCATAGTTTGAATAGGGTAACGCACAGTATCCGATGCATAGCTTGACTATGGGTTGACACATAGTATCCGATGAGAAGCTTGAATACAAGTTAACACATAGTATCCGATGCAAAGCTTAACTTTGGGTTAACACATAGTATCCGATGCATAACTTGACTATGGGTTGACACATAGTATCCGATGAGAAGCTTGAATACAAGTTAACACATAGTATCCGATGCAATGCTCAACTTTGGGTTAACACATAGTATCCGATGCATAGCGTGACTATGGGTTAACACATAGTATCCGATAAGTAGCTTGATTACAAACTAACACATAATATCCAATGCATAGCTTTGCTAATGGTTAACACATAGTATCCAACGCATAGCTTGACTAGGCGTAACACACATTATCCGATGAGAAGCTTGAACACAAGTTAACACATAATATCCAGTGCATAGCTTGGCTAATGTTCAACATATAGTATCCGACGTATAGCATGACTATGGGTTAACACATAGTATCTGATGAGTAGCGAGATATAAGGTAACACATAGTATCCGATGCATAGCTTGAATAATGGTTAACACACAGTATCCGATGCATAGCTTGACAGTGGGTTAACACATAGTATCCGACGAATAGCTTAACTTCAAGTTAACACAAAATATCCAATGCATAGCTTGCCAATAAATACCTCATCACAATAGCTAATGTGAGGTAGCTTACGTATAGACATCTACCAATGCATGACCTAAGCCATTAGCTACGTAAAGCCGACTACCAATGCATACCTTATAACAATAGCTCCGTAAAGACAGCTACCAATGCAAACCCTATCACAATATCTACATAAAGAGATCTACCTAGTATACAGTTACGTAAAGACATATATCAATGCATGACCTAAAATAATAGTTACCTATTTGTTAATGGTTAGCCAAGCTACTCATCGGATACTATGTGTTAAACTATAGTCAAGCTATGCATCGGATACTGTGTGTTTACCATTAGCCAAGCTTTGCATCAGATACTAGTACCTGATGATTAACCTGTTTGTTGAGTGTTATAATATTTCCAGTGACTATATGCCTTAGGCCTTACTTGCTTTGCCTTAGATCTATGCCTAGTACCCGATGATTAACCTGTTTGTTGTGTGTTATAATATTTACAGCGACTATATGCCTTAGGCCTTACATGCTTTGCCTTAGATCTATGCCTAGTACCCGATGATTAACCTGTTTGTTGTGTGTTATAATATTTAAAGCGACTATATGCCTTAGGCCTTACATGCTTTGCCTTAGATCTATGCCTAGTACCCGATGATTAACCTGTTTGTTGTGTGTTATAATATTTCCAGTGACTATATGCCTTAGGCCTTACATGCTTTGCCTTAGATCTATGCCTAGTACCCGATGATTAACCTGTTTGTTGTGTGTTATAATATTTACAGCGACTATATGCCTTAGGCCTTACATGCTTTGCCTTAGATCTATACCTAGTACCTGATGATTAACCTGTTTGTTGAGTGTTATAATATTTACAGCGACTATATGCCTTGGGCCTTACTTGCTTTGCCATAGATCTATGCCTAGTACCCGATGATTAATCTATTTGTGTGTGTTATAATATTTAAAGCGACTATATGCCTTACATGCTTTACCTTAGATCTATACCCAGTACCCGATGATTAACCTATTTGTTGAGTGTTAATTTACAGCGACTGTATGCCTTAGGCCTTACTTGCTTTGCCTTAGATCTATGCCTAGTACCCGATGATTAACCTATTTGTTGAGTGGTATAGTAACAGAGGCATCCGAAATATTGACAATTATTCTTGAACATTGAAAGGTTGATGGCATTCAAGTTAGGTTTTTAGTTTGTCAGGCCAAATTAGGTGTTATAACTCAAATGTGAATTTCAGTATTTTGCGGTTGACTGCACAAAGTCGTTCTTGGAATTCAAGAACTACCCTAACTTATTAGTCGAAGTGCGCAAGTAGAGGGTAGGGTCGAACTGCGCAACTTACAAATCGTATCGTGTGGAAAAAATGTAAAGTAAAAGTGAAAATGTAAAGTAAAAGTTATAAGTTACAATGAACATTAGAACATCAAAATAAACATAAAACACATGAAAAGAAAAATTGGCAATGAAAATTCAATTATTTTAAATGTTTGTAGTAAGTAGGTTTAAATGTTTTTCGCGTAATAACGAATAGAGGTGGCTATAATTGCAGGAAATTTCTTGCAACAAAGTAATTCTCAACGAAAGTATAACATACAATTTATGACCAAATTCCATCTCGTCCTAATAAATAGCCTAAACTGTCTTTTAATAGTAAACCTGTTAATAGTGTGTGAAGTATAAATCCTTGCAGACCTTACCATTTATAAGCTTATCTAATACTCTCTTCCTCAGGGTCGACGAAAAGAAGACTAGTAGGCCGACTAACCGTGTATAATTAACCTAGGGTCTACTGCGCAGCTCAAGGTCTGGGGGCCAAAAATAATCCGCTGACTAATTTCTTGACCACTTAATTTCTTGACTACTCCGTCAGGCTTAACGTCTAAGGAACGCTAAAAGAACGGGCTTGAAGGCCAGAATCCAATGCTTTCTTACTTGTTTCTTTAAATCATTGTTCTCGGTGGTAACTAATATTTTTATAAAAACATTGTTCTGAAGCTACTATTTATGTTAAGGATACATCAAAACTTCATTTGAAGGATTATATTTACGTAAATAGAATATTAGCATGGGTTACTATTCTTTAGTGGCGTTTTATGTATTACTAAACATAGTCATTCCTAATCTATATAAGAAACCACAGTCAAATCGCAAAAACACTTATAATTAGCAATGTGTCTGTGAAATTGCAATGTCGCCACTATAAGCATATAAATATCCCTGTTCACTAACTTTTACTTCTCTACATTGTGCAACCAAGTCAGATGTTCGTTGCACGTTGTTGTTAATTAAAACTTGTTCCCCAGTTAACATTTGCAATTAAAAGTTAAAATTCCGATAAAGCCATTATTTTAATTAAAGTGGGGCCTTACAGAGAGAGGGACAATATGATATTCAGATTGCCGTGCTTTCGTTACAGAACTTACTTTATAATTGAATGCTGTTTGTTTTAATTAGTTATTTCCTTCCAACACGGGAATCGTGTAACACCTCCATTGTAACTGTTTTATAAACAAGCAAATCTGTTTCAGTGGAAGACGCGATGTAAAGAACTTCTCCGTTTCTAAGGAAAACGACGCTAAGCGTCTATTAAGACATTGTATCTGTGTCTCAAATTTGTAAGTTTACTAAGTATGTAAAGGGAAATATTCTCAAAACATGTTTCAATGAAAACAAATGTCATTATAATTATTTCTAATAACGTAAATATCTACAAACTATTTGATTATATTTCACACTCTTAAGCATGTTTTAACTAATAACATGCTCTAACCACAAATAGAGCTAAGTTCCGAGTCCCTATTTTTAGAGTTTCTTTTCTAAATTCAAGCCTATCTCTATTTGGGCCTATTTTATCAATTTGAAAGAAAAAGATTAGTTGGGCTTCATAGAAATGTTTATATCAATACGATATGAAAAGGAAATGAGCCTTTCTTCCACGAAATATTCATGTTACGGCATGAAAAGGAAATGAGTCGGACTTCCATGAAATATTAAAATGATTACGGTATTGAAAGGAAATGAGTCGGGGTTCCAAGAAATGTTCATATCAGTAGAGTATGCAAGAAAAATGAGTCAGGCTTCAAAGAAATGTTCAGATCAGTGCTGGTATGCAAAAGAAATGAGCCGGGCTTCCAAGAAATGTTCATACCAATACAGTATGCAAGGGAAATGAGCTGGGCTTCCAATACATGTTCATATGAATACGGTATGCAAAAAAAAAATAGTCGGGCTTCCAAGAAATGCTCTTATCAATACGGTATGCAACGAAAATGAGTCGGACTTCCAAGAAATATTCATATCCATTCGGTATGCGAAGAAAATAAATTAATCTTCCAAGAAATGTTCGGATCAACACTGTATACAAAGGAAATGAGCCTGGCTTCCAAGTAATTTAATAGTATACACAAACGTCCAACCTTGATTTAAGTATAGGAATTATTGAAAGGATAACAATAATTTTGGACAAAAGTAATGATTTATTTCAAATTACAAACATGAACTTCAGTTCACAATTACAATATAACTTCAGCAATAGCCATTTCTGTTTGTATAACTGGAGAAATTGGAACTACATTTTCTTTGTGTTTTGCTTTAACTTATATGAAGCGGTGGGGGGGGTAGTTGCAGTCAGAGACGGGGGGGGGGGAGAGTTGAGTGTCGAGCCTTCCAGAGTGAGAGCGTGGGACAACAGAGCGAGAAGAGCGGTGACAAACGGACCATAAAAGCTTCCAATCGTCTTTGTTGTTGGGCCATAAATAATAATAATATTTTGCTATCGTTTAATTCATTCATAGGAACCAATGCTTGAATAAGACGTAGTTGGTAACTAATTATATTTCCTATAAATTACACAGCGAACGTATTTTAACAGTTAAAAAAACAAGAATCAGAATCGACACTCTAAACATTGGAGAATCGAGTATTGACGATTCTCGATACCATTAGAACCGACGATTCCCGGAATCGAGAATCGAAATCGGCCAAACATTAGTTATTATTTAGAATTAGACATTTGAAGCGAATAGTTTTGTGTACGTTTATTTTGATCACCGTTGATGTATTTCAAAATAAAACAAAATCACTTGACGTAAGATTGGAAATCACAGAGGTAAAAAGAAAATATTTTATTCGACTCATTTTAACGAAAGATTTCTGGAATAAGTTATTTTGTAATTAAAGGCTATATATGCAATTCGCCAGATTTCCTTGACAATAGAGTTCTGTGGGGGGGGGGCAAGTATTCCATAACACCTAAAGCACTACGATTTATTCTGTACTTAAATGTGATTGATGCAGGTTTCTGTGTTTTGCTAAACTGTTAAGAAAACGTCTAAAACCACGAAACATATTTTTTCAAAGAAGCAGAGGCCTGTTTGTACCAAATATTTCTAAAAAGTTGTATAAAAAAGAATTAAATAGTCTAGAATAAGAAAACAACTATAGTATTAAAACAAGTAATAGAAACAATTTTTTTCAAATTTAATTCCTACCGAAGCAACGAGGAAAACTTTTATTTTATTTACTTTTTATTTTATAATTACAATTAATATAAATACGTATATACACATGACAGAATCACAAAATAAAAATAGGAATTGGATATCCTTGCAATTTTCCATTTCCGCCTCTGTACATGGTGTTGGACGGTGCTATCCAACGGTGCTGGACTATTATTTTTGTTTGTTTTTATTTATTAGGTTCCTTTTTGATTTCGTTTGTTTATTAAGAAGCTGATGGTGGTCTATAATTTCTCATTCCATCCATCTCTTATAATGCTTCATTATTGCCAGGAACCTCTCTCTTATGATTTAATATACATTTTTAAGTAGTAGGTTTCTAGCTATGGGATAGTTGGCTCAGTGCCGAAGTGCTGCATTTCAAACATGTAGTTATTCAGTTCGAATCCGACCGAGTTACCAACTTTTTTAAACCTAAATGATAAAATAATATAATATTTGGAAAAACTGTATTAACATTAATTGTGATCCACTATAAGTTAAAAGAAATATATTTGAACTTGATTGGATGAATAAAATGTATTTTACGAACGATTGAATATTTGAACAAGTTATATATAAAGAGAGTGTGAACTAATGGAAAGAATTTAATAATGTATAAATAGCTCGCATGAAGAGAATTAAGACAGTATAAATTTACATCACTAATATTTTGCTTTATACTTACGTTCTGTTATCGTACAATTTAAAAAAATTTCTATAGCGATAAAACGATTCTTTTAGGTTGTATTTAAAATAACGTACGGAGAGATGTGTTCTCCATTTTATATAAAGCCCCGCGGGATCATAGAAGCCTGTTGTTGCAAACTTAGGTAATGGAAAAATAACATTATACACAACATTTCCAATAACCGCACAAATTACCTTATTTGCATTCAGGCCAGTGGTTCATATCTAATATTGCCTTTATTCACGTTCGCTATCGCAAAGAAGTTCGCGTTTTTATAAGAATACTTTAAATTTAAGTTTATTCTTTAATATAAATAGAAGACGTACACAAAACTCACAAGTTAATCATTTATTAACTCAGACGCGTTTCAATTACAATATCATCATCATTATCTGTGTTAGAGTTTGTAGTAGCAACACTCACTGATAATGATGAATTTGTCATTGAAACTCATCTGAGTTAATAAATGATTAGTTTGTGGCTTTATTTTTATTACCATAACCTCACAAACTAAGGTCAAAGAAATAGTTGTATTATTCTTTAGGTTAAAAGTATTGAAGATATAACCACTGAACAACTGGAAATTGTCTTCAAATTGTGCACTAAGTTGTAAAAGATTTTTTATAAAAAAAGTTTTAGACACCTATTTGTTATTATATTGTAACGAAGGGCTGCGATTGTGTTGTTTTTGTTTTTAAAACATACTGGGTTAAACCCAACTGAGTTGTTTAATGCGGTTGATGGAGGATGTAACTGAGAAGGAAGAGGATAATGAAGGATTCAAGCTATAAAAGGAATGAAAGAGAAATCAAGGTAAAAAGAGAGACATATAAATGGAATTGATAAAGCGAATAAAATATGTGTTATCCAGTTTTGTAGAATAACTGTTGTTGACAAGTGCGATGAAAAATAATTGTACCCTGAGATGTAGAAAGTCTGCAGGGACAAGGAAAATAATTATTATGTAAATTATTAAATATAATAATAATAATTATTATGTGTTTTTTAATTATAGAATAATGTAAATCGCTAAATCTCATTGATACACCGATCTGAATCTGTGGAGGCACCTGAAACAAGTCGTTTGCTAGACAATACATACAGAGTAATGTTGAAGAATTGATTCTAAATTTGAACTACATACAGAGGAATGAGACATGTACACTTTACGCAAGAAGACACTTTCAGTACCACCTGACAGTTGCCAACATGGCGCAAGACCGCTGCCTTCTCGCTCCAGTGCTCCGTACGGTCAGTCTCGTGTTTAGAATGCTATTTGCCTTTATAAAAGTATTATATTTCAAGTATTTATAACAGTCCCATTGGGCTACAAACTATCTTGTTTTGAATTACGCCTATAAAGAAAACATTTCTTGTAAATTAATAAATTACAAGCTCGTGGTTGCACGGGAATTAATTACATATTAAATTATAAGTTCCATAAATGGGTAAAGACGTCTGATGATTCGGAGTGGGCAAGTGAAACCCTTCTCTTTATTTCCTATACAGAGGTACTGCAAAGGGACCACGTCCAGGTCTTCCTATTCCTGCCTAAGAATCTTTATGAAACTTAAAGGAAACTTAATGAAAACATAAAACACGAATTTACATTTTATTTAAAAAATAAACTTCTAACTTGCAAAAATAACATCCAAGCAAAATTTAAATGTTCATTATCACCAACTAAAGTTCTACAAAGAATTCTTGAGTATATCAGTTCAAAGAGTTCATGGAGATCTCATTACTAAAGCCCTCCTACTCTTGAGGGCATTCACTCAGTATCCAAAACATAGCCAGTGCATTTATTTGTTAAAATTCATAATATACTTCTCCTTATTTTTGTTAGGAATGTTTCTATATATTTGAGTACAGTTTTCTGCCTTTCCTAACTTTACAATATTCTCCTCTGTTGTCGCGTTTCGGAGTTACTTCATTTTCAAAACTTAAATCCTACTGTTCGTTTTATATAAGGTCTCTTAAGTAAAAAAAAAAATATTTGAATTATGCTACACATTTGTTTACACCGCAAGAAATTAAAAATACAATGCAAATATTACATTATATTAATAAAAGAAGACGTTTAAATATTTTAACGAATTTACAAATTTATAAATCAAAGTAAAAAAAAACAATGGAAATGTGATAAACGAACAAATAAATACACAGTCAAACGTTATATTTAAAAGATGAAAATTATTAAGTAGTCGGACGCAAGAAGCAAAAGTAGGCGTGCAAAAATAGAAAGCGAGGTCTGGAAATAGTTGGGTCGATGCAAATGGTATATAAAGACTAACTCAAAGTTTGGGCGAACAGTACGATTCAAGTTTTGAAAATGGAATTACTACAAAAAGAGATAAGAATATTGTAACGTTAGGAAAATCAGAAAACTTTACTCAAATATGTACATTTATGTGTTGATTGTCATTGGCGTTTCGTAGAGAAGAAGCCAGCGTTAAACTAAATTACATATACAAGTCTGGTTATTATATATATTGTAAAAGCAATGTAAGTGCAAATAGTTTTTTGTGAAAAATATCTTGAAAATATAGCAATAGAGTTTTGTTAACAGAATGAGTTTGAAATTAGTAGAACTACAATTATCCGAACGCCGCGCGCCGACCATCCGAATCGCTTTCAAATTTTCATAAATAAATAAAGAAGAAAACATACTGTAATTTCCATAATAATACCTTTGTCTACAAGAGCAATTAGTCTTTCCTCTGTGAAGCTATTTAGGCGACTCGCAAACATTATTTGGACGCGGAGTCACCATCCCTGTGCAGTTCTGTATCCTTGTCGTACTCGTCCTTGTATCCCATTCAACATGGCTTCTAGAAGAATACGAGTTGCATTGTTGGCGGCTAAACTAATTATAGAACAATCAGATAAAGGAGTAACGAGTAAACAGTTGGGTGAGATGTACGGCGTTGGACAATCAACGATTTCGTAGTTAAGCAAACTTACACTTTAACACTTCGTGCCAGTCTTTGGAAATGAATCGAAGTTCTTTAATAAAATCAATGAAGGCTGAAACAAAGAATTATAAGATGCTGTTTACATGTAGCTTTTGTAACAACCCTGCGAGAAACCCAATTTTGGTCCGATCTTTTGTTGATTCTTTGAATGGTTTTGAAATTTTTTGTTGTTATTGTGAGGTTAGAAAAGTCAATAGAAAATAAGTTAATTATTAAAATCAGCAACTACCGCTCCATTCGGTGAAATATTTTTTTAATCCTGGTCAATTTGACCATGTTGAATACGAATACAAAATTATTTTTAACAGCAAACATTAATAACATCAAATAAACTAACCTAACCCAACCTAACCTATGTGCTTACCTTGGAGGTATTTTGGTGGGTACTGTAATGATTTATTGTGGAGAATTGTCTGTTGAGCCCGGATAGTTGACTTGACTGTACTACAAGTGACAAGCAGGTCTGATCAACCTGCAGATAATATTATCAGTTGGAATGTCAATAATGCTGCATCACCAACTGGCCAAACAAAGGTGAAGTTCAATTGTCCTGTGCTTGGCAGACATATGATTATGTAGGACATTTAATGAAATTAATTCATGAAGGCTCCACAACAACACCAGCCATTTTTCCTGTCAGAGCTCCCTCTTAGCTCAAACCTGGACATTAGCTAAGGTGAGGTATTTCTGTTTTTATGTTAAATAGTTTATAAGTTTTGTTTTGATAGTTATTTTGTACAGATAAATTGGGGCATAATTATTTGCTGATCAATAAATGAAATTTTAAGCAACAATTATTTTTCAAATATATTTGTGGTTTTTCTATCTATTTAAAGTCTATGTGAAAAATTAAACTTTGAAAATAGTATATTTATCTATTTATATAAAGCAGTATATGTACTTAACAGGATTTAAAATATATTTAACTGTTGCATTAACTTTAAGATAATTTGTCAATGTCAAGCTGGGACAAAGTAGACATAACTACATTGTATTAGGAATATTATTAGAAATGTTGAAGCATATTATGTGCCAAAAGGTTCATAGAGGTGTAAGAGGATAACTGTAACTTACTTTGCACAACTTTATATTTCATATAGTCCATTTAATATTTAATTAAAGAGACTGAATCAATTCTCTCTCATGCTTATGACTTTACCGCCTGTTAGGGGCCTTAATAAACTGTATAATGTATCTAGTCCCTATATTTTATTCTTATTGAAATGTTTAGGGATTTCTCTGGGAGCTGTTGGTCTGACTGTAGGTCTATCCATCTATCTGTCTGCCTGAGACCCACTTGTTACCAGGTTACTATATCGGCGGCCTACTCCTGCCTATGCTGTTGGAGTCACGGTTGGGTTAGAACTACTGTGGCCCAGACCTACCTACCTCCCGGGTCTGCGGGGAAGTTATCTCCGTACCGATAAGTGAAACTTTTTATTATGAGACTTTGAATATAGGTCAATTTTCAATTTCCATACTAGACTTCCATATCAGCTGGTAACAATATCAAGGACCACTACATATCTTACTTCCTATCCCTAACAGGAGGCTACCGTGAACTATTGGGGAAGAAAATCAGCTTCCCACCATACACCTTAGCTAGTACATTTACATTTATAACTTATCTGTGTTTGTTAGTGTGAATTTATCAGTGTTCCTATATATGTATAAGACATTATACCTGTATTAGTATTCCAGTTCAGTGGTGGCCACCCAAATTTAATATTAAGGTAATAGGTTTAGATTCATTAATAATATTGGTTTAATAAATAGTTAATATCGATTACTGTCACATCAGATCTTTTGAGAATATTTTATGAAAATTTAACGTCAGCGATACTTCTGCATGAAACTCTCCACTATCTCTCCCACTCTCCCTATTGGCTGGCTGTCGTAGCTCGATTAATTTTCATACGAGAGCGTTAGGCTTTTCCTTGTACGGGCCTAATCTAACTACTGCAAGAGAACAAGGTGGCGCCCCGAGCAAAGATTACTTTAAACTTTTGTCAAGGATATCTGACAAGATAAAATTGATTTTGAATTGTGATACCCACCCCCCTAGGCTGAGCCAAACTGGAACCGCTACAGTACAAAGTTGATATTGCACCAAGTTTGTTTATATTCACTTTAGTTCGCTCTAAAAACTAACCGACCTTGGCAGAAACGCTCCACCCACACTTTTTCGGCCTATCTTTGGCAATAAAACAACCTTCCCACACCTAAACTTGAAGTCGTCCGTGATCTTCACTATGCTATCGCACTACAAACAGTTCGTCTTCGTCGGGAGCACGTTGTGCGAACATAAAGACTCAATAACCCGCTTTTCCAAGAACAATCAAGCTTCGAAAAATAATGTGTGTCAATATCCATCCCACACAAACACACACACACACACACACACACACACACACACACACACCCACACCCACCCACACACACACACACAAGCGCGCGCGATCGCACGCACGCACGCACGCACGCACCCACACACGCGCACACACACACACACACACACACACACACACACACACACACACACACACACACACACACACAAGCGCGCGCGATCGCACGCACGCACGCACGCACGCACCCACACGCACACACACACACACACACACACACACACACACACACACACACACACACACACACACACACACACACACACACCCACACCCACCCACACACACACACACAAGCGCGCGCGATCGCACGCACGCACGCACGCACGCACCCACACGCACACACACACACACACACACACACACACACACACACACACACACACACACACACACACACATACTCACTCACTTTCTCGACGCTCGAGAGCTTATTAATCATAATGATCATAAGTTAGGTGGAAACTGTCGGTCAATCGGTAAGGACCTTACGGGTCACGTGACTTTAGTTTGCCATTGAGATTCGCGCCTTATTTACGATGGTAAAAAAATTCGTGCGATCAGAGCATTAGTAAGCAACTGTCAGATTAGGTTTGGTTAGTTTATTTTATGTCTGACGTTAAAAATAACTTCAGAATCGTGTTCAGCATAGCCAAATTAATCAGTATTAAAAAACGTTCGACGATCAGAGCGGTAGTCGCTGATCTACATAATTACCAAAAATAATAGCGGCCTCTATTTTAGAGACTGAAAAGGTTTATTTAAGTTCTAAGGTCAGACATTATGAGTGGTAACGACAACAAAGGATTGTGAATATATCCAGAACAAAGGTTGGAGCATAAAGCCTACTGTAACGATGGGTCACGCACTGCCACGGAGGTACTCTCTATAGGGGACATGACTAGACGTACAACCGTTACGCTCGTAGCATAAGTTGAGTAAAGAAGCGCCGATGTAATTCAGTGAGGGAAAAGGTATAGGAAGATTTGGCATCATGCTCGAACATTTCTTTATTGTAAGCAAAGTAAATATTTTGATAGTTAAAAAACATTCCAAATTGATCATGAATTCACATCACAGAAGCACAAATGTAATGAGCTTCTTGTTACCAGGTTACTATATCGGCGGCCTACTCCTGCCTATGCTGTTGGAGTCACGGTTGGGTTAGAACTACTGTGGCCCAGACCTACCTACCTCCCGGGTCTGCGGGGAAGTTATCTCCGTACCGATAAGTGAAACTTTTTATTATGAGACTTTGAATATAGGTCAATTTTCAATTTCCATACTAGACTTCCATATCAGCTGGTAACAATATCAAGGACCACTACATATCTTACTTCCTATCCCTAACAGGAGGCTACCGTGAACTATTGGGGAAGAAAATCAGCTTCCCACCATACACCTTAGCTAGTACATTTACATTTATAACTTATCTGTGTTTGTTAGTGTGAATTTATCAGTGTTCCTATATATGTATAAGACATTATACCTGTATTAGTATTCCAGTTCAGTGGTGGCCACCCAAATTTAATATTAAGGTAATAGGTTTAGATTCATTAATAATATTGGTTTAATAAATAGTTAATATCGATTACTGTCACATCAGATCTTTTGAGAATATTTTATGAAAATTTAACGTCAGCGATACTTCTGCATGAAACTCTCCACTATCTCTCCCACTCTCCCTATTGGCTGGCTGTCGTAGCTCGATTAATTTTCATACGAGAGCGTTAGGCTTTTCCTTGTACGGGCCTAATCTAACTACTGCAAGAGAACAAGGTGGCGCCCCGAGCAAAGATTACTTTAAACTTTTGTCAAGGATATCTGACAAGATAAAATTGATTTTGAATTGTGATACCCACCCCCCTAGGCTGAGCCAAACTGGAACCGCTACAGTACAAAGTTGATATTGCACCAAGTTTGTTTATATTCACTTTAGTTCGCTCTAAAAACTAACCGACCTTGGCAGAAACGCTCCACCCACACTTTTTCGGCCTATCTTTGGCAATAAAACAACCTTCCCACACCTAAACTTGAAGTCGTCCGTGATCTTCACTATGCTATCGCACTACAAACAGTTCGTCTTCGTCGGGAGCACGTTGTGCGAACATAAAGACTCAATAACCCGCTTTTCCAAGAACAATCAAGCTTCGAAAAATAATGTGTCAATATCCATCCCACACAAACACACACACACACACACACACACACACACCCACACCCACCCACACACACACACAAGCGCGCGCGATCGCACGCACGCACGCACGCACGCACCCACACGCACACACACACACACACACACACACACACACACACACACACACACATACTCACTCACTTTCTCGACGCTCGAGAGCTTATTAATCATAATGATCATAAGTTAGGTGGAAACTGTCGGTCAATCGGTAAGGACCTTACGGGTCACGTGACTTTAGTTTGCCATTGAGATTCGCGCCTTATTTACGATGGTAAAAAAATTCGTGCGATCAGAGCATTAGTAAGCAACTGTCAGATTAGGTTTGGTTAGTTTATTTTATGTCTGACGTTAAAAATAACTTCAGAATCGTGTTCAGCATAGCCAAATTAATCAGTATTAAAAAACGTTCGACGATCAGAGCGGTAGTCGCTGATCTACATAATTACCAAAAATAATAGCGGCCTCTATTTTAGAGACTGAAAAGGTTTATTTAAGTTCTAAGGTCAGACATTATGAGTGGTAACGACAACAAAGGATTGTGAATATATCCAGAACAAAGGTTGGAGCATAAAGCCTACTGTAACGATGGGTCACGCACTGCCACGGAGGTACTCTCTATAGGGGACATGACTAGACGTACAACCGTTACGCTCGTAGCATAAGTTGAGTAAAGAAGCGCCGATGTAATTCAGTGAGGGAAAAGGTATAGGAAGATTTGGCATCATGCTCGAACATTTCTTTATTGTAAGCAAAGTAAATATTTTGATAGTTAAAAAACATTCCAAATTGATCATGAATTCACATCACAGAAGCACAAATGTAATGAGACTTGTAACTGAAGTACAGTATATAGAAGCCTGTAAAGTATATGTGCATGTAACTAACGAACCAAAAGAGCAACTTCTGAGTACAAGAATACATTTGGCTTTATAGCTTAGCAAACTGTAACAAGGGCGAGAATGAGCACATCTGTAATAAAGCTGTTTGTTTCATGGGGCCGAGCAGTGTAATAATACATGAAAGGTGACTTTATGGGGTGTAAACACAGATTATTGCCCTGTCACTACATTTATTGTGCAGTCGCTGGAACGATTGTTTGTCTTTAATGTGCTTAGTAAACTGCGACATGTAATTGGATACACCTCACGAGAGATAGATTTCTCTTGGAAGGTTTGGAAGGATACAAGAAATATATAATCTCTCTATTATTGTAGATTACATACAGGATGGCTCGTATGTGGTATTGTTTATTCACGCAAACACAGGTGGGTCTTGGAAGACCAAATACACTCCGCAGCCGTAAAACAAATTTTCACGCTTCTTACGTGTAAAGTATACGAGCGTCATTACAGGAACTTTTGTAAATATTTTAGTACTCACTATGTGGTATTGTTTATTCACGCGTTTCATTTTAATTAAAAGTTAATTTTATTTCGGTTTCACACTAGTTATATGGGATGCAACAAGTATTGACAACTTTGTCCCATAATTTGACTTAAGAAGTATTCCAAAACCTGCCACCTAATTTTGCTTTTGCAAAAATGAGTTTAACCATATCGTTGTAGACAGTCATGAATGGTCTGTTGATAAAACTCCCACTATGCAGGGTCGCATCGAAGCGTTACTGTAGACGGCCATGGATGTCTGATGATAAAACTCCGACTGTGCAGGGTCGCATTGAAGCATTACTGTAGACTGCCATGGATGTCTGTTGATAAAACTCCGACTGTGCACGGTCGTATCGAAGCGTTACTGTAGACGGTCATGGATGTCTGTTGATAAAACCCCGACCGTGCAGGGTCTCATCGAAGCATTACTGTAGACTGCCATGGATGTCTGTTGATACAACTCCGACCGTGCAGGGTCTCATCGAAGCGTTACTGTAGACGGTCATGGATGTCTGTTGATACAACTCCGACCGTGCAGGGTCGCATTGAAGCATTACCGTAGACTGCCATGGATGTCTGTTGATACAACTCCGACCGTGCAGGGTCTCATCGAAGCGTTACTGTAGACGGTCATGGATGTCTGTTGATACAACTCCGACCGTGCAGGGTCGCATTGAAGCATTACTGTAGACTGCCATGGATGTCTGTTGATACAACTCCGACCGTGCAGGGTCTCATCGAAGCGTTACTGTAGACGGTCATGGATGTCTGTTGATAAAACCCCGACCGTGCAGGGTCTCATCGAAGCGTTACTGTAGACGGTCATGGATGTCTGTTGATACAACTCCGACCGTGCAGGGTCGCATTGAAGCATTACTGTAGACTGCCATGGATGTCTGTTGATACAACTCCGACCGTGCAGGGTCTCATCGAAGCGTTACTGTAGACGGTCATGGATGTCTGTTGATACAACTCCGACCGTGCAGGGTCTCATCGAAGCGTTACTGTAGACGGTCATGGATGTCTGTTGATAAAACTCCGACTATGCAGGGTCGCATCGAAGTGTTACTGTAGACGGTCATGGATGTCTGTTGATACAACTCCGACCGTGCAGGGTCTCATCGAAGCGTTACTGTAGACGGTCATGGATGTCTGTTGATAAAACTCCGACTATGCAGGGTCGCATCGAAGTGTTACTGTAGACGGTCATGGATGTCTGTTGATAAAACCCCGACTCTGCACGGTCGCATTGAAGTGTTACTGTAGACGGTCATGGATGTCTGTTGATAAAACTCCGACTATGCAGGGTCGCATTGAAGCATTACTGTAGACTGCCATGGATGTCTGTTGATACAACTCCGACCGTGCAGGGTCTCATCGAAGCGTTACTGTAGACGGTCATGGATGTCTGTTGATACAACTCCGACCGTGCAGGGTCTCATCGAAGCGTTACTGTAGACGGTCATGGATGTCTGTTGATAAAACTCCGACTATGCAGGGTCGCATCGAAGTGTTACTGTAGACGGTCATGGATGTCTGTTGATAAAACCCCGACTCTGCACGGTCGCATTGAAGTGTTACTGTAGACGGTCATGGATGTCTGTTGATAAAACTCCGACTATGCAGGGTCGCATCGAAGTGTTACTGTAGACGGTCATGGATGTCTGTTGATAAAACTCCGACTATGCAGGGTCGCATCGAAGTGTTACTGTAGACGGTCATGGATGTCTGTTGATAAAACCCCGACTCTGCACGGTCGCATTGAAGTGTTACTGTAGACGGTCATGGATGTCTGTTGATAAAACTCCGACTATGCAGGGTCGCATCGAAGTGTTACTGTAGACGGTCATGGATGTCTGTTGATAAAACCCCGACTCTGCACGGTCGCATTGAAGTGTTACTGTAGACGGTCATGGATGTCTGTTGATAAAACTCCGACTGTGCAGGGTCGCATTGAAGCATTACTGTAGACGGTCATGGATGTCTGTTGATAAAACTCCGACTGTGCACGGTCGTATCGAAGCGTTACTGTAGACGGTCATGGATGTCTGTTGATAAAACCCCGACTCTGCACGGTCGCATTGAAGTGTTACTGTAGACCGTCATGGATGTCTGTTGATAAAACTCCGACTATGCAGAGTCGCATCGAAGTGTTACTGTAGACGGTCATGGATGTCTGTTGATAAAACCCCGACTCTGCACGGTCGCATTGAAGTGTTACTGTAGACGGTCATGGATGTCTGTTAATAAAACTCCGACTGTGCAGGGTCGTATCGAAGCGTTACTGTAGACGGTCATGGATGTCTGTTGATAAAACTCCGACTGTGCACGGTCTCATCGAAGCGTTACTGTAGACGGTCATGGATGTCTGTTGATAAAACTCCGACTGTGCAGGGTCGCATCGAAGCGTTACTGTAGACGGTCATGGATGTCTGTTGATAAAACCCCGACTGTGCAGGGTCGCTTCGAAGCGTTACTGTAGACGGTCATGGATGTCTGTTGATAAAACCCCGACTCTGCACGGTCGCATCGAAGCGTTACTGTAGACGGTCATGGATGTCTGTTGATAAAACTCCGACTGTGCATGGTCGCATCGAAGCGTTACTGTAGACGGTCATGGGTGTTTGTTGATAAAACCCCGACTCTGCACGGTCGCATTGAAGTGTTACTGTAGACGGTCATGGATGTCTGTTGATAAAACTACGACTCTGCACGGTCGCTAGAAGTGTTACTGTAGACGGTCATGGATGTCTTTTGATAAAACTCCGACTGTGCACGGTCGTATCGAAGCGTTACTGTAGACAGTCATGGATGTCTGTTGATAAAACTCCGACTGTGCAGGGTCGCATCGAAGCGTTACTGTAGACTGCCATGGATGTCTGTTGATAAAACTCTGACTGTGCATGGTCGCATCGAAGCGTTACTGTAGACGGTCATGGATGTCTGTTGATAAAACTCCGACTGTGCACGATCGCATCGAAGCGTTACTGTAGACGGTCATGGATGTCTGTTGATAAAACTCCCACTGTGTAGGGTCGCATCGAAGCGTTACTGTAGACGGTCATGGATGTCTGTTGATAAAACTCCGACTATGCAGGGTCGCATCGAAGTGTTACTGTAGACGGTCATGGATGTCTGTTGATAAAACCCCGACTCTGCACGGTCGAATTGAAGTGTTACTGTAGACGGTCATGGATGTCTGTTGATAAAACTCCGACTATGCAGGGTCGCATCGAAGTGTTACTGTAGACGGTCATGGATGTCTGTTGATAAAACCCCGACTCTGCACGGTCGCATTGAAGTGTTACTGTAGACGGTCATGGATGTCTGTTGATAAAACCCGACTGTGCAGGGTCGTATCGAAGCGTTACTGTAGACGGTCATGGATGTCTGTTGATAAAACTCCGACTGTGCACGGTCTCATCGAAGCGTTACTGTAGACGGTCATGGATGTCTGTTGATAAAACTCCGACTGTGCACGGTCGTATCGAAGCGTTACTGTAGACGGTCATGGATGTCTGTTGATAAAACCCCGACTCTGCACGGTCGCATTGAAGTGTTACTGTAGACCGTCATGGATGTCTGTTGATAAAACTCCGACTATGCAGGGTCGCATCGAATTGTTACTGTAGACGGTCATGGATGTCTGTTGATAAAACCCCGACACTGCACGGTCGCATTGAAGTGTTACTGTAGACGGTCATGGATGTCTGTTAATAAAACTCCGACTGTGCAGGGTCGTATCGAAGCGTTACTGTAGACGGTCATGGATGTCTGTTGATAAAACTCCGACTGTGCACGGTCTCATCGAAGCGTTACTGTAGACGGTCATGGATGTCTGTTGATAAAACTCCGACTGTGCAGGGTCGCATTGAAGCGTTACTGTAGACGGTCATGGATGTCTGTTGATAAAACCCCGACTGTGCAGGGTCGCTTCGAAGCGTTACTGTAGACGGTCATGGATGTCTGTTGATAAAACCCCGACTCTGCACGGTCGCATCGAAGCGTTACTGTAGACGGTCATGGGTGTTTGTTGATAAAACCCCGACTCTGCACGGTCGCATTGAAGTGTTACTGTAGACGGTCATGGATGTCTGTTGATAAAACTACGACTCTGCACGGTCGCTAGAAGTGTTACTGTAGACGGTCATGGATGTCTGTTGATAAAACTCCGACTGTGCACGGTCGTATCGAAGCGTTACTGTAGACAGTCATGGATGTCTGTTGATAAAACTCCGACTGTGCAGGGTCGCATCGAAGCGTTACTGTAGACTGCCATGGATGTCTGTTGATAAAACTCTGACTGTGCATGGTCGCATCGAAGCGTTACTGTAGACGGTCATGGATGTCTGTTGATAAAACTCCGACTGTGCACGATCGCATCGAAGCGTTACTGTAGACGGTCATGGATGTCTGTTGATAAAACTCCCACTGTGTAGGGTCGCATCGAAGCGTTACTGTAGACGGTCATGGATGTCTGTTGATAAAACTCCGACTGTGCAGGGTCGCATTGAAGTGTTACTGTAGACCGTCATGGATGTCTGTTGATAAAACTCCGACTATGCAGGGTCGCATCGAATTGTTACTGTAGACGGTCATGGATGTCTGTTGATAAAACCCCGACACTGCACGGTCGCATTGAAGTGTTACTGTAGACGGTCATGGATGTCTGTTAATAAAACTCCGACTGTGCAGGGTCGTATCGAAGCGTTACTGTAGACGGTCATGGATGTCTGTTGATAAAACTCCGACTGTGCACGGTCTCATCGAAGCGTTACTGTAGACGGTCATGGATGTCTGTTGATAAAACTCCGACTGTGCAGGGTCGCATTGAAGCGTTACTGTAGACGGTCATGGATGTCTGTTGATAAAACCCCGACTGTGCAGGGTCGCTTCGAAGCGTTACTGTAGACGGTCATGGATGTCTGTTGATAAAACCCCGACTCTGCACGGTCGCATCGAAGCGTTACTGTAGACGGTCATGGGTGTTTGTTGATAAAACCCCGACTCTGCACGGTCGCATTGAAGTGTTACTGTAGACGGTCATGGATGTCTGTTGATAAAACTACGACTCTGCACGGTCGCTAGAAGTGTTACTGTAGACGGTCATGGATGTCTGTTGATAAAACTCCGACTGTGCACGGTCGTATCGAAGCGTTACTGTAGACAGTCATGGATGTCTGTTGATAAAACTCCGACTGTGCAGGGTCGCATCGAAGCGTTACTGTAGACTGCCATGGATGTCTGTTGATAAAACTCTGACTGTGCATGGTCGCATCGAAGCGTTACTGTAGACGGTCATGGATGTCTGTTGATAAAACTCCGACTGTGCACGATCGCATCGAAGCGTTACTGTAGACGGTCATGGATGTCTGTTGATAAAACTCCCACTGTGTAGGGTCGCATCGAAGCGTTACTGTAGACGGTCATGGATGTCTGTTGATAAAACTCCGACTGTGCAGGGTCGCATAGAAGCGTTACTGTAGACAGTCATGGATGTCTGTTGATAAAACTCCGACTGTGTAGGGTCGCATCGAAGCGTTACTGTAGACAATCATGGATGTCTGTTGATAAAACTCCGACTGTGCACTGTCGTATCGAAGCAACTGGAGTTAAGGAAAGGCTGAGGATGGATCTAAAGCGAATGCTAAATCTTATATTCGCGTTAATGTAAACAAACACCCACGATACTCTAACTGAATCACAAAGATAAGGCTCATAAAACATGACTAAAAATACAAATTTCAATTAATGTTGTAGTTTTCTATTCGTTAAAGATATTAAGGTCTCATATGTGGTCTGATTATTCCTGTTTGTTAAGCACATAAAACACAAATAATCGCTCCAGGGACTGTACAATAAATATAGTGACAGGGCAATAATCTGTGTTTACACCCCATAAAGTCACCTTTCATGTATTATTACACTCCTCGGTCCCATGAAACAAACAGCTTTATTACAGATATGCTTTATCCCGCCCTTGTTACATGTTGCTAAGCTATAAAGCCAAATGTATTCTTGTACTCAGAAATTGCTACTTTACCTACGTATTTGTGTTATTAGTTACATGCGCATATACTTTACAGGGCTCTGTATGCTGTAATTTATATGCTATATGTTGCACAACACCCATAGATTATTTCATCCTAAATATTAACGATTTTACAACGCCAGTACTAGTGAATAGTTTGTATTTGCCAAAAACCAATAAGTATCAGAAGCTTTAATGGTGCCTATTGTAACATATAAGCCTATATAGACTACATATCACACACACACACACACACACACACACACACACATATATATATATATATATATATATATATACAGGTGAAAAAGTTTAATAGCCTTACTGCTAAAACCTGTGAAATTCATCGTCAGACTCTGGATCCTGACTTGGTTGTGAAGAACATCTCTAGCTACAGCCTCAGTGATGCTGAAATCTCTGTCCTATGTAAAGGGTTTAATTTTGCCATTGCTCCTACCAGGCTTCCTTTAGAGGAAATAATATCTGAGGTTGAAACATCTATCGCCTACATGGATAAAACTGAAGCTGAAGAGATTCGTCAGGAGGTTGCTAGTATTTTACGTACTAGCAGAATTCCTAAACCTAATCTCAACCCTGGAGAAAAGAGAGCCCTTTTCAAACTGAAAAATAATGGAGACCTTACTATACTGCCGGCTGATAAGGGTAACGCTACTGTTGTTTTAAATACTTCAGATTATATAGACAAGATGAAGGAGATCCTTAATGATGAAAATTACAAAGTTGTTAAGAACGATCCGACCACCTACTTGGAAAAGACTACCAGGCGGATTATTAAACAGACTCCTATCGATGAGGAAACTCAATCCAGGATAATTCCTCGGGAAAAATCTAGTAGATGTCCTAAGTTATATGGTTTACCTAAAATCCATAAACCGGGCACTCCTATGAGACCTATAGTGAGTGCTATTAATTCACCTCTTCAGAAACTGGAGAAATATTTGGCTAAACTTATGCAGCCATTGGTTCAGAAGGCTGATTCCTATATCAAGAACTCTGAACATTTTGTCCAAGTGCTGCAAGGAATCCAAGTTGAAGAAAGTGACATAATGGCTAGCTTGGATGTCAAGTCATTGTTCCCCAGCGTTCCCATTGATGAAGTGCTTCAGAGGATGTCTATTTTTGAAGAGCTCCCTCCGCATGTCTTGGATCTGGCTAGGCACTGTCTCAAAAATACTTACTTTTTGTTTAATGAACAGTTTTACAGGCAACTTGATGGTGCCCCTATGGGATCTTCACTTTCTCCAGCTGTAGCCAATATTTTTATGACTTTCTTTGAGCAAGACGCCCTGAATGATGCTTTTCTCAGGCCTAAAGCTTGGTTTCGTTATGTAGATGACGTCTTTATGATTTGGCAACATGGTGGCACAGAACTTGATAAATTTCTTACGTACCTCAACTCTCGCCACTCCAGGATATTTTTCACTTTGGAACTGGAGAGTGATGGCTGCTTGCCGTTTCTGGACGTCTTGGTTAGGAAGGGTCAGAATGGTTGTGTTCACCATTCGATCTACAGAAAACCGACGCATACCAATAGATATCTTAACGCTGAGTCACATCACCACCCTTCTCAGATCCAGGCTGTCGCCGACACGCTCTTCTCTCGGTCTCACAAGTTAACAGACATCGATTCGAGGGACCAAGAACTTATTACTATGAGAGAGGTGCTTAGAAGCAATGGCTATAAGGAATATGCCATTAATAAAGCGTTACACCGCCAAAGTGCCCTTCCTGTTGACATCGATGAAAAAGAGACTGAGAAAGCTGGTACTGTTTTTCTGCCCTTTATTAAAGGAACTACTGACAGGATTGGCAGACTCTTTAGGAGGCATGGTTTACGTTCCGTTTATAAACCTTACCTCACCATCGACAAGGTTTTTGGTAACGCCAAAGATAAGATCTTCTTGGAAAACCATGGTGTTTACAGCGTTTCTTGTGGAGTTTGTAAGAAATCGTACATTGGCCAAACGAACAGACGTATCTCAGCTAGACTTGAGGAGCACAAACTGGGCCTTAAAAACAAGCAGAAAACGTCGGCTCTGTACAGGCACCACTGCGATACAGGGCATACCATTGATTTCCAATCTTGCCGACAGATTGCTCAAGTGGAAAACTATAGGACTAGAATTATTCGTGAGGCTATCGAAATAGAGAAGCAAGGGAGTCTTAACAAACGCGATGATACTTTGAATTTGCCCGCAGTTTGGAAGTGTGTCATTGATAGATTTTATCGGCAGAAAGGTGAACAAAGGCAAAGGAATGTGAGTAATTGTTTGGATCAGGTGTGTGTGGATTGACGTCAGTGTGTGTATTGACGTCAATGGGCGTGGCTTCATTCCTCTATATATAGGAGCCGAGCTATCTGCGCTCTTCACTCGCTCTTCTACTGTTGTTGGGTTCACCTCGTCAATGCTGGATGAGATTCTAGCGAAACGTCGGAACTGCGAATTTATGGACTGCAGAATGAACGGATGTACTCCAGATAGTAACATTTCATCATATTTTTCCATCCGTGAAGGAATACGTATCAGCATTATAAATCTCTATGGGGAGACTATATTCCGTAATATCAAGCAATATGAGAAGCTGCGTTTGAAGAAGTCTACTCTCATCTGTGACCTTCGTTTTCTGATCCGTTGTCGTAACAACAACGTCCTGCCTACTTTCACTAAGTTGTCGCATCACACCAAGACTAGAAGAACAGAAAACATTCTTCAGAATGCCAGTAAAGCTCTACTTAGAGAACAAATCTATCGCACTAGGAAGAACCTTGCTACCACTGAAAGGGAACTTTTCACTTTGCACATTGACCTTAGCAATGTTGTTCATCGTATTTTGTGGGATCGCATCGATACTCTAGTGGCTTGGAGATCAGAAACCAATATAAATCTGAAAACTGAGAAACAGGTGAAAAAGTTTAATAGCCTTACTGCTAAAACCTGTGAAATTCATCGTCAGACTCTGGATCCTGACTTGGTTGTGAAGAACATCTCTAGCTACAGCCTCAGTGATGCTGAAATCTCTGTCCTATGTAAAGGGTTTAATTTTGCCATTGCTCCTACCAGGCTTCCTTTAGAGGAAATAATATCTGAGGTTGAAACATCTATCGCCTACATGGATAAAACTGAAGCTGAAGAGATTCGTCAGGAGGTTGCTAGTATTTTACGTACTAGCAGAATTCCTAAACCTAATCTCAACCCTGGAGAAAAGAGAGCCCTTTTCAAACTGAAAAATAATGGAGACCTTACTATACTGCCGGCTGATAAGGGTAACGCTACTGTTGTTTTAAATACTTCAGATTATATAGACAAGATGAAGGAGATCCTTAATGATGAAAATTACAAAGTTGTTAAGAACGATCCGACCACCTACTTGGAAAAGACTACCAGGCGGATTATTAAACAGACTCCTATCGATGAGGAAACTCAATCCAGGATAATTCCTCGGGAAAAATCTAGTAGATGTCCTAAGTTATATGGTTTACCTAAAATCCATAAACCGGGCACTCCTATGAGACCTATAGTGAGTGCTATTAATTCACCTCTTCAGAAACTGGAGAAATATTTGGCTAAACTTATGCAGCCATTGGTTCAGAAGGCTGATTCCTATATCAAGAACTCTGAACATTTTGTCCAAGTGCTGCAAGGAATCCAAGTTGAAGAAAGTGACATAATGGCTAGCTTGGATGTCAAGTCATTGTTCCCCAGCGTTCCCATTGATGAAGTGCTTCAGAGGATGTCTATTTTTGAAGAGCTCCCTCCGCATGTCTTGGATCTGGCTAGGCACTGTCTCAAAAATACTTACTTTTTGTTTAATGAACAGTTTTACAGGCAACTTGATGGTGCCCCTATGGGATCTTCACTTTCTCCAGCTGTAGCCAATATTTTTATGACTTTCTTTGAGCAAGACGCCCTGAATGATGCTTTTCTCAGGCCTAAAGCTTGGTTTCGTTATGTAGATGACGTCTTTATGATTTGGCAACATGGTGGCACAGAACTTGATAAATTTCTTACGTACCTCAACTCTCGCCACTCCAGGATATTTTTCACTTTGGAACTGGAGAGTGATGGCTGCTTGCCGTTTCTGGACGTCTTGGTTAGGAAGGGTCAGAATGGTTGTGTTCACCATTCGATCTACAGAAAACCGACGCATACCAATAGATATCTTAACGCTGAGTCACATCACCACCCTTCTCAGATCCAGGCTGTCGCCGACACGCTCTTCTCTCGGTCTCACAAGTTAACAGACATCGATTCGAGGGACCAAGAACTTATTACTATGAGAGAGGTGCTTAGAAGCAATGGCTATAAGGAATATGCCATTAATAAAGCGTTACACCGCCAAAGTGCCCTTCCTGTTGACATCGATGAAAAAGAGACTGAGAAAGCTGGTACTGTTTTTCTGCCCTTTATTAAAGGAACTACTGACAGGATTGGCAGACTCTTTAGGAGGCATGGTTTACGTTCCGTTTATAAACCTTACCTCACCATCGACAAGGTTTTTGGTAACGCCAAAGATAAGATCTTCTTGGAAAACCATGGTGTTTACAGCGTTTCTTGTGGAGTTTGTAAGAAATCGTACATTGGCCAAACGAACAGACGTATCTCAGCTAGACTTGAGGAGCACAAACTGGGCCTTAAAAACAAGCAGAAAACGTCGGCTCTGTACAGGCACCACTGCGATACAGGGCATACCATTGATTTCCAATCTTGCCGACAGATTGCTCAAGTGGAAAACTATAGGACTAGAATTATTCGTGAGGCTATCGAAATAGAGAAGCAAGGGAGTCTTAACAAACGCGATGATACTTTGAATTTGCCCGCAGTTTGGAAGTGTGTCATTGATAGATTTTATCGGCAGAAAGGTGAACAAAGGCAAAGGAATGTGAGTAATTGTTTGGATCAGGTGTGTGTGGATTGACGTCAGTGTGTGTATTGACGTCAATGGGCGTGGCTTCATTCCTCTATATATAGGAGCCGAGCTATCTGCGCTCTTCACTCGCTCTTCTACTGTTGTTGGGTTCACCTCGTCAATGCTGGATGAGATTCTAGCGAAACGTCGGAACTGCGAATTTATGGACTGCAGAATGAACGGATGTACTCCAGATAGTAACATTTCATCATATTTTTCCATCCGTGAAGGAATACGTATCAGCATTATAAATCTCTATGGGGAGACTATATTCCGTAATATCAAGCAATATGAGAAGCTGCGTTTGAAGAAGTCTACTCTCATCTGTGACCTTCGTTTTCTGATCCGTTGTCGTAACAACAACGTCCTGCCTACTTTCACTAAGTTGTCGCATCACACCAAGACTAGAAGAACAGAAAACATTCTTCAGAATGCCAGTAAAGCTCTACTTAGAGAACAAATCTATCGCACTAGGAAGAACCTTGCTACCACTGAAAGGGAACTTTTCACTTTGCACATTGACCTTAGCAATGTTGTTCATCGTATTTTGTGGGATCGCATCGATACTCTAGTGGCTTGGAGATCAGAAACCAATATAAATCTGAAAACTGAGAAACAGGTGAAAAAGTTTAATAGCCTTACTGCTAAAACCTGTGAAATTCATCGTCAGACTCTGGATCCTGACTTGGTTGTGAAGAACATCTCTAGCTACAGCCTCAGTGATGCTGAAATCTCTGTCCTATGTAAAGGGTTTAATTTTGCCATTGCTCCTACCAGGCTTCCTTTAGAGGAAATAATATCTGAGGTTGAAACATCTATCGCCTACATGGATAAAACTGAAGCTGAAGAGATTCGTCAGGAGGTTGCTAGTATTTTACGTACTAGCAGAATTCCTAAACCTAATCTCAACCCTGGAGAAAAGAGAGCCCTTTTCAAACTGAAAAATAATGGAGACCTTACTATACTGCCGGCTGATAAGGGTAGCGCTACTGTTGTTTTAAATACTTCAGATTATATAGACAAGATGAAGGAGATCCTTAATGATGAAAATTACAAAGTTGTTAAGAACGATCCGACCACCTACTTGGAAAAGACTACCAGGCGGATTATTAAACAGACTCCTATCGATGAGGAAACTCAATCCAGGATAATTCCTCGGGAAAAATCTAGTAGATGTCCTAAGTTATATGGTTTACCTAAAATCCATAAACCGGGCACTCCTATGAGACCTATAGTGAGTGCTATTAATTCACCTCTTCAGAAACTGGAGAAATATTTGGCTAAACTTATGCAGCCATTGGTTCAGAAGGCTGATTCCTATATCAAGAACTCTGAACATTTTGTCCAAGTGCTGCAAGGAATCCAAGTTGAAGAAAGTGACATAATGGCTAGCTTGGATGTCAAGTCATTGTTCCCCAGCGTTCCCATTGATGAAGTGCTTCAGAGGATGTCTATTTTTGAAGAGCTCCCTCCGCATGTCTTGGATCTGGCTAGGCACTGTCTCAAAAATACTTACTTTTTGTTTAATGAACAGTTTTACAGGCAACTTGATGGTGCCCCTATGGGATCTTCACTTTCTCCAGCTGTAGCCAATATTTTTATGACTTTCTTTGAGCAAGACGCCCTGAATGATGCTTTTCTCAGGCCTAAAGCTTGGTTTCGTTATGTAGATGACGTCTTTATGATTTGGCAACATGGTGGCACAGAACTTGATAAATTTCTTACGTACCTCAACTCTCGCCACTCCAGGATATTTTTCACTTTGGAACTGGAGAGTGATGGCTGCTTGCCGTTTCTGGACGTCTTGGTTAGGAAGGGTCAGAATGGTTGTGTTCACCATTCGATCTACAGAAAACCGACGCATACCAATAGATATCTTAACGCTGAGTCACATCACCACCCTTCTCAGATCCAGGCTGTCGCCGACACGCTCTTCTCTCGGTCTCACAAGTTAACAGACATCGATTCGAGGGACCAAGAACTTATTACTATGAGAGAGGTGCTTAGAAGCAATGGCTATAAGGAATATGCCATTAATAAAGCGTTACACCGCCAAAGTGCCCTTCCTGTTGACATCGATGAAAAAGAGACTGAGAAAGCTGGTACTGTTTTTCTGCCCTTTATTAAAGGAACTACTGACAGGATTGGCAGACTCTTTAGGAGGCATGGTTTACGTTCCGTTTATAAACCTTACCTCACCATCGACAAGGTTTTTGGTAACGCCAAAGATAAGATCTTCTTGGAAAACCATGGTGTTTACAGCGTTTCTTGTGGAGTTTGTAAGAAATCGTACATTGGCCAAACGAACAGACGTATCTCAGCTAGACTTGAGGAGCACAAACTGGGCCTTAAAAACAAGCAGAAAACGTCGGCTCTGTACAGGCACCACTGCGATACAGGGCATACCATTGATTTCCAATCTTGCCGACAGATTGCTCAAGTGGAAAACTATAGGACTAGAATTATTCGTGAGGCTATCGAAATAGAGAAGCAAGGGAGTCTTAACAAACGCGATGATACTTTGAATTTGCCCGCAGTTTGGAAGTGTGTCATTGATAGATTTTATCGGCAGAAAGGTGAACAAAGGCAAAGGAATGTGAGTAATTGTTTGGATCAGGTGTGTGTGGATTGACGTCAGTGTGTGTATTGACGTCAATGGGCGTGGCTTCATTCCTCTATATATAGGAGCCGAGCTATCTGCGCTCTTCACTCGCTCTTCTACTGTTGTTGGGTTCACCTCGTCAATGCTGGATGAGATTCTAGCGAAACGTCGGAACTGCGAATTTATGGACTGCAGAATGAACGGATGTACTCCAGATAGTAACATTTCATCATATTTTTCCATCCGTGAAGGAATACGTATCAGCATATATATATATATATATATATATATATATATATATAATTTTCACTATTGTAGTTAAACAAGAATCTTACTTGTATTTATGTTTAAGTACATATAGTGATAGTGATAAGTGAATACAAGAAAACAGTGCTGTAAAGCTATATATATATATATATATATATATATATATATATATATATATATATATATATATATATATATTCACATCCATGGTAAAAACTCGAATGTTACAAATTTAATCCAGCAATAGTCAATGATTGTCCTTGTGCTTTGTTTATGGCTATTGCGAATGCAAGTCCATCAATAGGTAGATCTGATAAAATGATCGGTATTCATGGAATTATTACCATCTCTCCTTTGAACTTGTCACCTCAGATTTGTGCAGGGATTAAATTGGGTGTGAGTTTTTGTGTGGTTATTCTGGTTCCGTTGCACAGCTTTGGTGGATGCAAATCTCGCAAGAATATTATCGGCGATCGTACTTTTAATATCAATAAGCGTGAGAGCAATAATTGTACATGGAATTAAGCAGCTTTAAAGAAATTAAAATAATTATAAATGTATTTTTATTCTTACACGATGTTTATAATTTTTTAAAATTAATTTTGGTAACGCTAGTATGGATATACATTTTAACACTAGACTTCTGGAAGGCTTCTTAGAATGAACCATTCTAAGCCTCTGAGACGGAGTCCCGTGAATGGATTTACAACATACCTGACACGAACCATCCTGGAAATATGTTAAACAATACTTACAAATCTCATTAGCTTCTGATAATCGGTTTAGGCGTCCATAAGACACACACACACACACACACACACACACACACACACACACACACACACACACACACACACACACACACACACACACACAAACGTATATAAGTTTTTGAACCATCCTATGCCTCTGGGGTGGAGTTCTGTGGATGGATCTATACCAAACGTCACACAAAACCATTTTGTAATAAGTTAAATCCCTTCAAAATATAATAACATCTGTTTAACGGGTTAGTCGTCCATAAGACACATACATACACACAAACATTCATACATCAGTTTTTGAACCAACCTAAGTCTCTGGGGCGGAGCCATGTGGATGGATCTATACCAAACTTAACACGAACCATCTTGATGTATGTTCACGTATGAAATATGTCTATTACTTTTCTATTGCAAGAGTATTTGTTACAGAATTTGTTTTAGCTAAACTGAATTATTTACTTTTGCTCTTGTTGCTGGTTGGAAAAAGTTGAGAAATGATATTTAGTTGGTTTACCACAGGAAAGTTATACTAATTTTATTCTAACATTTTTGTTCTAAGTTGATTTAATTATATGAAAATTAAAATATAAACAACAGACTTGTTTACTCAACCAGATAGTGAGCCTGGCTTGCCCGCTACAGTCCTTGCAGCTGTTTCAATTTTAAAACTTTTAAAATAATATTTTTAAAAGATTTTACCTAAGTGTAACATCTTCAACCTTGAGACTGTTTTGACCGTCGCAACACAAACTCTACCTCATACACAGACACACAGACACACAGACACACACACACACACACACACACACACACACACACACACACACACACACACACACACACACACGCACGCGCACGCACGCACACACACACACACACACACACACTCACACACACACACACACACACACACACACACACATACATACACTTTCTCGACATTTGAGAGCTTATTAATCATAATGATCTTATTTAGCTCGAAAATGAGAACTGAAATGAATAAGTTTTCGAAAGTTGACTTGATAAATAAATAAATAAATACACACACATATATATATATATATATATATATATATAGAGAGAGAGAGAGAGAGAGAGAGAGATTATTACAGAAGCTTTAAAGAAGAATCCTATCGTCCACAATTCTTTCTTCAAACTTTACAAATACCAAGTCTCACGTCTGTTACAGGTCCGCACGCTATGAAACCAAATTTATACACAAAACGTGCTACTTAAGCTACCAGGGATTGTTATCCCTATCGTAATCCCATCTATAGTAACAATCCTTCCTTATGCTTTTTAGGTGATATTTTTACTGGCGGGTGCGATTTAAAACTAAAACATCTCTTTTTTTTGGTATTTAAAAGTTCAAACTGAATCCTATTTACTTTGTTGCCTGGATCCTTGTCCGTCCATTATAGCAACAAAACCGTTTCTAGAGGTTTGCAAATAATTTTACATTATATAATAGTTCTCTTATGTGAGACCATTTTTTATTTTATCTCAAAATATTTTGCATTGTAAATGAAAAGGAACACCTAGTTCTTCACAAGAAAACCTACGCACAACCTAGTTTAACCTAATTATCGCAGTAATTAGTTATCAAAATATTTTCTGCGCCAAAATAAACAGATGATTGATTCTATTTTATTTATATAGTTATACAAAAACATACAAGTAAAACGATGCTAAATCGAGTAGACTCGGGTACAAACATGTTCTATATGACGTACGTTCAATTTGAGGTAACACTCCGTTCTTGGAGGTTTTGCATCATTTTGGTGACTAGGGGTCGTTTCATGCTCGTTATACAAAGAGGTATTTTCCTGGTTTTCTCTTGGTTTGTAGGTCGTCACGGAAAATGTCCTTCATCGTTCCCCCGACCTAGGCGTCAGATGATGTAAGATCGTGCGAGTAAGGAAAGATTGTTTGCAGAGAAATGAGGAGGATGTCAAAGGTTTCTTTAAGGAAAGCAATGTTGATAGTGTGACCGATTGCGCCATCCTGCTGGAACCATTGTGTAGGAAATTGGAGATTTCGGGCACAACAAAATCTCTTATTGAGCCCTATAAAACGACCAAGAATAACTCTATATCGGCCATTCTACTACAGATGATTCCCTCTCAGTACTGTTTATTTTGGAGCATACGGTACTTTTCTCACCCCTCCCACGAACGGGTACGGAATTAACGCCTCATAGCATATTTTATGTTAATTTTTCTCTTCGGCAACTTGCAGCGAACACCTGACAAAGTTCGCAATCAGGTCTGCTCATACGGAGGTAATGTAATTAGGATATGTTTCCCCCTCGAAGTAATTTTCAACGTTAATTCTCTATAGTAACACTAATAATGTTTCTAACGTTCATTGATATATAACGTGAGAGAGAGAGGGAGAGAGAGAGGGGGAAAGAGAGAGAGAGAGAGAGAGAGAGAGAGAGAGAGAGAATAAAACAAACTTTAACCAAGATAATTATATTCACTCAAGATGTTTAAATTATAAATCCATGATAATATTTAAGCAATTGATATATTAAACAAAAAAAATTGAAGTCTTCTTCAATGAAGAAATTCTTTGTCTTAGTTACTTTTTATTAAATAGTTATAAATAATATAACTATGTATAGGGGCTGTACATATGACAGAATCACAATATCAAGTGCCAAATATCTTGTTCAAGTGACGAATCGATATTATAATCAAATTCCCATCATATGCAATCCACAAACGGTTCTGGTTGATATAGTGGTTTTCACAGAACTCTTTAAGAAAAAACATTTACAGTAATTGGAAGGTTGGCTCAGTGCCAGAGTGTTGGATTTCAAACATATAGTCATGAAGTTCGAATCCAACATAGAGACAAAAATTTCTTTACATTAAAAATAATTAAACATTATTTTAAAAAAACCGTATTAACATCAAGTGATAAAAATGTATGTGAACCTGAAAGGATGAGTAAAAAGTATTTTATTAACAGTACTTGAATCCAGTACAACATGTAGTCATTTAGTTCGAATCCACTATAAAGACATCTTTTTAAATTTAATTATAAGAATAAATATTTGAAAAAATGTGTAACATCAAAGGTCATGCACAACAAGTTAAGAAAACGTTTTGTGAACTTGCGTGGATGAATAAGAAGAAATTTACTAACGATTGAAAATTTCAACAAGATATATATTAGAGTTCGAGCTAAAAGAAGGAATGGAATAAAACGACAGTAGCTGTAGTATATATATATATATATATATATATATATATATATATATATATATATATATATCTTGTTTTATATATACACAATTAAATAACACTTTTATAATTAAGAATTTTTTAATTAAGTTTTCTTCATAAATTGAAGCTTTTTGCTGAATGCAGTATCAGCATTATCTAAATTTTCTAATTACCTTATAGTTCTATGACTACATTTGGGTTCTAGATAGATGATAGGCGTACCAAAAGGTCAGACATGTTAAGCCACAGAGTGATAGAAAGGACTGTATTTTGCAGTCGATTCAAATGTTGAGTATTAGAAAGGGCTGTAATTGCAGTCGATTTCAATGTTAAATATTAGAAAGTGCAGTACTTGCAGACGATTCTACTGCTGAGTATTAGAAAGGGCTGTACTTGTAGCCGATTCCAATGTTGAGTATTAGAAAGGGCTGTACTTGCAGTTGATTCTACTGTTGAGTATTAGAAAGGGCTGTACTTGCAGTTGATTCTACTGTTGAGTATTAGAAAGGGCTGTACTTGCAGTTGATTCTACTGTTGAGTATTAGAAACGGCTGTACTTGCAGTTGAATCTACTGTTGAGTATTAGAAAGGGCTGTACTTGCAGTTGATTCTACTGTTGAGTACTAGAAAAGGCTGTACTTGCAGTCGATTCCAATGTTGAGTATTAGAAAGGGCTCTACTTACAGTAGATTTCAATGTTGAGTATTAGAAAGGGCTGTACGTGCAGTCGATTCCAATGTTGAGTATTAGAAAGGGCTGTACTTGCAGTTGATTGTACTGTTGAGTATTAGAAAGGGCTGTACCTGCAGTCGATTCCACCGTAAGATACCTACAACGTGTGGAACTACAACAGAGGCGAAAAACTGAAGGGAAACTGGTTTAGGACTTATGGCACAAAAGTCCATAACTCAAGACTTTACGTTGACAAAAGGGTACAGGAAGTATATATATATACAGATAGTACAGGAATAGTTTATACCTAGGGAAACAAATGTGTTGGGTAATCGGGTTGCTAAATAAGTCATTTAAAATAATACAAATTAGAGTACTAATTACACGTTCTTGAGTTTTATAGAAATATTTAATTTTAAAAATGCGTCACATTACACGTTATATATTCAAGAACCTAAAACAAAATAATAATTAGAATTATAATAATTAAGACATTTTAATTTTAGACAAGTTTTAACTTTATAAATGGGGTTTTGACTTTAATTTATACTTTGAAGTAATAAGTTTGAGTAGACTTGAATGATATCGGCATAAAGTCCCCTGTTATAATCCTCTGCCGACAGATTAACTCCAACTAAGCCCAGCTTAGAACAACTCCCTCAATACGGATACGATAAAAGTCGTCTTTAGCGAATAATATTTAGCTTTCAGAATACAGTTGCTGTAGACTAATGTGAGGCTTTAACCCGGCAGCAAATACGTAATGCTTGTTTAGTGAATACTTATTACTGTAAGGTCTTTACAAAATAGCTACCTTTTTTATGTTTTTATTTTCTTCATAGAAATGTTGTGAGCATACAGAAAAAACAGTTTCTTTCTGTCCCGAAGCAACAGACCAACACTGAAAACGTTACTTATGTTAAGAGGTACGGCTGTTTTCATGCTCCTGAGACTCTCTCTCTGGCCGCATTTTTCTGACACAAAACTTCTAAATTATGACAGGTCACTTCTCACTTTTTCTTCTATCTGTGACTAAATCTACAGAATAAGTACATTTATTCTTATTCAGTTAGGATCTAGAAGTGAATATCCAGTCATGCTCAGAGACAAGTTATTCACTCACAGATTCGTCACCCACAGATATGCCACCAAAAGATTCGCCACCCAAAGATGCGCCACCTATAGATTCGTCCCCTACAGATTTTCCACACATAGATTCGCCAGCCTCAAATAAGCCCCACAGATTCGCCAGCCACAGATTCACCCCCCCCCATACATTCACCACCCACAGAATATCATCTAGCAAAGCATCTATTACGGTCCAGCCTCTACCTACTTACCTCAGTCTTATACCGTTCAACCCCGTAACACACTTCATTAGCTTTCCCTCCTTCTGGAAATTCTCTCCCTTAAGATATATGGATAATTTCTCAGCCACACACATAGCTACCACCAAATTCTTTTCCTTCAAACGTCTCTAGTTTTGGGCGGTCCCCACGACTTCAGTAGTGGTTCGGCTTTTTCGACAGCAGAGTCTAAATTTGTTGAGCTTTTGACGTCAGCAAAGGCTTCGGTCAAAGTCTGACCCCAGTGGCTACTCTACAAGTTCCTTTCTATATCCTGTGATTTTCTGTCCGACCGAAGATTTACCATTTCGGTCGACCACTGTCTTCCACTTGAAGGTTAGCGAAGGTTCCCCAGAGATGCGTGGAAGAATATTCCATACGTTTTATATATGCCTTCTTCTCCAGTGATATAACTCATTTGTTGTAAGTCCTTTGCACGCACAAGAAGAGAATTAATAGTGAAGACGCTATTGTCACCGAAAATGTAATCTACATAATAAAATATCTACTTATACACGCACACACACACGCACACACTATGCTCAGTGCCAAAAACAAGAGAAATTACACCGAACCCTTTACATTTCCTCTCTGCTTACAATTTTCATGATTATTGTTTCATTAATATTATTCATTTCCGTCTTAAACCTGGTAATAGAAATTTACTAAAATCACTTGAACATATATTGATACAAATTTATGTTGGAACTGGCATGTAAGTTAAGGTTATATAAATATTATAGGTTATGTTACATTCCTTTAATAAAGTTATATGTTTGTGATAGAATCACTGATGATGGCATACTGTCATTGAAACGCGTTTGAGATTAAAGTTTTATAATTGCGAGTTGTATAGATTTCTTATGAATATATATTGATATGTTAGACTTGGCTATAATAGCACTTAACGTTTTTTGTTTACCACAGTATTTAGTACAACACAGCGTAGCTATTTAGGTGTATAAACTCTTACACATTGTAAGTAAGAAAACTACTTAACTCGGAAAGGGGTTTGAAAAAATTTTTAAATATAAATGATAAACAAATGTGTTGGCGTAAACGAACGTGAATAAAGGCAATATCAGATATGAACCACTGGCCTGAATGCAAATAAGGTAATTTGTGCGGTTATTGGAAATGTTGTGTATAATGTTATTTTTACATTACCTAAGTTTGCAGCAACAGGCTTCGATGATCCCGTGGGGTTTTATATAAAATGGAACACACAGATCGTCGTTATTATGTGATTTAAAATTGCAACAAAATATTTTTTTACCGCTACACAATTCTAACTTTATGGGTTAAATAAACACTTAACACACAGATAAAACAAACTGTCACCGATGTTAGTTTCTACTCGTTTATTTATATGAGTGATTATGTGACAACTGTAAATATTTATTGAGTATTTAGTTATTTGTGAACCGAAAAATTTTGTTTGAAAAAATCATCGCTCATGTTGATGAGAGTTGCATGTTTTCTTTGAGAATAGAGCTTTTTACGTGTTTGTAAGTATTTACATATTTCTACCACAAAAGACTGAAAATATAGGGATTATATATAACAGCAAATACCCCCAGTAACACATACTTCTGTAATCTATAATACCCTGGAATAAATGCTGTAGCCATCTGTAGGGTTAGTTTCAATATCATTTAGCGATTTAAATTACAAGACACACAGATTCTATGGGATGCAATACTTTTATTAAAGCATCTGTGACAGACACTAATCTTGCATGTGAATAACTGTTTAAAGCATTGGTTTAAAAACGTGGGGTTCGCCCCCCTTGGGAGGCTTGAAGCCAAGTCAGAGAGAGGCACGAGACCATTTGGAAAGTGATAAGATAAATTGAATATGTATAATATATTAAGAACAAACGTGATGTTGCTAATGTCTTGGGTTGTGCCCTTCCTAAATTTAACTGTAATTAGGCTTGCAAGTGTAAAATATGCAGTCTTAGGCATCTAACCAACAGATTGTTATCTTATCAGTTAAAATTTACTTAAAAGTTGAAATTGTGCATCGTTCTTCTTGAGAAAGTACGTATAAATAATTTGTTTTTAACATATATAATATTTGATTCTTTTTCATATGCCCATACCATTTATTTATGGTGTAAAGTTAAGGGGGTGTGGGAGAAATTCATCTCAAGAGGAGGGGGTGTGGAACAAAAAAGTTTGGGAACCCCTGGTTTAAAGAGTACCAAAACAGAGTTGAAGTGGCAGAGGAGTTCACATTACATTTGGATAGAGATCTGTGAAAGTACTGTTCTAATTACATGTAATGACGTTCTAAAATCTCTACACTTCGCGCCGTTGTTATATTTGTTCTTGTTGACACATTTGGGGGATTAATATTCATAACTTACTAAGCGTTCTTGTCTCTGGACTGGAACTTGCCAATTTTATACATATTGTAACCACAGACTTATTGGCCAGGCTCAGTTTAATATTGCAATCCGTTTTCTGTTAATGGTGCATATTTTGTGTCTTATTATTTGATGAAAACGGCTTAAAGCGAAAACTTAACAATGCACAGTTTTTTTTTTTTTATTTCCACAGGTTTAATTTTATATGTGTGTCTGTTGAAATATGGATAATAAAAACCTAGTAATATCTATTAAGAAAATTTAAAATGAAAAAAACAGTCTATGAAAACTGAATTGTTTTATTTTCCACTAATTTGTAAAACGTATTGGTTAGAATGGTATAATATCTAGTTAACTGTTTTGTGAAGGTAATTAAATCAGAGAATTGAACAAAGAGTACGTAAAAGCAAGTTTGTCGAAAATTGTCTATTATCCTGTGTCGGGTGGTACATGAACAATTTTTATTTGAAACAAATCTACTAGCACATAAATAGTTCTTTTAACTTCTTGTATTCTAGTTAGGGTATATTATTGCGTTTAAAAAGTACCTAAAAATGTTACTGAAATAATTCTTACTTGTTTTTATTTAAATTGTATTCACGGTGGCGCAAGTCATCTCGTCATCAGGAAAGAAAATCACTGGAGATGCTCTTTAGTATAGTCGATAAAAAAATAATATGGTAACGGCAAAGCGCCCAACAACAACGGATCAAGAAGAACTTGTAGAATGGGCAGTGGTTAGTGATGGGTAGGAGTAGGGGCCCATACGCCCGGAAAAGATTTAGGAACCATGGTTGCTACCGTATAAACTCAAAGGATCTTCTATCTGAGGAAAATAGTTTATAGGCCTACTCCGAATTATTGTAGGCATCACATTTCAATTTATATCAGAAAATCACCTATTGATTACTTTGTAGGTGGGCGTATTTATTAATGATTATAGTATGGTAATATAGCGATTAATATGGGTTTGTAAACATATTCCACTAATTAATAAGTAGATTTAAATCAGGGACGAACGACGAAGTGCAGTCATCATAAACAGACTTTTATTAATCATTTATAGTGTTTTTATAGTTTTAAAATGTTCACTTTTTATATTTGCGCGGAGGCACAACCCTCCTTAAATACGCCAAGCACACACTTTACCTAACACCTTTACAAAAACCCTTCACACTTGAGCGGATACAACACACTCACCACATAAGTATAAGGCTTAGAACTTTCAAGGAAGTGAAACGGCTAGAAAGTACGAGAAATTCATAAAAGCGACATGTCGATATAGAAAAGTTTTTTTATAGCGTGTTCACATATTCACGTTTTTGAAAATTAAGATTACTATTGTAGTTTATAACACTTGAGAGTATCGAAATAAAATATAGAATTTGTTACACTCAGTTAATGATAAAAGTAAAAGGATATGAATATGTTGTAAGTAGTTTCATTAGAATAACCAAGGAAATAGAAATGAAATTAGATATATGGATCGATAGTTAAACAGATTTGAACTCTTAAACACATACGCAAAGAAATCTTAAACACTACAATCTAAAGTCAAAACAAATTTCCTATTGTCCTTCTGAACCTTTCGACATTGATTATCATCTACAGACGATTGACTTCTTAAAAGAATGAAAGAGGTATTTATTTTATAAGTATCAATCGATCACACTGAATCGAAATTAACATAATTAGATTTTTCAAAACTAAATCAAGTTTTTGAAGTTACAGTAGAGTCTCGATAATTCAAGGTAGATGTAACCGAGACCCGTTCGGATTACTCGGATATACGTTCTTGTGCAATGGAAAAATATTCTAATGAACCATAATAATAGAATTAACAATATAGGTTTTGGAGCTGTGTATGAACATTTCTTAGAAGCCCAATTAATTTCCTCTGCAAACCGTATTGATATAAACATTTCTTGGAAGCCGGACTCATTTCCTTTTCATACCCTATTGATATAACCATTTCTCTAGAGCCCGATTCATTTGCATACCATATTGTCCTCATTTCATTTTCTTTGCGTACCGTATTCACGGCTAGATCTTTCATATTCATAAAATAAGCTCAAATAGAGATCGGCTTGAATTTAGAAAAGAAGCTGGAAAAATCGGGACTCGGAATTTCTAGACTCTGCTGTATTTAGTTCTATTTGTGGTTAGAGTATGGTATTAGTTAAAACATGCTAAATGGTGGGAAATATAATCAAATAGTTTGAGGGTATTTACGTTATTAGAAATAATTATAATGACATTTGTTTTCATTGACACATGTTTTGAGAATATTTCCTTTTACATACCGGTTGTAAATTTACAAATTTAAGACACAGATACAATGTCTTAATAGACGCTTAGCGTCGTTTTCCTTAGAAACGGAGAAGTTCTTTACATCGCGTCTTCCACTGAAACAGATTTGCTTGTTTATAAAACAGTTACAATGGAGGTGTTACACGATTTCCGTGTTGGAAGGAAATAACTAATTAAAACAAACAGCATTCAATTATAAAGTAAGTTCTGTAACGAAAGCACGGCAATCTGAATATCATATTGTCCCTCTCTCTGTAAGGCCCCACTTTAATTAAAATAATGGCTTTATCGGAATTTTAACTTTTAATTGCAAATGTTAACTGGGGAACAAGTTTTAATTAACAACAACGTGCAACGAACATCTGACTGGCTTACGTAATGTAAAGTGGAAAGGGACATTGATATGTTTATGTTGGCAGCATTGCATTTTTCAATGTAATAGTATTATTTATTAAAATTTGCATTGGGATTTGTCGCTTTCTGCGGTTCACTGTGATACATTTGTTATAAGTTTTCTGTAAATAATATGGAAGACACTACTGTTACCAAGAAGGTAATCTACATAGTACATTTTCTACTTATACACCCTTACATATATTCCTATACAGTAAATTTCGCTTAGTATGATTTTCAAGGGACCATCTAAAAATAATGTCTTAAATGAGAATAGAAATACTGTAATACCAACAAAAGAATACTGTATATATATATATATATATATATATATATATATATATATATATATATATATATATATATATATATATATAATATGTTTTCTTGTTTAATAATTTAAAACAACATGTATTATGTTTACAGGATGTTGCTGATTATAGGTTATTCAAATACAAGAATATTTATTCATTTATTTTCAAAGCTTTTCGTTGGTAAACAGTACCAACATCATCAGGAATGAAAATTAAAATAATCTTGTTGTAATTTATTGTAATTATTATTGTAATTTTCATTCCTGATGATGTTTGTACTGTTTACCAACGAAAAGCTTTGAATATAAATGAATAAATATTCTTGTATTTGAATAACCTATGTTGTTTTAAATATATATATATATATATATATATATATATATATATATATATATATATATAATACGTTTTCTTGTTTAATAATTTAAAACAACATGTATTATGTTTACAGGATGTTGCTGATTATATTGTTCCATGACATAAGTATCTTCGCACTAGTCGCTTACGGTAATGTGGTTTTAAAACCTATTGATCCATGAGTCGAAACTTGCTTGTGCCGTTCGCGGGTAGGAAAACAATTTTAATGCTGGTTAATTCAATACTTTTCCAGTGTTGAACAGTTATCAATAAGCAGAAGAATATTTCTATTCTTCATTTGAAAAATCGTATTGATCTGTTTTACCCATAAACCTCCTGTCTTCCATGCACGACGCCGTTCGTTAAAGATCGCGGAGACTTCGACTTTCCCACGACCAACATTTAAGCATATCTGAACCGTCTGCATTTGCGCACACTGGCACTGAAAGTCTCTAGTTACTTAGTTTTCCACCGTAGCATTTACCTTTCTAATAAACAATCGACTTGTCTAGCCAATCAGTTAAACAACAGTAAACAAAGGCATTTTTTTTCTAAGCAAACAGAAACGTGCTGGTGTCATCCTACACCATGTAAACTCGTTGCTCTACATAATTCATGTAAAAATCCTGCTGAATCATTTTAGACAGACTTTATCAAGTTCTATTTTTTTTCTAATTGGATTTCGTTTCGTAATAAACGTATTTTTCATATCCATTGATATGTTATACAGTACCGTAACTTCTGAACCGCATAAAACATTCGTGGTGGTTTTTTACTTGAAATTTATTGCTACGCAAAAAATCCTCCGGCAGTAGTAGACAAAATCGTGTCAAAAAAGCTATAGTTATTGTGTTTATATGCTACGTTTAGGGTCTGGAAAAATACCGCAATAAATCGTCCTAAACGGGAGCGCATGAAGCGGATTTTACTATATATATATATATATATATATATATATATATATATATATATATATTACAATTTAATGCACTTAATCAAGAATCTAACTTGGTATATTTGAGAGTCAACTTTCGAGAGCTTAATAATTACAGTGCTCTCATTTTCAAAGATTTTAGAAGACTGCAGGTCCTGGTGGTAGGCTGTCGTGTGAGAACACCCTGGTGCTGAGGGATAACGCAATGTTTACAAAAACAAGCCTTAGTTCTGCAAGTGTAAGATCTCATTACAAATGTAAAGTTATACGTGGCAATGTGTGGCAGAATACAAGACCTGGCGACTAGTATGAATGCATAAAGTCTGATATGACGGTCTGGCATTAGTCTTCGCTGTGTAGCCTGTGACGTTAGCCTACAAAACTCTCTGAACACCTAATATATTATGAGCTTACAGTCATATATTGTCACTACACTGTTGTTACGCGTTTTAAGTAAACTCAGTTGACGCTAAAGTTATTTTATACGGAAGGATTATAAAGTAGGGCGTATATCGAAATATTATATAACCTTAATTATTTTCGCATGAATGACTAAATACTTATTACCGTGTATAAAATAAGGATTCTTCGTTTATTATTATTAAATTCCTACTATTAGCTCACACTCTAATGGTATCTATCATCCTTTGTGTTCATCCTATACAGTTGAAATACATTTTTTTAGAGGGTGGCAATTGAAGGTAATACAGTTTATTCAAATATTTATTCAAAAATTAAATTTAAAAAAATTGGGGGTTATAGGATTTGACCTGAGTATCTACATGTTCAAAGTCTAGCGCTTGTGGCACTGAACCAACTACCCATAGCTAGAGGTGTACTTCTCAGAGACGTATATGAATTTTTCCTTACCTTCCATCTGGTTGTCGTCGTATAACCTTAAATTGTTTCCATGGTTACCACACAATGTCATAAAAGCTCAAAAGATTAAAAATGAATGATAAGAATAAAATAAACATACAAACACGGTTCGAACTTTAATTCACAAACGGACAGTGAAAAAGGAAAGCGGAAAGAAACTATAACACAATGTAAGCGACAAAATAAAAGCTAGGATATAAAAGGTAACAAGCAAAATTAATAGTCCAACACCATATACTGTATAGAGTGAAAAATGGAAAAATGCAAGGAAATTCAACGCCTAATTTGCCAGTTAATATTGTTATTCTGACATATGTATATACATATTTATATTAGTAGTAATAATAAAATAAAAAAGAAACTATAATAAAAATTGTCTTTGTTGATTTAAGTAGGACTTGACTTAAAATATGTTTTTATAATATTTGTACTTACTGTATATTATGAATGGAGGAGCTAGACACGGGCACTTAAACAATTAATAATAAAAAAAGGGACGGATACTCTTTATTTTATAATCACAATTAATATAAATATGTATGTTCATATGTCAGAATAACTATATTAACTACCAAAATGTGTGTGCGTGTATGTGTTTGTGTGTGTGTGTGTGTGTGTGTGTAAGCTTACCATTATGCAAATTCAGTAGTGTATAAAAGTTGAACGAAAAAAAAATTGTTTTGTATATTTTAGTTTTATTCTAAAAACATATAATAATTTTGTTATCCACGGATTCGTTAATAAATTTGCTTTATACTTGAAACATTTGGAATAAATGCCATAGATGGTTTTTCTGTTTATAAAATCACTCTACGTGTGCACTTTAAAACATCGGCTTATTAATAGGTGCCCATGTAATGGAAGTGTTAAAAGCATGACGAGGAAAACAAAGAATGGATGAAAGGGGAGCTAATTTCGTTTATACACTGTGCGTCAGTATATCTAGAATGTTAGTGCGTATAATTGAGTTTATTTTGACGAACTAATGTAGAGTTAGGATTTATTAAATTAAAAATCCTTTGTAGCTTTTAGAATATTTATTGACCACTAGTGCAACTAATTTAATTTTACAGATTTATATTTAGATAACAGTTTATTTAAAAACGAGAGTAAATTTCTTGTATTGTTTAGTTTACATTTTTTCTAAGAAACAAGTAATATAAACCAACATTTTTAAAAGCAATTCCTGCTTAGGACAACAAAGAAGAACTTTATTATAGTACGTTTTATTAAATAATTAGAATTATTATATAAATAAAGTAACATAATCTATGCATTTAAACAGCTGTTCTGTCACATATTCTATAACATAAAATCAGCAATTTTATGAAACCATATGTTATCACTTATTTTAAGCAAAATGGGACGAAATACCTGTATTGCATTACTTTCCCCTTTTTGAATGGGTTTTCTCCGATATAAAATCAAAATGAATAATTATTAAATTCAATTAACAAGTTAATATTTATAAACTGTAATAATATCACGTCTCATTCACTACAACTTTAAAAAATGTACTTTAACTTGAGTGCATGAATGAGAAGTATTTTATTAACTTTTTTAAATTTTATATATATATATATATATATATATATATATATATATATATATAAATATAAAATACGTTTTCTTGTTTAATAATTTAAAACAACATAGGTTATTCAAATACAAGAATATTTATTAATTTATATCCAAAGCTTTTCGTTGGTAAACAGTAGGCCTACTAACATCATCAGGAATTCCTTTGGATATAAATTAATAAATATTCTTTTATTTGAATAACCTATGTTGTTTTAATATATATATATATATATATATATATATATATATATATATTAAATAGGATGATACGTTTTCTTGTACAAGAATAGTTTTATTTTATATATCTTCATAGCTTTTCGGCAATCAAATAAGTGTTAGGACCTTTAGCAAAAACAATGATATAACAAAATGTTTTACAAAAACGAAATCATACGTACTACAATTCAATAATTTGTTTATTGCTATTTATATGTCTATTTATATTTCTATGTACGAGATCGATGACCTCGTAAATAGTTTGATGTTTTGATTTAATTTGAATTTGTTTATTAATTAATTTGTCTTCAACTTTATGTATATAAATTTCTGATGTTTCATATATATTTATCTTTAAAAATTTGTTTATTTCTTAAATTAATTTCATATTTTCTATTTCAGGAAATCTGTGTCTATTATTGATACAATGAGCAGTCAAAAATAATATGTATATGTTCGGTTTTGTATAAGCGTTTAAATGTTCTTTCTATCTTTTTTTTAATTTCTTCTTTGTTTGTCCCACATTTAATTTATTACAATCTCTACAATTTTTATAATATTTACAATTTAAGTACAATTTTAAATACTTTTTAAATAATTGTGTTAGTATTTATTATTTTATGTATATATATATATATATATATATATAAATATATTTAAGTACAGTTTTCTGTGTTTCCTAACGTTACAATATTCAACGAGAATATCGTAACTTTAGGAAAGGCAAAAAACTGTACTCAAATATTTAGAAATATTCGTAACAGTAATGAAGACGAGTGTATTAATTATATATATATAATATCTATTCCTAATGAATGTGTGTTATAATATGCCAACTAAACAACTTTTAAGGCTTGTTTTCCGAAATGTAGAAAAATCGAAACTATTGCCAATGTATCCATGTAAGTTTTATTTATTTACTAAATTGGCAAATATATATGTGGACCTATACATTGAATATTGTTCACCTGTTCTATATACATGTAGTGTTTTTGGGTTATTTTATAGTTTAGTTCATTTATTTTTTCGAGGGTTTATATTTTCATTTCTGGCCATAAATATTTATAATTCTATATGAGTTTAGTGTCTTTGTCTACTTTATTTATCTTCAAGTTTAGTTAGGTTTTGTTTTTCTTGATTTTATTTTCTAAATACATTTCTTATTTCAGCTGATTCTATATTGTTATGAGGATATTCACGACTGAAGGTTATTCAGCATGTTCTATATTATGGCGAGTTTTAAAATTAGTTTTATTAGTTTATTAATATTATGTATTTTATTGAGGGTATTTTGTTGTTGTTGGAAATTTGGGTTATTGTGTATGGGCTTTATGATTACTCTATTTTGTCATTAGATTTCAATTTGATTGTATCCTTTTGTTGTTTGTTTGTGTTATGTTTATCCAAATTAATGCAATTGTTGCATTGATAATTTTATTCATATCTAACGTTTATTTTAATTTACCTGAAAACTTCATTTAGTTTCTACTATCGCCGCAAGGTAGCGACACGCCGCATGATCTGACGTAACACTTTACCGCAAAGATTTCTTTATCTTACAACAGGCAGAGTCTAACAAGCCTCAGATAATAATCACATCGAACCTAGTATCATTGAATTGAAATAGTTAAATTGTCATTTCTAGCATCTGTTAACTATGGAGATATGATCCAAAAAAAATTTAATATATATGAATCCAAAAAAAATGGCCTGTAACGCAAAATATCCCTTAGGCTAGTATAAATCGGGATTGGATATATACATTTTAACTCTGAACGTTAGAGAATGCCTTTGGGGCCAAACTCCGAAGCCAAACCCGGCAATGTTTTTATAGTATCCACTCAGAAGCCAGGTATAGTTTGGCTCTTTTAAATTTTCGACACCATGTGTTTTTTTAATAGCTTTGTACAAAAATTATTTTTTTCCTAGGTTGGTAGTTATGGTAGAAGCTAATAGAGCAACACGTCCATGGCATCTTGGTTTTCCTTCACAAATACTATGCTTCAAGTGCTGTTTGCTGAATATTATATATTTGTTCAGTTTGTTTCTTTAAAACTTAGGAATGTCAATGTTTCTTTTAAAACCTCTCTTTTATTTATTATTTATTCCCGGAAATGTTTTGTGAATTTTCACTGCCAAAAGAAATATAAATAGAAAAACCATTCAATTTTTAATTAATTATATGATTTGTTCAAATATAAACATTTAACTCAAAACTTAAAGTTTATTTTACTAATTAAAAGGCATTGTTTAATTTAAAAATATTTTTTCTTTAAAACTTTTATAAATGTCAGGGTAATTGATAAAACAAATGTGTTAGCCACCGGTGCGGTAGCGCAGACAACGTGTTGCAAGTCTCGGAGTAGACGCGGCAAACACCTAAGCCGGTTCTGAGTACCGTGGTAAATGAGCGATCTCGTTGTCAGAGTGGAAAGGGATGAGGGGCTGTAATTTCACGTAGGGGGCTGCAATTCAGACTATGAGTGATATTTGCAAATAGTTAGTTACGCCCTAGCATTGTTGTACGGCGTCATTGACGTAGTTATTGTTGTACTTGATTATATATTTTCTACCGGATAACAGCACAAGTTAAATCCCTTTAGAATATCCATTCGGTCGGCTTGGATCCAAAACGTCTTTGGGAAGGTCCTACAGACAGTTCGCTGTGTATAAAGATAGATACCTACCTATTATCATTCCATTATTCTATTTAGAATTTAAAGCAAACCGTTGAACTATTTAGTTTATTTTAATACTCATCATGTATGGTAGAAGTCATCCTCAAAGCCATATTTCTCTGTAATTTAGAGTAAGTTCAATACATACCGTTGTAATTTTGTTACCAGCTACGTAAGAATCATTGTAAGCTAATAAGAAATACATTAAATACACAAAATAGATGCAGCAAAATATGTTACAATTGTTCGCTTGTCTCGCATTATCCTTACAGGGTTTACAGCGAACAGGCAAGCTGACAACTCCAGGTACTTGTATAGAAACAATAATATAAAAATTTATAAACCTATTTATATCCTTATAGCTACGTACAATTCCAGTGTCCAGTGAGTTATTATTCAAAACTCTGTTTAAAACGCTGGCAGTTCTGCGTTTAAAATTAAAAATTGTTCTTAAGTTCTTGTTTTCGAGACAGTTGCGAAAGGTACCCCTCTCACCAGTGGGTTAATGTTTTTTCTTTATCTGTATTTGCTACCAAGAGTTATTTTGTGTAGTTTATATTTTATATTATGCATTTGTATGAATTTTGGTTCCATTTCCATTTCTTTTTTTTAACTGATTCATTTCGATACTGTACATAATTTTGTTTAAAACTTAATGCGTATTTCAGGTGTTTCGATTTTAAGAATATTTATTGCGTTTTCTTTTTATTTAGGTTAGGCCTATATTAATTTTTTAACTACTTTATAGTATTTCTGTTGTCAACTAAAAGATAATTATTAAATTTACAAAATTAGTGTAGAATTGTATTCTTATTGCTGTTGTATTGTCGATATTTATTTGAAGTTTCTGAGAGCTTTTTTTCGTTTTGATTCAATTCTTTAATTTTTAATTTTTCACTTCTCGTATTTTTTATAATTAATTTCCATTTATTTTTTCATGTGTTTCTTTCTAATAAACTGCATAATTTTAAATAATATTCGAAAAGTTAATAATAAAGTTACGTACTTCTATGTAAATTTTTTATTTTTAATTTTATCTGTTATTATTGTACGCGGCATTGAAACTTTTCTGTATAGGAAATATTAGTAATTAAAGCGGTTTTCCTTATAAAAAAATATTCTATTACTTTTTTGTCACTCCTAAGGGTTGCATTATTTTGTTGTAGAGAAATGTACAAAGTTAAAGACTTAATCGATCTCATTTAAGGAACTTAACATCCATTGACGTTTGACAAATTGTTCGATATGGAAGAGTACAGTTATGTCTAAGCATTTTATTTCTAATCAGAACAATATTTAGTCAGTTAGTCGCCTGTGCAGGGACATTTCACGCAAGAAGAGACAACCCGTCCCAGATGACTTTTGGCAATATGGCGCCAGACCACTGCCGTCTCACTCCAGTGCCTCAGACATAGTCGGCAAGCATACAGTACGCTTGTTTAAAAATACATCGGTACATTTTGCAGCCTTCGTGCCACGTACTCTATTAAAAACCTAACTGAATTAATATTTTTGAAATACCATTTTTTACTTCACGTACATAGGTAAACACGTGCAAAAACAAAATATAAATCAAACAGTGAAACTCGAAGTTATTGTACAATAATTGTTTCCTAATTACGTTTGATAAATGAAATCAATTAAAAACAATTACAATAACGAGAGAAAACGCCTAAATGATTTTTTTTTGAAATAACCTATTCTAATTACTTTGGGTTAGGAATGGTAATACAATAGAAGAGTATTAAATCCGTGTGACAAACACGCAATAGTATCGCCTGTTGCATTTATTGCGACTTCGAGGGCTTAGCAAAATGCTCGCGATGGGTGAAGTATATGATATTGGTTGCAGACATTACACAAAGTTAAAGTTACGCCAGAATATCTTTGATAATGTCTGTATATACTAATAGACAAAAATGGAAAAATTGATGCTCACAAAAAGGAAAAATTGACGTATAAAATCAAGCGCCTTATTAATAATCAGTCCAGTAGAGAAGGTCAAACTGAACAGAAGATATGGTAATAGCAGTAGCGAAATGAATGTAAGAAACAACAATGGTAAAGAAAAGTGCATTTAATGAATGTCATTTTTAAATAAAACCCTAAAGAAGAGATCAGTAAATGTAAACAAATGAAGCTTTTCGAAATTCAGGCTTTGTAAATGGTGGAGCGTCGATGAGGAAAATAAAGATATGTCGAAATAGAAAAATGAGGATGATTAGGAAAAAAACGATAAAAACGAAAAATGGTGACAGGTCAGGAAAAACATAGAATGAGTTAGAAAGGCTTTACGGAGCTTTTACGAGTACTTTTATATCGAGTAATCTGTCAGTTGAATTATTCCACCAATAAGTTCATATATATATATATATGTGTACGTTACGATGGATCTAGATGCGTTTTATGGACATAATGTATTAAAAAGTAACAATTTTAGTTATTTCTCTTAAAAGAAGCACAACAAAAGTACAAACCAATACACAAACATAAGTGAAAAAGCGATGAAATATTAATGATTTACCACGTAAATTGTTTCAGTTCCATCTATTAGCTCACACTCTTTTGATATATACCTTGCACACATTTTCAGTCGTTAGTAAAATATATTTTTATACATCCAATCAAGTTAAAATAATTTTTTTAAAACTTGTAGTGGATAACAGTTTCAAGTTTTTTCAAATATTTATTCATTAATTAGGTTATACAAATTGGGGTGGTTTAGGTCGTATTCGAACTGAGTACTTTCATGTTCGAATTCTAGCGCTTTGCACTGAGTCAAGTATCGCATAGCATGAAATCTATTTTTCAAAGATGTATATTAATTTTTTTTTTGCTGCCATATGATTGTTGTGGAAACCCCCATTGTACAACCTTATATTGTTGCCATGGTTACCACACAATATCATAAATAATGCTATAGGATTAAAAATGAATGCAAAAAAATAATATTACAAACACATTGCATTACCGGTATCGTACCTTGCTTCACAAACGGAGAAAGCGAAAGGAAAGCGAAAAGAAATGCAAGCGATAAAAAGAAGCGTATAAATAGTAACAAACAAAAATAATAGTCCAAAGGAAAATGCAAAACTGCAAGGAAATTATGATTGTAGATATTTATATTAATTATAATTATTAAATGAAAAAAAACTAAAGTAAAATGTTTTTAGTTGATTCAAGTAGGAATTGTTTTAAATTTGTTTTTCATATTACCTGATTTGATTACGGGAAGATATTGTTTTAGGTTAAAGTTTTCACTCTAATGCTGTAATTATAATATGCCAAAAATTTAAACTATAATTAAGGCAACCAGGATCGAAAGATCATTATTCTGTTGAATTATGTTTGTGATAAAGCTAAGGTTACATTTTATATTTTAAAATTAATAATGGCGGCTGTATTTAGGTATGTAAATATGAGAGCTTTTAGAATAAAGTAATTCCGAAGCTGAGAGACTGTAAAGCTGGTACGGCTGCAATGCGTTCTAAATCCAGATGGCCGTGTAAAAGCACAGTCTGCTAAAACTGAACTTAAACAACATTAAAGCAGCTGTTGATGTGTGTTTTTATTTAGAATTTTAAACATTTTAATACCTTCTAAACTCTACCGCTAGCATAGTTAGAACATAATTTGTGCCAAAGCACTACACATATGTTATAGATTACTGCTGGTTTGTGTTGGTAAAGGCGATATTGCTTCTGAATGTAAAGGTTATAAACCTAATAATTTGTAATTTATTTTTTCTTGTAACAGTTTTACGCTATTATTAAGTTATATTGAACCCAAAAAAATATAATAATAATTATTCAATTTTTTACTATTATAAATAAATAAATAAATACACATACACACACACACACACACACACACACACATATATATATATATATATATATATATATATATATATATATATATATATATGAGGATATTATATAATATGAGGATACGTTTTCTCGTAATATATTAAAAATATGACTATTGCAAGAAAATTAAATAAATATAATTTAAACTTAAAACAAAACTGAAAATTCTTGTGTTTGAAACATTCTTTTTCTTTTAATCTATATATATATATATATATATATATATATATATATATATATATATATATATATATATATATAACATAGGTTATTAAAATACAAGAATATTTATTAATTTATATTCAAAGCTTTTCGTTTTTAAACAGTACCACTCCAGGATTGAAAAATACAATAATGCATTATTGTAATTTTCATTCCTGATGATGTTGATACTGTTTACCAACGAAAAGCTTTGAATATAAATTAATAAATATTCTTGTATTTGAATAACATATGCTGTTACACACACACACACACACACACACACACACACACACACACACACACACACACACACACACACACACACACACACACACACACACACACACACACACACACACACACACACACACACACACACATATATATATATATATATATATATATATATATATATATATATATATTTTAAAACAACACAGGTTATTCAAATACAAGAATATTTATTATTTTAAATCCAAAGCTTTTCGTTGGCAAACAGTACCAACATCACCAATGGATGATGTTGGTACTGTTTGCCAACGAAAAGCTTTGGATTTAAAATAATAAATATTCTTGTATTTGAATAACCTGTGTTGTTTTAAATTATTAAACAAGAAAACGTATTTTATATTTATATATATATATATATATATATATATATATATATATATATATATATATGAATATTTTAACTATTTATTACAATGTACAAATATTTGCAACTTGTGTGTACATAACTGAAATTAAGATACTGAATTAAAATATTTCTGTATTCATAGTAAATTGCATTTGAAATTGATTTAAGTATAACCCCTAAGTGAAGAAAAACAGCTGTTGTGTGAAATCATAATAAATTTTGAGCTCTCAGATTTACGAAGATGATCTAAGATTTTTTCATGTCTCAACTCTTTATTGTGCCTATAATGATAGTGTAATTAGCGAAAATTTGAGGAAAGAAAAATATTCCTGTTGATGAAATAGTTTTATTTAAGATATATACAAGAGGAAATATTTTCTTCAAAGATTTATACTTCAAAAATAGTGTGAAAAAAGTTGAACAGAAATATATAAAATGTACAAAAAAGTTTAAAAAGGATATAACATGTTATTTAAATAACTGATTTTCATTAATAAATTTATTGAGCACTGTGGATTAATTTTTTTATTTAAAACTAAATTAATACAACCTATTAGCCACAATGCAAAAATCTTTATTGCAATTACTTTATGTACATTTCGATTACATGGTAATCATCTTCAGAAGTTACTTTTTTTTGTAAAACGACTGTATTAAACAACTAATAACTACAAATGTCTACTGTCGTAATATTTCTCGTTTTGCTTTCTAATCTAGGTATAGAAAGTTTAAATACTTTTTATTCTAAGTTAATAGATTGATTAAAGATAAAGCAGTGGAATGGACAAAGTCGTTAAACAGTTCCACAGTAAATTGCAATTTCTACTATAAACCCATTGCACAGTTAATCGGCCTTATAATGTGTGGCAATCGTTGAAATGGATAATATCTATGTTTTATCATGTCCTTATATTTATAAATAATTTGTGACCCTCTAGTGTATGTGTGTTTTACTTTCACTGACAACAACCAGAAAAGTTTATTACTTATGGTGAAACCTATACAAAGGGTTGGACCTATTTTTCGCCCCTATTACAAACATAGAAGTTATTATTATCAGTTTAACTGTTTATATTTAACTTGACTTTATGTTGTTAAAATTAATTTTGACGAACGTTATTCTGAGGCAGTTCCAGGCAATCTTAAAACAATCACTGTGCCACTTATTAATTTAAAGATTTCTAATATCTTGATTTGTGTAGTCCATTACTTTGGGCGAATCTTAATTAATCACTTTAACTTTAGTTTATGACCATAAGAACTTTAAATTTTGTAAAACAAAATTCGCTGAGACAGAAAGTTTTCGATCGCTATGTGGCGATCTTCATCAGTGTTTTCTGCTTGGAGATGTTGGGTCAAGTGGTGACGGTTTTAAAGGCAGCTTTTCGATAGTATCAAAGAGTTTGAGTGATTTGTATTGGGTTTGTTCGTTTAATATGTTTGTACTTTGTGTTGTTGTGTGTTTGTAAATTTCATATTGTTCTAGTGTGTTGAGATGTGGTCCTTTTTTGTTGATGTGTATGATTTCTAGGTTATGGTAAACGTCTGTGTATTTGTGTCCTGTTTATTTTATGTGATTGTACAATGCTGAGTTGGTGTTCTGTTTGTATTCCTCGACTCTTTGTTTAAAGCTGTGCAATATAGAATTTGTTACATTTGTCGCAAATTAGTTTGTATACACCTAGTGCTTGTAGTTTATCTTTGTTGTTGGTGTAGTGTTGTATTTTGTATTGTAAGTTTTTATTAGTTTTGTATGCTATTTTATATCCTGATTTTTGGAATTTGTAGGCTATTTCATTTGTTGTACTGTTTATGTATGGTATTGTGCATACACAAACACGCTGCCTTCAGATAAATGATCCATAGACTTAAAGAAGTTTCAATGACCTCAGAAAACATTAACAAAGAACTAGTGTCCTTTAAATATTAGCAAACACAAATACAAAAAACCACTAAAATTAACACTACAGAGAGGTAAAACAATTATGTCACAATGCCACACACAAACAGAACATCGTATAAAATAGTTCACACATTCCAAAAAAACAGAATACAAAATTGCATACAAAACTAATATCAATTTAAAATACAAAATACAACACGACACCAACAGCAAAGATAAACTACAAGCACCAGGCTTATACAAATTAAACTGCAACAAGTGTAACAATTTCTACATTGGGCAAACAGGTCGCAGCTTTAAACAAAGAATCGAGGAACACAAACAGAACACCAACTCAACATTTTACAACCACATAAAAGAGACTGGACACAAATACACAGACATTTACCATAACCTAGAAATCCTACACATCAACAAAAAAGGACCACATCTCAACACACTAGAACAATATGAAATTTACAGACACGCAAAAACACAAAGTACAAACATATTAAACGAACAAGCCCACTACAAATAATACATACTCTTTGATACTATCGAAAACCTATCTTTAAAACCGTCACCGCTTGACCCAACATCTCCAAGCAGAAGACACTGATGAAGATCGGCACATAGCGATCGAAAACTTACTGTCTCAGTACATTTCTACAAATTTACAAAATTTAAAGTTCGGCTAGCCATAAACTAATGTTAAAGTGATTAATAACGGATTGTTGAAAAATTGTAAGATTTATAATTTGTGTCTTGTGTTAATATTTTACTAAAAATCGGGAACAATTGTTTCAATAAGGTAGTACATTGTATTCAGAAGGTCTGCATTAAAACTATTGACGGTTATGTTAGACAAGTTTTAATAAAAATAATTATTTTAAAAATTAAAACGAATTTGTATATAAATAAAACTATAAACAAACACGAGGTGAAGGGATCTAGTTTTGCTAATTGGTAACGAAATAAAGCTTTTATTAAATTTCTCGTTGGAATTTGGTTTGAGGAATGTCAGTGAAAGAATATTAGTTTCCCACAGTTCAGGCCTTGGCGTGCTGGAAAATGTTATTAATATAACAAAAAAAAAAAATAAAAATATGTTTACAGCTGAGGCATAAATATGGTTGCATGGAAAATGAAAAAATAATAGATGTAGATAAATATTCTGAAAATTTTTGAAATTATTACAGTCCACGACTGAATTACAAAATCTTTAATACAAACTATCGCTTTTATTTATTGTTTAGTGTCCATTTTAAATACTCACTGTCTTTTTTGTAGATACATACTAAATGTGTTTCCATTATATATAAGTCCTTTGCAAATATGCAGGGTGTCCATCTTCTTCACTGACTGTTTGGTGGATTTCACTCACTCTTTTATAGTGATTCCCCATTATATATATCCACTACGTCCTTTACAAATACCTATGGTGTCCATCTTGTTCACTCTCTCTTTGGTGGATTTCACTCACTTTTTTATAGCAATTCCTCATTATATATACCCACTATGTCCTTTGCAAATATGCGTGGTGTCCATTACAGATACAGCAAACGTCTTTACAAATATCTATGTTGTCCATCTTGTTCAAACTCTCTTTGGTAGATTTCACTCACTCTTTTATAGTGATTCACTATTATATATACCCACTACGTCCTTAGAAAATATGCGGGGTGTTCATTACAGATACAATTAATGTCTTTGCAAATATCTATGGTGTCCAACTTATTCACTCTCTCTTTGGTAGATTTCACTCACTCTTTTATAGTGATTCACTATTATATATACCCACTACGTCCTTAGAAAATATGCGGGGTGTTCATTACAGATACAATTAATGTCATTGCAAATATCTATGGTGTCCAACTTATTCACTCTTTCTTTGGTGGATTTCACTCACTCTTTTATAGTGATTTCCCATTATATATACCCACTACGTAATTAGTAAATATGCGGGGTGTTCATTACAGATACAATTAATGTCTTTGCAAATATCTATGGTGTCCAACTTATTCACTCTCTCTTTGGTAGGTTTCACTCACTATTTTATAGCGATTCACTATTATATATACCCACTACGTCCTTAGTAAATATGCGGGGTGTTCATTACAGATACAATTAATGTCTTTGCAAATATCTATGGTGTCCAACTTATTCACTCTCTCTTTGGTAGATTTCACTCACTCTTTTATAGTGATTCACTATTATATATACCCACTACGTCCTTAGAAAATATGCGGGGTGTTCATTACAGATACAATTAATGTCTTTGCAAATATCTATGGTGTCCAACTTATTCACTCTCTCTTTGGTAGATTTCACTCACTCTTTTATAGTGATTCACTATTATATATACCCACTACGTCCTTAGAAAATATGCGGGGTGTTCATTACAGATACAATTAATGTCTTTGCAAATATCTATGGTGTCCAACTTATTCACTCTCTCTTTGGTGGATTTCACTCACTGTTTTATAGTGATTCACTATTATATATACCCACTACGTCCTTAGAAAATATGCGGGGTGTTCATTACAGATACAATTAATGTCTTTGCAAATATCTATGGTGTCCAACTTATTCACTCTCTCTTTGGTAGATTTCACTCACTCTTTTATAGTGATTCACTATTATATATACCCACTACGTCCTTAGAAAATATGCGGGGTGTTCATTACAGATACAATTAATGTCTTTGCAAATATCTATGGTGTCCAACTTATTCACTCTCTCTTTGGTAGATTTCACTCACTCTTTTATAGTGATTCACTATTATATATACCCACTACGTCCTTAGAAAATATGCGGGGTGTTCATTACAGATACAATTAATGTCTTTGCAAATATCTATGGTGTCCAACTTATTCACTCTTTCTTTGGTGGATTTCACTCAATCTTTTATAGTGATTTCCCATTATATATACCCACTACGTCCTTAGTAAATATGCGGGGTGTTCATTACAGATACAATTAATGTCTTTGCAAATATCTATGGTGCCCAACTTATTCACTCTCTCTTTGGTAGGTTTCACTCACTATTTTATAGCGATTCACTATTATATATACCCACTACGTCCTTAGTAAATATGCGGGGTGTTCATTACAGATACAATTAATATGCAAATATTAATACAATATACAGATGCAAATATCTATGGTGTACAACTTATTCACTCTCTCTTTGGTGGATTTCACTCACTATTTTATAGTGATTCACTATTATATATACCCACTACGTCCTTAGTAAATATGCGGGGTGTTCATTTCAGATACAATTAATATGCAAATGTTAATACAATATACAGATGCAAATATCTATGGTGCCCAACTTATTCACTCTCTCTTTGGTGGATTTCACTCACTATTTTATAGTGATTCACTATTATATATACCCACTTCGTCCTTAGTAAATATGCGGGGTGTTCATTACAGATACAATTAATATGCAAATATTAATACAATATACAGATGCAAATATCTATGGTGTCCAACTTATTCACTCTCTCTTTGGTGGATTTCACTCACTATTTTATAGTGATTCACTATTATATATACCCACTACGTCCTTAGTAAATATGCGGGGTGTTCATTTCAGATACAATTAATATGCAAATATTAATACAATATACAGATGCAAATATCTATGGTGTCCAACTTATTCACTCTCTCTTTGGTGGATTTCACTCACTATTTTATACTGATTCACTATTATATATACCCACTACGTCCTTAGTAAATATGCGGGGTGTTCATTACAGATACAATTAATATGCAAATATTAATACAATATACAGATGCAAATATCTATGGTGTCCAACTTATTCACTCTCTCTTTGGTGGATTTCACTCACTTTTTTATAGCAATTCCTCATTATATATACCCACTATGTCCTTTGCAAATATGCGTGGTGTCCATTACAGATATAGCAAACGTCTTTACAAATATCTATGTTGTCCATCTTGTTCAAACTCTCTTTGGTAGATTTCACTCACTCTTTTATAGTGATTCACTATTATATATACCCACTACGTCCTTAGAAAATATGCGGGGTGTTCATTACAGATACAATTAATGTCTTTGCAAATATCTATGGTGTCCAACTTATTCACTCTCTCTTTGGTGGATTTCACTCACTCTTTTATAGTGATTCCCCATTATATATACCCACTACGTCCTTAGTAAATATGCGGGGTGTTCATCACAGATACAATTAATGTCTTTGCAAATATCTATGGTGTCCAACTTATTCACTCTCTCTTTGGTAGGTTTCACTCACTATTTTATAGTGATTCACTATTATATATACCCACTACGTCCTTAGTAAATATGCGGGGTGTTCATTGCAGATACAATTAATATGCAAATATTAATACAATATACAGATGCAAATATCTATGGTGTCCAACTTATTCACTCTCTCTTTGGTAGGTTTCACTCACTATTTTATAGTGATTCACTATTATATATACCCACTACGTCCTTAGAAAATATGCGGGGTGTTCATTACAGATACAATTAATGTCTTTGCAAATACCTATGGTGCCCAACTTATTCACTCTCTCTTTGGTAGATTTCACTCACTCTTTTATAGTGATTCACTATTATATATACCCACTACGTCCTTAGAAAATATGCGGGGTGTTCATTACAGATACAATTAATGTCTTTGCAAATATCTATGGTGTCCAACTTATTCACTCTCTCTTTGGTGGATTTCACTCACTCTTTTATAGTGATTCCCCATTATATATACCCACTACGTCCGTAGTAAATATGCGGGGTGTTCATTACAGATACAATTAATGTCTTTGCAAATATCTATGGTGTCCAACTTATTCACTCTCTCTTTGGTAGGTTTCACTCACTATTTTATAGTGATTCACTATTATATATACCCACTACGTCCTTAGTAAATATGCGGGGTGTTCATTGCAGATACAATTAATATGCAAATATTAATACAATATACAGATGCAAATATCTATGGTGTCCAACTTATTCACTCTCTCTTTGGTGGATTTCACTCACTATTTTATAGTGATTCACTATTATATATACCCACTACGTCCTTAGTAAATATGCGGGGTGTTCATTACAGATACAATTAATATGCAAATATTAATACAATATATAGATGCAAATATCTATGGTGTCCAACTTATTCACTCTCTCTTTGGTGGATTTCACTCACTATTTTATAGTGATTCACTATTATATATACCCACTACGTCCTTAGTAAATATGCGGGGTGTTCATTTCAGATACAATTAATATGCAAATGTTAATACAATATACAGATGCAAATATCTATGGTGCCCAACTTATTCACTCTCTCTTTGGTGGATTTCACTCACTATTTTATAGTGATTCACTATTATATATACCCACTACGTCCTTAGTAAATATGCGGGGTGTTCATTACAGATACAATTAATATGCAAATGTTAATACAATATACAGATGCAAATATCTATGGTGCCCAACTTATTCACTCTCTCTTTGGTGGATTTCACTCACTATTTTATAGTGATTCACTATTATATATACCCACTACGTCCTTAGTAAATATGCGGGGTGTTCATTACAGATACAATTAATATGCAAATATTAATACTATATACAGATGCAAATATCTATGGTGTCCAACTTATTCACTCTCTCTTTGGTGGATTTCACTCACTATTTTATAGTGATTCACTATTATATATACCCACTACGTCCTTAGTAAATATGCGGGGTGTTCATTTCAGATACAATTAATATGCAAATATTAATACAATATACAGATGCAAATATCTATGGTGTCCAACTTATTCACTCTCTCTTTGGTGGATTTCACTCACTATTTTATAGTCATTCCCCATTATATATACCCACTACGTCCTTAGTAAATATGCGGGGTGTTCATTACAGATACAATTAATATGCAAATATTAATACAATATACAGATGCAAATATCTATGGTGTCCAACTTATTTACTCTCTCTTTGGTGGATTTCACTCACTATTTTATAGTGATTCCCCATTATATATACCCACTACGTCCTTAGTAAATATGCGGGGTGTTCATTACAGATACAATTAATATGCAAATATTAATACAATATACAGATGCAAATATCTATGGTGCCCAACTTATTCACTCTCTCTTTGGTGGATTTCACTCACTATTTTATAGTGATTCCCCATTATATATACCCACTACGTCCTTAGTAAATATGCGGGGTGTTCATTACAGATACAATTAATATGCAAATATTAATACAATATACAGATGCAAATATCTATGGTGCCCAACTTATTCACTCTCTCTTTGGTGGATTTCACTCACTCTTATATAGTGATTCTCCATTATATTTATCCCCCGACTCCTTTATTGTGATTCCCCATTACAGATACTACTACGTTATTTGTAAATGTGTGATAGTAAATGTTTGTTGCTATATATCTTACAAGGCTAGTTATACTTTACAAATGACCGGTTACATGCAGAAGCTTTTCCTTCTCTTGGTTTGTCAACACAATAATAAGTTTATAAACTATTGTTTAATATATTTATTTCGAATGAGTTTTAGTAAATTAAATTCAATCCAAATACAAATAAAAATTGAATCAATGCAAATACACGTCAGCCCCTTACGAACAATGGATACTATGCTAGGTTTTGGTAAAGCAAACCCGTATTTATTTCTCTATCTCTAATTTATATTTGTACTTTACTTTTACCATTATTTAATCATTTCTCATTATTTTAAATTTAAGCTTTAAATTCTGAGGCACGCCACAACGACTATGGTAATGCGCCCCTGACAGCTGCGGTGCAACGGTTTGGAAACCACGGACATAATTTGTGGCAGGAGCTTATGTCTAGTCCAGGTGGACCGTCTTAGGCTTAATGACAATAGTTTTTGTTATCACATAAAATATGTTATTTAAAAGAGTGCTGTGAAAACATTCGACTTGCTTTCATCCATTGGAAGAAAAAGCAGCCAAGAATGTAGACATTCTATACTGAACACACCCTAAGTAAAGAAGCGACAGGGTAGGTTGTGAAAACATTAAATACTTAGGTTTATAATAATTTTGTCTCATCCAGCATGATATTTAGGAAATTTTAAATAGAGTAGAGTCATGTTGGATCTTTTAGCTAAATCCTCTAAAACATTCTTCTCTTTTGATACAATGTTTTTATATATTCGAGAAAAATTCCTAACATTACAATATTTTCCTTTGTCCGGAATAACTCCATTTCCAAAGCTTAAATAGTGCTGGTAGCACAAAATTTGAGTTCGTCCTTATTGATCAATAGGAAGCGACTTTTGCAAGTGTTGGAGTCATGGCCAACAATATAATAAGACGAACTCAAGATTTGGGCATTTTTTAGTTGAATTTGTATTGTTTGATTTTATTAAAAATTAATATCAAACGGTAAAATGTGTTCGACATTATTTCTAACACGAAATTTACTTGCATCTTTTTAATGATACGATTTATAGATAAATGTTAAGCTTAAAAATGTCGTAAAATTGGATAAAAACAAAAAATAAAGAGCATACACTATGCATTTTAAAGTGTGTGGCCATATTGGAAAATGGCTGCTATATTTCAAAATTAAAGAGATATAAAAGTAACAAATAATATAGTGAAGTCCTCCATTTAAACTTTGCTGTAAAGCCAATAGCCTTTGGAGACCCACTCTGGTACTATACGTGAATATAAAATGTATTTCAATACTTTCTGTTGACATGAAGTTCAGATGAATATATGTGTAATGATACGTCAAGATTAAAAATGTTATAATTTTAGCATAAAACAATATTAGCAACATTTGTTTAAAGTCAATTCCTACTTAGGCCAACAAAGAAAAAAGTTTTAATTACTTTTTACTACATAAATAAATTTAATATAAATGAAGCAACAAATCCTATGCGTTAAATCAGCTGTTTTATGAAATCATATGTTATCACTTATTTCAAGCCAAATGGGACAAATTATCTATATTGTATACTTTACCCCCTTTCATGAATAATTTCCCTCTCATATAACTAAATAAAATTGATTAAATTTATTTAATGACTTAATACTTTAAAAAAACTGTATTAATATCAAATGTCATCTACTACAAGTTTAAAAGAATGTATCCGAACTTTAGAGGATGAATAAATGATATTTTATTAACGATTGAAAATTTGAACAAGATATATAAATATATGTAAATATAGCGAGAGTTTGAAGTAATAGTAGGAATTGAAAAAAACCGAATAGCGCAATTTCTACATTATAAAGTTTGAAGTAAGTCACCACAAATGACCGCCTTTTTCAAATAGTTTTTTTTTAATACGAATTGATATAAAATAGAATTCTCCCAAACATTCCTGCAAAATCCATAGTTTGAGAGACTTCAGTTAAGTAACACATTAAGAGGATAGCTGGTATTTGCAAAGACACAGAAGCAATATTTACAGAGCTAATACTCAGAGAATAGTAAGCTTTGAGAATATTCAAGTGTACAGTGTAATTGTAGTTTTCATAAAGTTTATATCGCCATTTAGAGTAATACATTGCATTTGCCGTTTGGTTGAGTCCCATTGCATTAAAATAGTTTATAACATTTAACATTTAGATTTATGACGATCAAGTGACTGTCGAGCAATGTGTAGTGCAAATTATGCTCAATGTGTGAGGCAAATTATTAAAATTGATCTCATACGTAATTTTTATAAACGTAGTATAAAACATATGTTCTACATTACTTAATATTTATGTCTTATAATACGTTAGTTATAAAGTAACTAATAAGGAACTTTTATATTAAAGGTTTTATACTAACACGGAACTAAGTATAAACTTTAATCGCTTAGTAATTGAAATTAAAAATGTAAATTTATTTGACGGGTTAATTAAACAAAGCGTTCTGGACGGGATAATGCTTTCAGCATTGCCAACTTGACACGAGGCTAATCGTAACTCTGCCATTAGCACAAACTGCAGTTCTGGCCAAGTCCGCTTTATCTTACGCCACCAGTTAATGCCTTCGCATTATGTCTGCCAAAACTGTCTTATAGCACTTGTTGCTTTAATACTAACATCCATTTCTCAAACGTTATCGCTGTAGGAAGGAATCTATTTTGCCTTTTCTCTTATGATTATTTTATATTTTGTTAAACAATTTTTATTTTTCAACATTATTTATCTCAAAGATTATATATGTACAAACACACACACACACACACACACACACACACACACACACACACACACACACACACACACACACACACACACACACACACACACACACACACACACACACACACACACACACACACACACACACACACACACACACACACACACACACACACACACACACACACACACACACACACACACACACACACACACACACACACACACACACACACACACACACACACACACACACACACACACACACACACACACACACACACACACACATATATATATAAATATTTGACTTTGCAACACAGTCTTTTTGTATTCCTTTATCACTTACACTATAATGTAGTTAAAGAAGAATCTTACTTTGTATATGTGCGAGTCGACCAACTAGATCCAATTTTTAGCATTAACTAAAAATATATTACAA